>CM045740.1:5890812-5963312 GCA_024760905.1 Plotosus lineatus
GATCAGGAATATGAACCCAGGGTCCGTTTTCCGTGGTTAAACACATCAGAGGCAATAAACTTGCATCACATGGTTGATGGAGCTCTTGCGCAAACTCTTCGAAAGTTTCAGATCCGTCAATATTCACAAATATTCTCTTGGCTATGTATTTTTTCCATAAAGGCCTATTATTGCACACAGGAGCCGCCATACTAGCCAAGGAGCAAAGTGCACGATATAAAACAGAAGTGGAAACCGCTGACCCTAAATTTTGCAGGATATGGTATTAGCCGTGCTTTTTAGGTGAAATAATCCAGTGGGGTCCCATTAACCCAACGCCGAGATACTGCACAAGTTTAGTATTAAACTTTTAAGTGAGCAGCTGAAATGTTTTCAGTAAAATAATTACCGTATTTTCCGGACTATAAGTCGCACTTTTTTTTTTTTTTTTTTTTTTTTCATACTTTGGCTGAAAGTGCGGCGAATACTCCAGAGCGACTCCTGTGAAATTATTACATATAATTCTGGTCGTCATAATACATAATTTCACATGCTTGTTATTTTTACGTTCACAACCACAAGAGGGCACTCTAGGCTTGGGTACCAGTACCTGCTCATCCACCACTGAAGAAATGGCCCCAAAAAGAAAATCTTATTCTGTGGCTTACAAGCTGCAAGTAGTGAAATATGCAGCAGAAAATGGTAATCAAGCAGCAGAAAAAAAGTTTGGTGTGAACAAGAAACTTGTGAGGGAGAAAAGCGGAGATTATTATTTCTGCAATGAAGAAAACAAAAAAGCTAATCACGGGCTAAAAGCTAGATGGCCACAGCTCGAGGAATCACCTCGCACATGGGTGCTTGAGCAACGTGCCGTATGGAGGGGCTTGTCAACAGTGCAGTTGCGTCCAGTTAGTGAAATTATTACATATAATTCTAACAAGAGGGCAGAAAAGCGGAGATTATTGTTACTGCAATGAAGAAAACAAACAAACAAAAAAGCTAATCGCAGGCTAAAAGCTAGAAGGCTACATCTAGAAGAACGAGCTCACACATGGAGGCTTGAGCAATGTGCCTTAGGGAGGGGCCTGTCAACAGTGCAGTTGTCTCCACACCCAGGTAGTTGTCAAGGAGATGAATAGAAATGACTTTGCATGAGGACTTTCTTGGTGTTACCGCTTCATGCAACGCAACCGCCTCTCTATCAGAGCGAGGACCACAACGTCACACAAACTGCCAGCAGATTTCCGAGCCAAGGTAGACAGTTTCCAGGAGTTTGCAACTTATAATCCAGTGCGACTTGTATATGTTTTTTTTCTTCTTTATTATGCATTTTTGGCCAATGCAACTTGTACACCGGAGTGACGTGTAGTCCGGAAAGTACGGTAGACAAAAATATTTAGAGTTGTAGAGAAAAACAGGGGTCAGTCAGGTGGCCGAAAACACTTCTCTCTCTTTTTTTTTTTTTTTTTAATTATTATTATTATTTATTTATTTATCTTTAAGGGCCTAGGGCAGTGGTGGCCTGGTGGTAAAAAGTGCTGGATTGCTGATCCTAGGGTTGGGGGTTCAAAACCATGTGGAGAGTGGGACGTCACTGTCCCCCCAGTGCAGCTCACTGGGTTATCAAAGGCTGGCCATGTCTCTCACTGTCTATGGTGTGAGGTTCATGTAAAAGAACCATTGCTGACTTTCGACAGGAGGAGCTGCACAGCCGTCAGTGTGTTTCCGCCCCTTGCTCAAGGGTCGTGTCAGGAGGGGCATCCGACGTAAAAACCTCTGCTAAATCAAACGTGCGCAGCATTAATATGACTTCCGTGAAGATGGAGGCAGATGATTCATTGTGGCGACTGCTGAAGGGAACAGCTGAAATAAAAGATTTTTAAACGCCTAAACTAGATTCAGTCCAAGAAGTAAAAAAGTAAGCTTGGCAGTAATGTGCACTCGATAGAAACTAAATTCCAGTGCTGTGTTTTCACGACGTGAAAGCCTTCACTCTTCACAAAAGCTGCCAGTGCGCCTTGTGTGTGGGTGAAGCCACGCGTCTCCATCTCACTGACACCGTCAAAACTCAAGTGAAGCAAACTAATTCAGAACTTACCATCATTTCGATGGATTAACTAAAGAACTTCAACCACAGGCCGTAAGTTCGGGGGATTCGGGCTTTATGTCCAAATACCGGGATAAAGCACTGCTGCAGGTCTCCTCCTGAGACCTTGGATTCACCTTCTTGAATTTAAAGCTACACTGATGCCTTAAGAGTAATGACTGACGTTCTATAATGAAGACAATACTAATGTGCCGTCTCTTTAAGGGGCGTGGCTGTCATGACCCAGGAAGACTTATAATTGTTCTGACTCCATATATTATTCCGAGGGAATAATAGATAATAAAATATAATTAAAAAAAAATAATTGGGGGATCCGGGCTTTATGTCCAACTCACAAAACTGTTAAATTCCGACACTGAAGATGAAAGATTTGTGGAAGGGGAATGAGCTGAAAAAAGTGAGTTTATTGTTTTATATTTTTATGATTTTTATAACATAGCGTTATTGTGAATGAGTTGAATCAAGTTTGACTTATCTGACTTTTGTTTCGCTTAATGTGCTTCATGTATGGACAGCGCCCATTCATTGATATATCGTGTTTTATGATCCGATGCTCCTTGTGGTCGTGAAAATGTGGAAATAACTTGAAAAGGTGCACTTGAAAACAGGCGCCGTAGCTCATTTACACACAGACACCCAGAAACGGTTATGTGGGGCATGGAATGAAGGTTGAGTCAAAAAACAGGAGAAGATATAAATTAACTTCACTTCTATCTTATTATTATTATTATTATTGATGATGATGATGATCAAGCACCAGATCTTCCACTTGCTTTTGTTTATGTGATCTCCCATCCATGTTGTTCTGGCAGGTTGCGTTCACCACAAGAATTTATCACCCAAATATTAACAGTAATGGCAGCATCTGTTTGGATATTCTAAGATCGCAGTGGTCACCAGCATTAACTATTTCTAAAGGTGAGGAAATTTGGGTTTTATATGACGCAGTGCTTTTTGGGTTATTAATCCACACGGTCTGTTCTGTGTGAAGGACTAACGTGTTCCTCTTGTTGTTTTTCTCCCCTCTTGCAGTCCTCTTGTCCATTTGCTCTCTGTTATGTGATCCGAACCCAGATGACCCACTAGTGCCAGAAATAGCACGCATATATAAAACAGACAATGAAAAGTAAGTATCAAGGACAGACGTAACACTGAATATAAATTCTACAGCGAGATTTTTTTTATTATTAACCCTCCTTCAATTGTACATTTTAAAGAAAATATGAAGGCAACAAGTTGGCCACATGACATACAATGGTGACTTTTATTCCCCAGTACTGTTGAATTCTCAAACCTGACTGGTCAGAGCTTTGATCCAGCAAACTTTTTGTTTTAATTGAAGAGCTTTAGGTACAGTGTTTAGTATTTTGATTGGTGTTAAACAGTAGCTCTTTAGTAATCAGCTTGTCGAGTTCACTGTGATTGGTCCTCATCGATTAATAGTCGTGAACGTCTTGTTTTTATCAGGATTATATTCACTGTAATTTTCAGAGAGGATCCTGGCATTGAGCAGACAGCGTTGCTCCGAACCCTTCTGTTCCTTGAAAATAAAGTGAAAATGATGGAGCTCCACCTACGTTTGGTCGGTCCACCCCCTTTTTTAGTACAAAGATCCGTTGTGGGGCAGTGGTTGTCTAGTGGTATAGGGCGCTGGATCGCTGATCCAAAGGTTGGGGGTTCGATTCCCACTCTCCACAGGGTTGTCACTGTCCCACGCCAGTGCAGCTAACTGGGTTATCAAAAGGCCGGCCATGTCTCTCACTGTCTATGGTGTGAGGCATGTAAAAGAACCATTGCTGACTTTCAACAAGAGTAGGCTGCAAAGCCGTCAGCGTGGCGAGTTGTCCAGGGTGTACTCTGCCCTCGCCCGAAGTTGGCTGGGATGGGCGCCAGCCTCCCCGCAACCCTAATTAGGATTAAGCGGTTACAGAAAATGAACTGAGATCCGTTGTGTCGCCGTGGTTGTCAATTGGTTTCTTCCCAATTGTCGCCACACCCTTTTAATTTTTTTAGATTGGAAAAATGCTTCATGGACGAGTGAATGTGTAACATCACTGTTTGTATTCAACTGTAAATGTAAAAATGGTTGCCATGTGAAATGTGACCAATTTGTACACGAGATGCGTCGGAGTGAGCGGAGCTACACATTATGCTACAGCCTGCCACCAGGGGGGGGTGAAACCTGCGCTGGTTTTGGTGGAGATATGATACACTACATTTTATTTATATTTGTAAATATAAAAATGGCTGTGCAGGTTGAGCTGGGGCTTGCAGTATGAACTCGTGTGGGTGTGTAAGCACAGATTGACCTTGGTGTGTGTGTTGGCTGCAGTGCAATTTGGCAGGATGTGCCCTCACCCAGCATGTGACTTTCAAAAACATTACATTCGCCACCCTGGTATGAGATCTAATCTCTCTTTCTCTCTCCGTCTTCCTTCCTTCTGTTTCCCTGTATCATTCTCTCTCTCTCTGTCTCTCACAGGTACAACAGAATAGCTCGGGAATGGACTCAAAAATACGCCATGTGATACCTGAACAAATGTCGCCCCAACAAATCTGCATTATAGCTGGAAGAACGTTTGACAACTGGCTGTCCTTAACGCCCCAAAATCTTAAGTTCCTTTCAGCGAATTGGCACTTCCCCCTGTCTCTCAGACACACAGCAAATTATTTTGCACCCACTTGTTTCGTGCCCCTTTTCAAATTCCCATCTGCTGCGACCACGTCACTTTTTATTCCCCATTAAAAAAAAAATAAAGAAATAAAAAAAATCCAGGCTGAACTCTGAAGCATGTGTCAAGGACTCCAGCCACAGATTTAAAGAAAGCAAATAAAGAGCGCTTCATTAACCTGCGCCACACGTTGGAGGTGCTATTGAGAAGAAATAAAGACATTAACCCATAAACTCCACTGGTTCGTCATGAGCAGTGTGTTGTGTCGGCCTTCCTCGTTTTTATCAGCTTTTACGATAGCGGTTCCAGTCTGTGAAATACGAGTAGTCTCCGTAGTCCAGATACGATTACACGAACAGTTAAGATCTGAATATGAAACCTACTTCCTGCATGTTAACTGCGATTCGGCGGTGAATACGCCGCCAGTGTTAAACGCGTTAAAAGCGTCCACCTGTACGAGGAGTCCCAGGACTTGTGGCTTTTTTTGTTTGTTTGTTTTTTTTTTTTTTCCTCTTTGTTTTTGTTTTTTGTTTTTGTTTTTTCCAAGACGGAGCTATTAGTTCATCTCTCTTCCAACTACACTGTTCGCTTGTTGCACTGATTTCGAAGCTCTCGATGGATGACTGGTAAACTAATAGCTCGACTAGCTGTTCGATTTTGGTTTCTCAATAAACTTGGTTAAATGTCTCATGTGTTGAATTTTTATAAACACTGCTTTAACAAATATTTGAGGCAGAATTGAATCCAGAGTTGTTTAAAATAGAATAATGATCTCACACACACATGCAAATATATCTGCATCTGGAATGGATCATTCGTTTTATATTGGAATCACATTCGACCTCCGACAAGAGGAAAGGTTCTCCATCAGAATATTTCAGTGACTGACTTTTGGTGTGTGTGTGTGTGTGTGTGTGTGTGTGTGTGTGCGCGCGCATGTACACACATTACTCTCCACTTATAAGATGCATGACACACAAGGTGCATCACTTCACATGCAAAGCATCTTCACACATTTAAAGCAATGATGTCACTTTCATTCCTGTCTTTTATTTTTATATTTATATGTAATATAAGTTTTCAGCAGTTAGGCTTGTGCCCTTCAGAGAGTATCGGAGATATTCCACGAGGTAATGACTGTGAAAAGTCAGCATTTTAGAGAAATAAAGGTCATTGATGCTTCAACTTGGATTAAAAAATTTTAAAAGATAAAAAATAATGGATATTCGTGACAAGGAAGCAGAAATGGGACGCGGGCATAACAGGCCTCATGGCATAAGTTGACAAGATGAATTATGAACTGCCACACCTCCAGGGTGTACCTCGCCCAGAGTCGGCTGAGATAGGCGCCGGCTTCCCAGTGACCCTAATTAGGATTAAACGGTTCGGCTAGTGAATGCATGAGCTGTTCCACTGTCCTGAGATCCACTTGAAGTAAGAATAAGGAATTAAACACTTGAGAGGATTTTGGTGCTGTGATTCAGTTACTTTTGCAACCTCAGAATCGCTCATTCTTTTGACAAACTACGTCCTTCCTACTTGGGCCATGGGAAGCCTGGACCGTATCTCAGCCAACATTGGGTGAAGGTGGAGTGCACCCTAAGCAGCCCATCAGACCATCATCTCCATTTCGAATCACCTATACATTCGGGGCAATTTGTAGGCAACCAATTGGCCTAATACAGTACTATGGCTTTGGACTGCAGGAAGAAACCCATTGCAAGCATGTGGCAGACAAGCAAACTCTCCCGCCGAGCCTGGGCCTCGAACCTATTTAATGTGATGGAACATCTGCAATCAGAAATTATGGACCAGCTTTTTATTTCCTTCAGTTTCTCTTCGAGTTAGTAAGATCTAAAATATGGAGCATCATCTTCTTCGTCGTCATCATCGATGTTCAAGAACTCTGCATTTTGCCTGTTCTGTGATGACGATGATGATGATGATAATGATGAAGATGATGATGATGATACTCCATATTTTCCTTCAGATTTTACCAATGTTGGTGTGTGTGCAACATGGTTCAACATATTCTGCACAGATTTTTTTCTAGAATAGGGTGTGGTACAAGTAAAAACTCAGTAAATTTTGGAAGTGATTTATATTCAGGATCATCCTGGGAGGAGGGAGACCCCCTCAAATCATGATTCTTCCAAATGTTCATCAGATACCCATGAGGGGGCGACATTTCATTATAACCATCCCAGTGAGAAAACCTGGAGTCTCAAATGGATTTCTCAGGTTCATCAGTGCAGTCTGTAATTGGCTATTTGTTTGTTTGTTTATTAATTTATTTGTGCAAGAAAAGCAAAAATAAATAAAGACGTCAGAGAATCATATATGAATCTTCTTTTTCTTTCAGCTGTTCCCTTCAGGGGTCGCCACAGCAAATGATCTGCCTCCATCTCTCCCTATCCTCTGCATCTTCTACTCTTACTCCAACGACTTTTATGTCCGCCTTCACCACATCCATAAATCTTCTCTTTGGTCTTCCTCTCGGCCTTCTGCCTGGTAGTTCCAACCTCAGCATCCTACTACCAATATACTCACTATCCCTCCTCTGCACATGTCCAAACCATCTCAATCTAGCCTCTCTGACTTTGTCTCCAAAACATCTAACATGTGCTCTCCCTCTGATGGACTCATTTCTGATCCTATCCATCCTCGTTACTCCCAAAGAGAACCTCAACATTTTCATCTCTGCTACCTCCAGCTCTGCCTCCTGTCTTTTCCCCAGGGCCACTGTTTCTAAACCATACAACATCGCTGGCCTCATCACCGTCTTGTACACTTTTCCCTTCATTCTTGCCGATACCTTCCTATCACACATCACACCGGACACTTTTCTCCATCCATTCCAACCTGCCTGCACACGCTTCTTCACCTCTTTTCCACACTCTCCATTGCTCTGGATTGTTGAACCTAAGTACTTAAAATCCTCCACTTTATCTCTGCCCCCTGTAACCTCACTGTTCCTGTTGGGTCCTTGTCGTTCACACATGTATTCTGTCTTACTGAGGCTAACCTTCATTCCCCTCCTTTCCAGGGCATACCTCCACCTCTCTAGATTTTCCTCCACTTGGTCTCTGCTCTCACTACAGATCACGATGTCATCTGCAAACATCATAGTCCATGGAGATTCTTGTCTAACCTCGTCTGTCAGCATGTCCATCACCATAGCAAACAAGAAGGGGCTCAGAGCTGAACCTTGATGCAGTCCCACCTCCACATTGAACTCTTGTGTCACACCGACGGCACACCTCACCACTGTCTTACATCTCTCATACATGCCCTGCACCACTCTAACATACTTCTCTGCCACTCCAGACTTCCTCATGTAATACCACAGTTCTTCTCTCGGCACCCTGTCATATGCTTTCTCCAGATCCACAAAGGCACAATGCAGCTCCTTCTGAGCTTCTCTGTACTTCTCTATTAACATCCTCAAAGCAAACACTGCATCTGTGGTGCTCTTTCTTGGCATGAAACCAAACTGTTGTTCACAAATGCTGACCTCTGCCCTTAGTCTAGCTTCCACTATGCTTTCCCATAACTTCATCATCTGGCTCATCAACTTTATCCCTCTGTCGTTGCCACAACTCTGTACATCTCCCTTGTTCTTAAAAATGGGCACAAGCACACTTCTCCTCCATTCCTCCGGCATCTGCTCACTTTCTAAGACCTTGTTGAATATTCTTGTCAGAAAATCTACTGCTACCTCCCCTAGACACTTCCATACCTCAACTGGTATGTCATTAGGGCGAACTGCCGTTCCACTCTTCATCCTCTTCAATGCCCTCCTCACTTCTCCCTTCCTCCTGGCGGCAGCATGGTGGCGTAGTGGTTAGCACGCTCGCCTCACAGCAAGAAGGTCTGGGTTCGAATCCAAGCCTGGGCGTTTCTGTGTGGAGTTTGCATGTTCTTCCCGTGCTTGCATGGGTTTCCTCTGGGTGCTCTGGTTTCCTCCCACAGTCCAAAAACATGCACAGTAGGTTAATTGGCTAAATAATCTGTGGAGAAGGCTTCACTAAGTTGGATAACTTATGCCCAATCCCTTTCTTCAATGAATAAAATATGATTCAATTCAAACCTCTCCCTTACTAATCTTTGCTACTTCCTGGTCCTCAACGGTCACCCCGTCTACTCTTTTTTCTCTCTCATTTTCCTCATTCATCAGCTCTTCAAAGTACTCTTTCCATCTTCCCAGCACACTTCTGTCATCAGTCAATACATTTCCCTCTCTGTCCTTTATCAGTCAAACTTGCTGCATGTCCTTCCCATCTCTATTTCTCTGCTGTGCTAACCTGTATAGATCATTTTCTTCCTCCTTACTGTCCAACCTATCATACAAGTCATCATGCGCCCTCTGTTTGGCCTTTGACACCGCTACCTTCGCCTTACGCTGTGTCTCCCTGTACTCCTGTTTACTCTCTTCGGTCCTCTCTGTGTCCCACTTCTTCTGAGCTAACCTCTTCTTTTGTACACACTCCTGCACTTCCTCATTCTACCACCAAGTTTCCTTATCTACTTTCCTTCCCAAGGACACACCAAGTACTCTCCTACCGGTCTCCCTGATCACATTGGCTGTGGTTGTCCAGTCATCTGGAAGCACTTCCTGACTACCCAAAGCCTGTTTCAACTCCTCCTTGAAGACAACACGACACTCTTCCTTTTTCAGCTTCCACCACTTTGTCTTCTGCGCTGCCTTTGCCTTCTTCACCTTCCTCACCATCAGTGTCATCCTGCACACCACCATCCTATGCTGTTTTGCAACACTCTCACCCACTACTACTTTGCAGTCACTGACTTCCTTCAAATTACATCGCCTACACAAGATGTAGTCTACCTGTGTGCTCTTACCTCCGCTTTCATAAGTCACCCTATGCTCCTCTCTCTTCTTGAAGAAAGTATTCACCACAGCCATTTCCATCCTTTTTGCAAAATCGATCAACATCTGTCCTTCTGTGTTCCTGTCCTGGATACCAAACCTGCCCATCACTTCCTCATCCCCTCTGTTTCCTGCACCAACATGTCCATTGAAGTCTGCCCCAATGACCACTCTTTCACCTCTGGGGGTACTCTGCATCACTTCATCTAACTCACTCCAGAATCTCTCCTTCTCTTCTAGCTCACATCCTGCCCGTGGGGCATAAGCACTAACAACATTGACCATCACGCCTTCAATTTCTAACTTGAGACTCATCACTCTGTCTGACACTCTTTTCACTTCTAGAACATTCCTGACAAACCCCTCCTTCAAGATGACTCCTACTCCATTTCTCTTCCCATCCACACCATTATAAAACAGCTTAAACCCTGCTCCTAAGCTTCTAGCTTTGCTACCTTTCCACCTGGTCTCCTGAACACACAGTATGTCCACCTTCCTCCTCTGCATCATGTCAGCCAGCTCTCTACCTTTTCCTGTCATAGTTCCAACATTCAAAGTCCCTACTCTTAGTCCTAGGCTCACGCCTTTCCTCTTCTCTCTCTGCCTACGAACACACCTCCCGCCTCTCCTTCTTTGACCAACAGTAATCCAATTTCCACCAGCATCCTGTTGGTTGACAGCACTGATGGCGGTCGTTGTTAACCCGGGCCTCGACCGATCCGGTATGAATTTTGTTGGCAGAAGTTTTACGCCGGATGCCCTTCCTGTCGCAACCCTCTGCATTTATCAGGGCTTGGGACCGGCATAAGGGGGATAGAGACACTGGTTAGTGCCCACCCCCCCCCCCCCCATGGCTGCATTAGAGAATCATATATGAATAGCCTTTTTAAATAAGTAAAAACAAATTACAAATTGTGATGACAATTATATGAACAAATTGATCGTTTAGATTTTAATATCTTGGTTAGTTCGTTTTGAAGTCTTTCATGCTTACCACTTATGAAAGTTATGTATTTCCAAAACAACAGAACATTTTAGGAGTTAATAATCACCTTGACGACTGAGCTATACTTAAATGGTCAGAGATTCCCTGGAAATACGTAACGGATTTTAAGAATTGTGAAAAATATTTCACAAATTAGTAAATAACAAATTTTATTTCACTTTTATTTGCTCCTTATACGGTAGTTCCAGATGTTCATTGTGGTACTCGTACAGTCGGTAAACTGAAGTTGTAATTGCGGCTCATGTCCGCCAGGGGGCAGGGAGCTGAAAGGTTGTGCTGCTCGACGTTACGGGGAATTTCCAGCAAGGAAGTCAACTTTCTATACAAGCACATCGCTTGCGGTAGAAACCGCTAATCAATGAAACTATATCGTCCTGATCTGTTGACATTTAGTCGCTTTTTATTCGTCAAAGCTCCGGGTTTCTTTTATTTAAAAAAAGCATCTTGTAATATTTAATGAGAAAAACAGGCAGAGTCGTCACGTTTCGAGGTTTTAACATGGCGCAGTAAATCCAAATTCAAAACACGTCCAGGACTCAAATATATCAAACTTGATGTTCTTTCTGTAACTTGGACTGTGATTCGTGAAGGTAAATGTTCCAGAACTTTCTTTATCACCGTGTTTTGTTTTGTTCTTTGACTGTTGTGTTGTTGTTGTTTCTCGAACATGTTTACTGGTGCTTCCGACTTGAGCCCACTCGCTGAGTGGAGTGTTTGTAGCTTTAGCATTAGCTTCAGCTCAAAGGGATTCAGCTTTATATGCCAAACTCTGCTGATTTTAAAGGTTTTATTCAGGGACCGGAACCGAGTCGGAACAAATAACCCGCGTTGTTCTGTAGTGTAGTGTTGTGAGTGATGAGTGTAGAGTGATGAGTGTTCTGTAGTGTAGTGTTGTGAGTGATGAGTGTTCTGTAGTGTAGTGTTGTGAGTGATGAGTGTTGTGAGTGATGGGTGTTCTGTAGTGTTGTGAGTGATGAGTGAGTGTTGGATGAGTGTTGTGAGTGTAGAGTGATGAGTGTAGAGTGATGAGTGTTCTGTAGTGTAGTGTTGTGAGTGGTGAGTGATGGGTGTTCTGTAGTTGTGAGTGTTGGATGAGTGTTGTGTAGTGTAGTGTTGTGAGTGTAGAGTGATGAGTGTTCTGTAGTGTAGTGTTGTGAGTGATGAGTGTAGAGTGATGAGTGTTCTGTAGTGTAGTGTTGTGAGTGATGAGTGTTGTGAGTGATGGGTGTTCTGTAGTGTTGTGAGTGATGAGTGAGTGTTGGATGAGTGTTGTGAGTGTAGAGTGTAGAGTGATGAGTGTTCTGTAGTGTAGTGTTGTGAGTGGTGAGTGATGAGTGTTCTGTAGTGTAGTGTTGTGAGTGGTGAGTGATGGGTGTTCTGTAGTTGTGAGTGTTGGATGAGTGTTGTGTAGTGTAGTGTTGTGAGTGATGAGTGTAGAGTGACGAGTGTTGTGAGTGATGAGTGTAGAGTGATGAGTGTTGTGAGTGATGAGTGTAGAGTGATGAGTGTTCTGTAGTGTAGTGCTGTGAGTGATGAGTGTTGTGAGTGATGGGTGTTCTGTAGTGTTGTGAGTGATGAGTGTTCTGTAGTGTAGTGTTGTGAGTGATGAGTGTAGAGTGATGAGTGTACAGTGATGAGTGTTCTGTAGTGTAGTGCTGTGAGTGATGATTGTTGTGAGTGATGGGTGTTCTGTAGTGTTGTGAGTGATGAGTGAGTGTTGCGTGAGTGATGAGTGTTCTGTAGTGTAGTGTTGTGAGTGTAGAGTGATGAGTGTTGTGAGTGATGGGTGTTCTGTAGTGTTGTGAGTGATGAGTGAGTGTTGCGTGAGTGATGAGTGTTCTGTAGTGTAGTGTTGTAAGTGTAGAGTGATGAGTGTTGTGAGTGATGAGTGTTCTGTAGTGTAGTGTTGTGAGTGATGGGTGTTGTGATTGATGGGTGTAGAGTGATGAGTGTTGTGGGTGATGGGTGTTCTGTAGTGTTGTGAGTGATGAGTGAGTGTTGGATGAGTGTTCTGTAGTGTAGTGTTGTGAGTGATGAGTTTAGAGTGATGAGTTTAGAGTGATGAGTGATGAGTGTAGAGTGATGAGTGTTCTGTAGTGTAGTGCTGTGAGTGATGTGTTGTGAGTGATGGGTGTTCTGTAGTGTTGTGAGTGATGAGTGAGTGTTGCATGAGTGATGAGTGTTATGTAGTGTAGTGTTGTGAGTGATGTGTGGAGTGATGAGTGTTGTGAGTGATCAATGTTCTGTAGTGTAGTGTTGTGAGTGATGAGTTTAGAGTGATGAGTGTTGTGATTGATGGGTGTAGTGTGATGAGTGTTGTGAGTGATGAGTGAGTGTTGGATGAGTGTTCTGTAGTGTTGTGAGTGATGAGTTTAGAGTGATGAGTGTAGAGTGATGAGTGTTGTGAGTGATTGGTGTTCTGTAGTAGAGTGATGACTGTAGAGTGATGACTGTAGAGTGATGACTGTAGAGTGATGAGTGTTCTGTAGTGTAGTGTTGTGAGTGATGAGTGTCCTGTAGTGTTGTGAGTGATGAGTGAGTGTTGGATGAGTGTTCTGTAGTGTAGTGTTGTGAGTGATGAGTTTAGAGTGATGAGTGTTGTGAGTGATGAGTTTAGAGTGATGAGTGTTGTGAGTGATGAGTGTAGAGTGATGAGTGTTGTGAGTGATTGGTGTTCTGTAGTTGAGTGCAGAGTGCTGTGAGTGCAGAGTGCTGTGAGTGCAGAGTGCTGTGAGTGCTGAGTGCTGTGAGTGCTGAGTGTTCTGTAGTGTAGTGTTGTGAGTGATGGGTGTTCCGTAGTGTAGTGTTGTGAGTGATGGGTGTTCTGTAGTGTTGTGAGTGATGAGTGAGTGTTGCGTGAGTGATGAGTGGTCTGTAGTGTAGTGGAGTGTTGTGAGTGTAGAGTGATGAGTGGTGTGAGTGATGGGTGTTCTGTAGTGTTGTGAGTGATGAGTGAGTGTTGCGTGAGTGATGAGTGTTCTGTAGTGTAGTGTTGTGAGTGTAGAGTGATGAGTGTTGTGAGTGATGAGTGTTCTGTAGTGTAGTGTTGTGAGTGATGGGTGTTGTGATTGATGGGTGTAGAGTGATGAGTGTTGTGGGTGATGGGTGTTCTGTAGTGTTGTGAGTGATGAGTGAGTGTTGGATGAGTGTTCTGTAGTGTAGTGTTGTGAGTGATGAGTTTAGAGTGATGAGTTTAGAGTGATGAGTGTTGTGAGTGATGAGTGTAGAGTGATGAGTGTTCTGTAGTGTAGTGCTGTGAGTGATGTGCTGTGAGTGATGGGTGTTCTGTAGTGTTGTGAGTGATGAGTGAGTGTTGCATGAGTGATGAGTGTTATGTAGTGTAGTGTTGTGAGTGATGAGTGTTGTGAGTGATGAATGTTCTGTGGTGTAGTGTTGTGAGTGATGAGTTTAGAGTGATGAGTGTTGTGATTGATGGGTGTAGAGTGATGAGTGTTGTGAGTGATGAGTGAGTGTTGGATGAGTGTTCTGTAGTGTAGTGTTGTGAGTGATGAGTTTAGAGTGATGAGTGTAGAGTGATGAGTGTTGTGAGTGATTGGTGTTCTGTAGTTGACTGTAGAGTGATGACTGTAGAGTGATGACTGTAGAGTGATGACTGTAGAGTGATGAGTGTTCTGTAGTGTAGTGTTGTGAGTGATGAGTGTTGTGAGTGATGGGTGTCCTGTAGTGTTGTGAGTGATGAGTGAGTGTTGGATGAGTGTTCTGTAGTGTAGTGTTGTGAGTGATGAGTTTAGAGTGATGAGTGTTGTGAGTGATGAGTGTAGAGTGATGAGTGTTGTGAGTGATTGGTGTTCTGTAGTTGAGTGCAGAGTGCTGTGAGTGCAGAGTGCTGTGAGTGCAGAGTGCTGTGAGTGCTGAGTGCTGTGAGTGCTGAGTGTTCTGTAGTGTAGTGTTGTGAGTGATGGGTGTTCTGTAGTGTAGTGTTGTGAGTGATGGGTGTTCTGTAGTGTTGTGAGTGATGAGTGAGTGTTGCGTGAGTGATGAGTGTTCTGTAGTGTAGTGTTGCGACTGATGGGTGTTGCGACTGATGGGTGTTGCGACTGATGGGTGTTGCGACTGATGGGTGTTCTGTAGTGTAGTGTTGTGAGTGATGAGTTTAGAGTGATGAGTGTTGTGAGCGATGAGTTTAGAGTGATGAGTGTTGTGAGTGATGAGTTTAGAGTGATGAGTGTTGTGAGTGATGAGTGTAGAGTGATGAGTGTTGTGAGTGATTGTGTTCTGTTGATGAGTGCAGAGTGCTGTGAGTGCAGAGTGCTGTGAATGCAGAGTGCTGTGAGTGATGAGTGTTCTGTAGTGTAGTGTTGTGAGTGATGGGTGTTCTGTAGTGTTGTGAGTGATGAGTGAGTGTTGCGTGAGTGATGAGTGTTCTGTAGTGTAGTGTTGCGAGTGATGGGTGTTGCGAGTGATGGGTGTTGCGACTGATGGGTGTTGCGACTGATGGGTGTTCTGTAGTGTAGTGTTGCGAGTGGTAAGTGTAGACTGATGGGTGTTGCGACTGATGGGTGTTCTGTAGTGTAGTGTTGCGAGTGGTAAGTGTAGAGTGATGGGTGTTGCGACTGATGGGTGTTCTGTAGTGTAGTGTTGCGCGTGGTAAGTGTAGTGATGGGTGTTGCGACCGATGGGTGTTGCGACTGATGGGTGTTCTGTAGTGTAGTGTTGCACGTGGTAAGTGTAGAGTGATGAGAGTTGTGTGAGTGCTGCATGAGTGGTGTGAGTGCTGCGTGAGTGATGTGAGTGTTGTGTGTAGTATAGGGTGTTGCCTGAGTAATGAGTGTTGCGTGAGTGTTCTGTAGTGTGGTGTCGCGTGAGTGATGAGTGTCGCGTGAGTGATGAGGTGAGAGTGATGTGTTGGTGATGAGTGCTGAGTGTCGACTGTAGTGTTAGTGATGAGTAGTGTTGTGCGAGTGGTGAGTGTAGAGTATTGTGTGCATGGTGAGTGTAGTATTGTTGTGTGTGTAGAGTGTAGTGTATAGGGTTGTGTGAGTGTAGACTGTAGTGTTGTGAGTGGTGAGTGTAGAGCAGTGCTTCTGAATTATTTTCTGTGGTGCCCTCTCTAGGAAGAAAAAAACATTTGAACCCCACCCCCCATCCCCGAGCAACTATAAACAATATTATTTGTTTAGAAAATGATTAGTACACCTCTGTATAACATTGTATCTTCATTAACATGAAAAACAAAAAAGAAACAAACATAGCTTGACTTACAATAAAGAAAAACTTCATTAACATTGTTTTTTAATCTGAAAATATTTAAAGTGCACCAATATGCCTGAAATAAAAAAACATTATTTACTTATTTAAACTTATTCAACTTAGTTATGTCTTAATATCTCTCTCTCGCTCCACCTTTCTTTGTTTCTGTTAGAAATTTTTCTGTGTTGTTTCTTGAGGGGTTGTTTTCTGCACTTCACATCGTTTGCTCATGCTCAAAACCGCTACACCATAGCGCAGGGGTGTCAAACTCATGCCACAATGGGCCATGTGGCTGCAGGTTTTCGGTTCAACCAAGCAGTAGCACACCTGACTTGGCTCATTTAATCAACTGAGCTGAGTGTTCAGGCAGTTGATTGGTCAGTCTCTGTACAGAACACTCAGATTGACCTGAGAATGTTGTGTGGATGATGAGTGGGGAGTGTTGTGTGGATAATGAGTGGGGAGTGTTGTGTGGATGATGAGTGGGGAGTGTTGTGTGGATGATGAGTGGGGAGTGTTGTGTGGATGATGAGTGGGGAGTGTTGTGTGGGTGAACAGTGGGGAGTGTTGTGTGGGTGAACAGTGGGGAGTGTTGTGTGGGTGAAGAGTGGGGAGTGTTTGTGTGAGTGGGGAGTGATAAGGTGTGATGAGGTGTGGTGTGTTGAGAGTTGGGAGTGTTTGTACGAGTGGGGAGTGATAAGGTGTGATGACGTGGGAGTGTTGTGAGAGTGAAGAATGTTGTGGGTGTGGGGAGTGTTTTGAGAGTTGGGAGTGTTTTACAGTTGGGAGTGTTTTTACAGTTGGGAGTGTTTTGACAGTTGGGAGTGTTTTGACAGTTGGGAGTGTTTTGACAGTTGGGAGTGTTTTGAGAGTTGGGAGTGTTGTGGGAGTGAAGAGTGTTGTGGGAGTGAAGAGTGTTGTGTGGGTGATGAGTGGGGAGTGTTGTGGGGTGATGAGTGGGGAGTGTTGTGTGGGTGAAGAATGTTGTGTGGGGAGTGTTGTGTGGGGTGATGTGTGGGGAGTGTTGTGTGGGGTGATGAGTGGGGAGTGTTGTGTGGGTGAAGAATGTTGTGTGGGTGAAGAATGTTGTGTGGGTGAAGAATGTTGTGGGAGTGGGGAGTGTTGTGTGGGTGATGAGTGGAGACTGTTGTGGGGAGTGTTGTGGGGTGATGAGTGGGGAGTGTTGTGGGGTGATGAGTGGGGAGTGTTGTGGGGAGTGTTGTGGGTTGATGAGTGGGTAGTGTTGTGGGTTGATGAGTGGGGAGTGTTGTGGGTTGATGAGTGGGGAGTGTTGTGGGTTGATGAGTGGGGAGTGTTGTGGGAGTGAAGAGTGTTGTGGGAGTGAAGAGTGTTCTGTGGGTGATGAGTGGGAGTGTTGTGTGGGTGAAGAATGTTGTGGGAGTTGGGAGTGTTGTGTGGGGAGTGTTGTGTGGGGAGTGTTGTGTGGGGAGTGTTGTGTGGGGAGTGCTGTGTGGGGTGATGAGTGGGGAGTGTTGTGTGGGTGAAGAATGTTGTGTGGGTGAAGAATGTTGTGTGGGTGAAGAATGTTGTGGGAGTGGGGTGTGTTGTGTGGGTGATGAGTGGGGAGTGTTGTGGGGAGTGTTGTGGGGAGTGTTGTGGGAGTGTTGTGGGGTGTGTTGTGGGGTGTGTTGTGGGGTGTGTTGTGGGGAGTGTTGTGTGGGTGATGAGTGTTGTGTGGGTGATGAGTGGGGAGTGTTGTGGGGGTGAAGAATGTTGTGTGGGAGTGAAGAGTGTTGTGGGAGTGAAGAGTGTTGTGGGAGTGAAGAGTGTTGTGGGAGTGAAGAGTGTTGTGTGGGTGATGAGTGGGGAGTGTTGTGGGGAGTGTGGTGGGGTGATGAGTGGGCAGTGTTGTGTGGGAGAAGAATGTTGTGGGAGTGGGGAGTGTTGTGTGGGGAGTGTTGTGTGGGGAGTGTTGTGTGGGGAGTGTTGTGTGGGGAGTGTTGTGTGGGGAGTGTTGTGGGATGATGAGTGGGGAGTGTTGTGTGGGTGAAGAATGTTGTGGGAGTGGGGAGTGTTGTGTGGGTGATGAGTGGGGAGTGTTGTGGGGAGTGTTGTGGGGTGATGAGTGGGGAGTGTTGTGGGGAGTGTTGTGGGGTGATGAGTGGGGAGTGTTGTGGGTTGATGAGTGGGGAGTGTTGTGTGAGTAGGAGTGTCGTGGGAGTGGGGAGTGTTGTGTGGGTCATGAGTGGGGAGTGTTGTGGGGGTGAAGAATGTTGTGTGGGAGTGGGGAGTGTTGTGTGAGTGAAGAGTGTTGTGGGAGTGGGGAGTGTTGTGTGGGTGATGAGTGGGGAGTGTTGTGGGGTGATGAGTGGGGAGTACTGTGTGGGTGAAGAGTGCTGTGTGAGTGGGGAGTGTTGTGTGGGTGAGGGGTGTTGTGTGGGTGAGGAGTGTTGTGTGGGTGAGGAGTGTTGTGTGGGTGGGGAGTGTTGTGTGGGTGGGGAGTGGGGAGTGTTGTGGGGGTGAACAATGGGGAGTGTTGCGTGAGTGTTGCGTGAGTGGGGAGTGTTGCGTGAGTGGGGAGTGATTAGGTGTGGAGTGTTGTGTGAGTGGGGAGTTGGGATTGTTGTGTGAGTGGGTAGTCATGTATGACGTGTTGTGTGAGTGTTGGGTGAGTGGGGAGTGGTGGTGAGTGAGGAGTGATGAGGTGGTGAGTGATGAGGTGGTGAGTGTGGAGTGATGAGGTGTAGAGTGATGAGGTGGTGAGTGTAGCCTGTATTGTTGTACGAGTGGTGAGCGTAGTGTTGTGAGTGTAGTGTTTCAGCGAAAACATGTCCAATATTACCAACAACCATCTCGCTTTGTGAATGATACTCCAGCAAACCAGTGAGCTCTGTTAGCCTCAGATAAGGTGGCGTTCCAAACTGCTCAGTGCAGAAAACCCCACAGCACAGCAGAGGAACTGAACCTACCTTCAGCACACGCGGTTTTCGTCATGCTGGATGATGTCACTGCTGTGAAAATAGGTCCAGGTCCCAGTTCAACATTAAGCAGGAGCTGAGAGTTCAGTATCGTGCTTTAAACCCAGCTTTGAAAAGCTGTGCGCTGCAAAATGTGCTTATTGTGCCATCGGTAAGTACGTTGGGCTTTTTACACCCGGGCCTGGTGGCTCATCAGGCCTGTGCTTATTCCCGGTTTCTGTAGCGTGAAGCGACCAGGAGTTCATCTCCTCCTGGATGGGACGCTAGTCCATCGCAGGTTACCTTCCCAGTATATTTTACTGGTACCCATTTATACTGCTGGGTGAACAGAGGCACACTTGTGGTTGAGACCTTGCCTAGGGGTCTTAGCACAGTGAGCATTTAACTGGGATTTGAACACACAGCTTTCCGATCATGAGCCCAGCACCCTAACCACTACACCACCAGCCCCACTTATTGGACCATTAATCTGGACTTAATCGTTTTGACCAAAAAAATAAAAAATACAAAATGTTTTATTCATTTTTGTTTTGTAGGTTAAAGTGTTTTATATATTGTGCTCCTGAGTTAATGCTGCTGATCAATTTGAATTTATTATTCATTGATTTTGTTTAATTTTTATTTTTCAGTATCGAATGGTTAAAGTTGTTGGTCAAAAAATTTTTAAATAGGGATACTTTTTTAATTTCAGGCAAATTGATGCACTTTAAATGTTTTTGTTTCAAGAATAAAAATTGTTAATAAAGTTATTCTTTGTTGGAAGTTGATCTATATTTCTTCCTTTTATGTATTCCATAATATTAATAAGGATACAGTGTTCTGCAGAGGATTACTTATAACAATTTTTAGGCAAAAACACTATTTATATGGGGGGGGGGTGTTTTCCTCTTCCTGGGGGAGAACAGTAAATAATTGAGAAGCACTAGTATAGTCTGTGGTGTTATGTTAGTCGTGAGTGTAGAGGGTTGTGTAAGTGATGTGCGGGCTGCCGTGTCGAGTGCGGGTCTCGAGTGTGTAGTGTAGTGTCGAGTGTTGTGTGTGTGATGAGTGTGGAGTATTGTGTGAAAACTGTAGGGTAGAGTGTAGAGTGTTGTATGAGTGTAGTGTTGTGTGAGTGTAGTGTTTTGTGCATGATGAGTGTAGACTATAGTGGAGTGTTTGTGTGCGTGATGAGTGTGGAGTGTTTGCGTGCGTGATGAGTGTGGAGTGTTTGCGTGCGTGATGAGTGTTGTGTGAGTGTAGACTGTAGTGGAGTGTGAAGAGCGTTGTGTGAGTGTAGAGTGATGAGTGTAGTGTTGTGTGAATGTAGTATCATGTGTTGTGTTCATGTTGAGTATAGACTGTAGTGTTGTGTTAGTGGTGAATGTATACTGTTGTGTTGTGTGAGTGTAGTGTTGAGTGGTAGTGATAAGTGTAGAGTGTTGTGTGAGTAGTCATTGTAGACTTTTCTGTAGTGTTTGTGTGAGTGTAGTGTAGAGTGTTGTGTTAGTGATGACTGTGGAGTGTTGTGTGAGTAATGAGCATGGACTGTCGTGTTGTTTGAGTGTTAAGTGTAGACTGTAGTGCAGAGTGTAGTGTTGTGTGAGTGTGGAGCAGTGCTTCTCAATTATTTTCTGTGGCTTTTTCTCTAGGGAGAAAAAACCTTTCACCCACCACCCCGTGAGCGACTATAAATAATATTATTTGTCTATAAAATTATTAGTACACCTCTGCATAACATTCTATCTTTATCGCAAGTTGAACCATGTCTTTCTTTTTTGTTTTTCATGTTAATAAAGAAAATTTTCATTAACATTGTTTTTAAATCTGTAATAGAAAAGCTTTAAAGTGCACCAATGTGCCTAAAATAATTAAAATATACATCATCATTTAAACTCATTCTACTTGTTTATGTCTTAATATCTCTGTCTCTTTCCACCTTTCTCTTCGTTTCTGTTAGAAATTTTTACATGTTTTTTTTGTTGTGATTGTTTACTGCGCATCATATCACTGCCAACTACTGGAGTGGTGGTGCAATTACACTTAATTCTCGTACACTATCCAGAAAAGCATGTTCCCCAGGGTCATACGTGCTCCCCCCGGCATCACACTGTGCGTCTCCTGGCATAACCACCCCCCCCCCCCATTTTATAAGCACTGGTGTAGAGTGATTGTAGACTGTAGTGTGGCGTATTGTGTGACTGGTGAGTGTAGTGTTGTGTTAGTGGTGAATGTAGACTATAGTGTGGAGTGTTGTGTAGAGTGTAGTGTTGTGTGATTGATGAGTGTAGTGTAGAGTGTTGTGTAAGTGGTGAGTGTAGAGTGGAGTGTTGTGTGATTGATGAGTGTAGTGTAGCGTGTTGTGTAAATGGTGAGTGTAGTGTTGTGTGATTGATGAGTGTAGTGTACAGTGTTGTGTAAGTGGTGAGTGTAGTGTTGTGTGATTGATGAGTGTAGTGTAGAGTGTTGTGTAAGTGGTGAGTGTAGAGTGTAGTGTTGTGTGATTGAGTGTAGTGTAGCGTGTTGTGTAAGTGGTGAGTGTAGAGTGTAGTGTTGTGTGATTGAGTGTAGTGTAGCGTGTTGTGTAAGTGGTGAGTGTAGTGTTGTGTGGTTGATGAGTGTAGTGTAGAGTGTCGTGTAAGTGGTGAGTGTAGTGTTGTGTGATTGAGTGTAGTGCAGAGTGTTGTGTAAGTGGTGAGTGTAGTGTTGTGTCATTGATGAGTGTAGTGTGGAGTGTTGTGTAAGTGGTGAGTGTAGTGTTGTGTGATTGATGAGTGTAGTGTAGCGTGTTGTGTAAGTGGTGAGTGTAGTGCAGAGTGTTGTGTAAGTGGTGAGTGTACTGTTGTGTGATTGATGAGTGTAGTGTAGAGTGTTGTGTAAGTGGTGAGTGTAGTGTTGTGTGATTGATGACTGTAGTGTAGAGTGTTGTGTAAGTGGTGAGTGTAGTGTTGTGTGATTGATGAGTGTAGTGTAGAGTGTTGTGTAAGTGGTGAGTGTAGAGTGTACTGTTGTGTGATTGATGAGTGTAGTGTAGCATGTTGTGTAAGTGGTGAGTGTAGTGTTGTGTGATTGATGAGTGTAGTGTAGAGTGTTGTGTAAGTGGTGAGTGTAGTGTTGTGTGATTGAGTATAGTGTAGTGCAGAGTGTTATGTAAGTGGTGAGTGTAGTGTAGAGTGTGGTGTAATTGGTGAGTGTTGTGTGATTGATGAGTGCAGACTGTCATGTAGAGTATTGTGTGAGTGGTGAGTGTAGTGTTGTGTGATTGATGAGTGTAGTGTAGAGTGTTGTGTAAGTGGTGAGTGTAGTGTTGTGTGATTGAGTGTAGTGTAGCATGTTGTGTAAGTGGTGAGTGTAGTGTTGTGTGATTGAGTATAGTGTAGTGCAGAGTGTTATGTAAGTGGTGAGTGTAGTGTAGTGTAGAGTGTGGTGTAATTGGTGAGTGTTGTGTGATTGAGTGCAGACTGTCATGTAGAGTATTGTGTGAGTGGTGAGTGTAGTGTTGTGTGATTGATGAGTGCAGTGCACAGTGTTGTGTAAGTGGTGAGTGTACTGTTGTGTGATTGAGTGTAGTGTAGAGTGTTGTGTAAGTGGTGAGTGTAGTGTTGTGTGATTGAGTAGAGTGTTTGAGTGATGAGTGCAGACTGTCATGTAGAGTATCATGTGAGTGTAGTGTTGTGTGATTGATGAGTATAGTGTAGAGTGTTTGAGAGATGAATGCAGACTGTCATGTAGAGTATCGTGTGAGTGTAGTGTTGTGTGATTGATGAGTGTAGTGTAGAGTGTTATGTAAGTGGTGAGTGTAGTGTAGTGTAGAGTGTGGTGTAAGTGGTGAGTGTAGTGTTGTGTGATTGATGAGTGCAGACTGTCATGTAGAGTATTGTGTGAGTGGTGAGTGTGGTGTTCTGTGATTGATGAGTGTAGATTGTTGTCTGAGTGCAAACTGTAGTCTGTGTAGTGAACAGGCTGGATTTAGAGACGTAGAGTGTTGGTCCCCTTTATGTATAGTTTTATAGTTTTTCTGATATGTAAATAAATCACTGGGGAAATTAACGGGGTAAGACAAGGATTTCTGGGGAGACACTTCTGTCCATCTTACTCTCACCTACCCTCTCCTATATCCTCCTGTCTTACTCTCACATGTCCTCTCCTCCACCTTCCTCTCTTACTGTCACCTGTCCTCTCCTACACGTTCCTTTCTTACTCTCACCTGTCCTCTCCTACACCTTCCTTACTCTCACCTGTCCTCTCCTACACCCTACTGTCTTACTCTCACATGTCCTCTCCTCCACCCTACTGTCTTACTCTCACATGTCCTCTCCTCCACCCTCCTGTCTTACTCTCACATGTCCTCTCCTCCACCCTCCTGTCTTACTCTCACATGTACTCTCCTCCACCCTCCTGTCTTACTCTCACATGTCCTCTCCTCCACCTTCTTGTCTTAGTCTTACTTGCCCTTTCCTACACCCTCCCATCTTACTCTCCCCTACCCAGTCCTACACCCCCTGTCTTACTCTGGCACTGTCCTATGGCTGTCCCGTCCAGCGCGCTCCCCTGTCTGTCTCGTCCTGCACCGTCCTTTGCCTGTCCTACACCCTTCGATTTCTGTCCTTCCCTTTCCTTTTTCAGTTCTACGCCGTTCTATCTCTGTCTTCCTCCAGGTTCCGTCATTCTCCCGATTCCCACACAGCTCACGTCATTCTCTCGATTCCCACACAGCTCACTTGCTTGGGCACTACGATGGGTGCCTTTCTCTAAGATCGTATTCTATAATCTACATTGTGTTCCCAAAAATATGTGGACTCCTGACCATCACAACTGGGCAAAGCTGGAAACATTTCTGATAATTATCTCGACTGTCTCTGTGTGCTGTTGCTTATCAGTTTCCCCAAAACCGAAATAAGTTCCAAAACTCTGTTCTTGAGCTGAGGTCCACAGATACATGAAGACACTGTAGAGGCCTGATTTCAACTCCATTTGCACCAAACACATTGCTACCTTGTGCTGATTTAAACTGTCCCATCAACATTTTCTGTTTTTTTTTTTTTTTTTTTTGTATTCCAGGAACCATGACGGAAGAGGATGCATATCTTCCCGTGCAGGAGGTGGGTAAAGACACCTGGCCAATCAAGACATCTCGCTTTTATTTGATTTATTTAATAACAGAGTCATGGAACCATGTTTAAAAAATAATTAAGACCAAAATATCACTTCCTGTTTCGTCAACATTAGAACATCGTTCCACTCATTCGGCTTGAATCCTCCAGCAGTCTGTTGAGCGTGAGGCACCTTAAGAGTAGCGTGGTGAGAATAATATTCTCCTCACACAGGAAGCGTCTCTTAGAAAGCTGCAGAGTGGTATTTTTTCCTGTATTCTGCGGTTGGGACTACGAGCTCAAACACGAATAGAAGCTTCGGATTCTGGTCTACACAGGAGCTCCTACTAGCCAATCAGTCACCCGGGTGTGACTTGAGGTGCTTGTAATAAACATCAGCATTGGACGTACCGCTGGATGCAGTCTGAGTGATTTGATTGGTCGAGGATTAATGAAAAAAGTTTCTGATTAGACTGATTTAATTCAAAGAGAAAGCAAAGCTCTCACACTGGGTGTCTGTCAGATAAATAATAATAATAATAATAAGAGTAATACAGTTTTAGGAATAAAACATTGATGTAAGCTGTTATGTGAAGGGTAAAAGCCATAGGAGGGTCAACTAATTATTTTTAAAATTGCAGTGTTGTGTAGTGATAAAATAAATAACAGGCAGCACATTAAAGATAGATCGTTAAAGTTCCTTTTCATATCCGATTAAAGAAATCATCATATATAGGTCCTTCTCAAAAAATTAGCATATTGTGATAAAGTTCATTATTTTCTGTAATGTTCTGATAAAAATTAAACTTTCATATATTTTAGATTCATTGCACACCAACTGAAATATTTCAGGTCTTTTATTGTTTTAATACTGATGATTTTGGCATACAGCTCATGAAAACCCAAAATTCCTATCTCAAAAAATTAGCATATCATGTTCAGGTAGTCTAAACGAGCTATTAACCTAATCATCTGAATCAACCAATTAACTCTAAACACCTGCAAAAGATTCCTGAGGCTTTTAAAAACTCCCAGCCTGGTTCATTACTCAAAACCGCAATCATGGGTAAAAATGCACGCCCGCATTGAAGCAGTCATTTCTGCAAAAGGAGTCCCCACCAAGTATTGAGTGCATAACTGAACATAATTATTTGAAGGTTGACTTTTTTTGTATTCAAAACACTTTTTTTATTGGTCGGATGAAATATGCTAATTTTTTTGAGATAAGGATTTTTGGTTTTTCTTTACTTTTTTGCCAAAATTATCAATATTAAAACAATAAAAGGCTTGAACTACTTCCGTTGTGTGTAATGAATCTAAAATACATGAAAGTCTAATGTTTATCAGTACATTAGAGAAAATATTGAGAAGGACCTGTATATGTTCTGTCAAACATTTAAAAACCCAGAATATTATAAGCAAGAAGATTAAAATTAATAACAATAATAAATTTGCAAACAGTAGCAGACAGTAAAATAAAATTGATTTAAATTACAGAATAAGGTGCAACATTCATAACCACACAGCATTTAAAAATCAATAAATGTATAATTATTTATATTCCATTTATGATGTTTGTATAATATAACAAAATGAGATTTTGATCAATTTTATTAATGATTTTTCCAATCACCCAATGAAATTGAATTAAATGTACGTATATATCACTCAGTACTTCTTATTTGTAAATTTTTTATTAATTTTTGGAAAATCTGGAGATCAACATGTGTTGACTGTATGACCGACGTGATTTTTCGTCTGTCCTCTCTGTAGTTCTTCGACTTTGATCCAAACTGGATGCCCATGGAATCGAGCTTCCCCCCTGTGCCCCATCCAAACCCACATCGTATCGGTAAGAGCCTCAGATCATTAGATCCTCTTGAACAGGGTGGTAATCATCTTGGCCTCCTGATGACCATCTGGCTTACTATGGTATCACCATAGCATCGAGATAAGAGCTACCTGGAATACCATAATATCTCCATAGTAACAAGAGAACAACCATCTGACATAGCGTAATATCACCATAGGAATCACATAGAGTGCCATAATATCACCATAGCAACAAAACCGGAACCACCTGAAATACCATAATATCACTATAGGAACCATCTGATATAGCATAATATCTCCATTGCAGTAAGAGCGCAACCACCAAGAGTACCATCATAACCAAAAAGCTACCCAGTTTCAGCTGTATAACACCCTGAAAATAATGGTAAATAATTATAAAAGCAGCAGCAACCGCTTTGGACCTTCGGATAATTCTGTCTGAATCCCATTGTTCCAGCGCAGGCATCTCGAATAAAGGCGAGAGAGGACAGGAGTCTGGTGCATGTTCATGTAAATTATATCATTAGAAAGTTATTCCTTCAAGTCTGAATTGTTTCTCCATGTGCACATGCAGTCCTGCTCCGGTGTAGAGAGGAAATGTGGGGGTGGTGAGGAGCTGAACCTCACACTCCTTGCTGCAGATGAAATGAGTCCCAAATGACTCTCTGACAAATGATTATATGAATCCAAACAACTTTTCCTTTGCTCTTGATGAAACAACAAATCCTTAATGACTTCTTTGCTTCAGATGAAACAAATCCGAAATCACTTCTTTTCTACTGATTAAATGAATCCCAGACAGCTCCTTTGTTCTCGCGCTGGGTCTTTAACCCCGTTCCTGGAGAGCAACCTTCCTGCAGGTTTTATCTCCAACCAAAATCTAATGCACCTCTTTTTGCTGAAGGCACAAATCTGATCGTCTGGTATGCATGAGGCAAAGTCTTCAGGAAGGCTGCTTTCCGGGAACAGGATTGGTTAGCCCTGTTTGAGACTAAATCAAATGACTCCCTGCGTCTGCTCTAACTGACCCCTAAATGACTCAGGACAGGTGAAAGAAATGAAGTCAGCAAGTGGAAGGTGGTGAAAAGAAAAACCCCTGGTCACCTGAAGTGAAATCCTGCTTGATTGTTTATTTAATTTCCGACTGGAGTATTGTTACTATGACACCAATCTCGGATGCCTAGCAATAGCGATCAGGGGGCTTTGCCTTCAGGCACCGCGTGAGTTTACATAGGACATTTTGTACAATCTGACTTTTTGAACTTCACCACATTGATCCAGTTTTTTATTTGTGTTCTTGAATTTCTTTCTTTGGCCCTGTGTTTTCATTCATTTCATTCATTTTCTAAGATGCTTAATCGTAATTAGGGTGGCTGGTAGGCTGGTGTCCGTTTCTGCTGACTGTGGGTGATGACAGAGTAGACCTGGTTGTTGCTGGGCAGAAACACGCTGGTGGCAACCCTGTGGCCTACTGTTTCCGAAAATCAGCAAAGAATCTTTTACATTCCTCTCAAGCCGGCCTTTGATAAGCCGGTCGGTCAGCTGCACTGGGGGACCAGCATTGAAAACCTGGTGATATTGGGACTTGACTCCCCAACCTTCAGATAAGTAATCCATCACCTTACCACTGGGCCACCACTGCCCTTAGACTCTGTCCTCGTTTTAAAAAAAAAAAAGTGAGAATCACAGAGATGCTGTTGATGGGAGTGATCCACCTTCTGGATGAACTGGCTGACAGTAAGAAGTCACACTGGATTTTGTCCTTTTCCACCTGGCTCTTCGTAACAGCTGCATGTTCACACTTGCTCCGACTCACCTGAGAAGCCTGTTGAAAGCTTTCATGCCAAACGTTCATTTACATCTTAATAAATGCTTAATAGATGTTCATTTACATCCTAATAAATAATAGCTTCCTATTTATTTAATGCCAGATAAATTCTTGATTCTGATTGGATGAAACAGTTCTACATGAGCTGCTGGGAGGACTTTATATTAACAGTTTTATGATGTGTCAACTATCTCACCTAATAACTTGTGGAGCACTGGGAGAGCGCAAACCTCCACCAAGTCTAGCAATCCATCACAAAATGTCAAAAATATAAGTACAGTCGGCCCCCTACTTACGAAACCCCCTGGGTACGAAAATTCCGGGTTACGAAAAACATTTTCCTAAGTTTTCGTCCCTGGGATACGAAAACAACCTCCTCTTACGAAAAGCACCAAATGCGCCATTCAAAATTCAAACACGCCAATCAAAATTTCACACGATGCGCGAGTTGCTCTCTCATTGGCTGTCTCACAACATCCCGTCCCGCTGGCCTCCCATTGGCCAGGAGGCAGCTGACGTTACCCATATTTCCTGTTTGTCACACACGTGAAGGAGAGTTGACTGTTGGCTTGTTTTGAGATTGAGCATTATATTTCGTTCTCGCCGAAACTCCTTTACAATCGGGATGATATTGAAATAGAAGGAGACCTTAAAACAGAAATACAGTGATGGAGGCGATTATTTCGGCATGATGTTAAAACAGAGTGCTCCGTGGGAGAAGACCTCCCATCTCGCAAGGAAGCAAGTTAATATTGAATGAGGCCCTCTGTTCTTTCAAGTAGGTACTGTAATTCCGCTTTAAATAAAACATCCTGTCCATTTAAACATTTAAATAGAATTGTTCCGTCAGCTGTGCATTGCATGTGGGCGGGGCCCGAGTTTTGTGCGTGTGTGCGCGCGCGTGAGTGAGTGAGAGAGAGATCGAGAGAGATTGCCTACAAAGTCAGTCAGAGATGAAAGGAGGCTTAACTCTTTAGTTTTTAGTTTAGTTTTTTAACTTGTTTAATTCAGTAAATGTTTAATAAATGTGGTGCCTGTGAGCAAAACGCGGTTCATCTGGACCTCCGATCCCTCAAGGAATCAAGTTAAAGTTGAGTTTAGACCTCCGATCTATCAAGCAGGGAATGCGTTTTTAATTCCACGTCTTAAAATTCTCCGGCGTCCTGTTTATGGGCGGAGCCCGCAGCGCCACAATAAACATTTAATGTGTACTGTACTGTATTGTGTGTGCGAGAGAGATAGAGCGAGACAGGTGTGTGTGTGTTAATAAAAAAATGTTTAATAATGGTTTAATTAATAATTATGTTAATAAAATTATTTAATATGTTAAAAAATTTTAATGGTTTAATAAATAATTTTCTTTTACTTTTAACACATATTTAATAAAAAATTGATGTACTTTTATCATTTTTAAAGGGTTTATGGGGTAGTCTTGGGATCCTTGGAACGAATCAGGCGGTTTACATGTAAAATGCCCCCTACTTACGAAACTCCCGCGTTATGAAAAAGGTGCTGGAACGGATTCATTTCGGAAGTTGGGGGCTGACTGTAATATAAATAATCCTTTAAAAAATTCCTGTATCCGGACCATCTCGAAAATGGAATGCAGTCTTCCTTGTTCAAATTCCAGCCTCTGTTAGCAGGATTACTCCAAAGGTTTTCAGTGCACTTTTGAAAATTTCCACCAAACATACAAACTCAGGGTAAAACAAAACATCCTTAATGAAGGAAGATATTAGAAAGGTTAAAGCCAATGGGATTCTATTTTATCCTGCAAACGTTCGGTGTGGGTGCAAGTTTTTGTTCCAAATGAGGCAGGAGCCACCCCTGAGGGGTTATTAAAGTGAGGATCGGTTAAACGAAACAGGTGGATGGTGCGTCTGGAATGAAAGTCTGCTCCCACACCGCCTCTTTGCAGGTAAGGATAAAGGCCTCTTGGTAAAGCTGTGGCCTGGGTGCAGATGTATTTCGCAGCTCTGGAGACCCTCATGCAAATCTGCCGTGCCTGAAAATCAGTGGTGCTTGTTTGTGTTTGGATGGGCCACCTGTTATTCATTTTTCTCAAGTCTTTGAAATCATGAACAGCCAGTTCTTTTTTTTTTTTTTTTTTTTTTTGGATTTTTCTCCATTTTCTCCCTAATTTATTCATATCCAATTCCCACCCATTAGGTATTGCCTTAGATATCACATGACCACCACCAACCAGGGAGGGCAGGATGCATGCATGCACGCACACGTCCCCTCATTGACATGCAATGCTAGCCAGTCGCTGCATATTTGCCATGCATATTTGGGGGAGGTTTAACACACTCGGAGAGAACGTCCTATCCATACGAAGGAGCTCACAGATGCCGACAATTGACTGGCAATCGTTGTGAGTGACAGGGAAGTAATCGTATGCTATCCCTCCCGTGAGAGCTCAGCCAATTGGACAGCTGTGGTGCTAAACCGGATTCGAACTTGCGATCCCTGGGGTAATAGTCACACACCTTGTCGATGCACTTCTCGGAAGCTGGAACAGCCAGATAATTCTACTGTAAGCAACAAATCATTCCCAGAGGGAGGGAGAGAGAGAGAGACAGGCTCTTGCTCAAATATTGTCAATGTACCTCTAATCAGTACCACGAACCGATAATACTCAGAGGAGTAATGATTGATTATTTGCCAAGAGCTGCACACCGTGTCGTCGTCCCGTCGGCCACATTGAAGCGTTGAGCTGTTTGATTTATTTGGTAAGCACGCACTTTAATTTTGCAGGCTCGCTTTGATGGACGCTTCTTGTTTTGTTGTGTGTTTTTGTATCGCATTGTATTTGCCTCACATTTTGTGAGCCTGGGATCCGTAGCATGTGACTCGTACAGTCAGGTAACACACACATGTACACACAATGTATGCACACACCAAATGTAAGGACTGTGGAGGAAATGGCAGGGCTGTTTCTATTTTCTCTTCCATCCTTTCACTTCTCTGTTTGAAGGGAGAAACAGTTGAAAAACGCAGAACTGAGCCTGGTCTAAACTATTTCGTAGCCGACTTGAAAACTGTACGCTGCCATAAATTCAGCTCTGTGAACTTGAACTCAAGGCAGACTCTTCCCGTCTTTTGTAACACAATCTGGGCATGGCAGAGATGAGGGAGAAGCCAGTTTGTCATCACTGCATGAGGAGCGGAAGTTCTCCTGTGACCTTTGCTTTGTTTTAAACATAACCTGGGTTGCATCACCATGGCGGGAAGTGAAGTGGTGTGTGTGTGTGTGTGTGTGTGTAAATGGATGCAGCGAAGCTTGATCGGCGCAGGTTCAGCGCCCGAGTAGAGAGGATGTGGTCAGAACCGAGTCACTGCTCAACACAGGAAGAGGAGGCCGAGGCGCCTACAGAGACGCAACTGCATGTTAGCAGTGGTGCGCTAAGGTTCTCAGATAAAAGCTTGAACTCGGCCACCCGGCGTCTATCTCTGATTGCTGAATAAACATCTCCTGATGGAGCACTGCAGCTAATGGACAATATAGTATCTTTATTTTGCGGGGGTTGAGTGTCATTTTAGACTATTTTTCACAATAGATTTTGCAAAGCGTCCCCTAATAAAAAAAAAAAAATCACGATATGAGGCAAGGTTAGCCCTGCCCACTTTACAGCTGCAGAAGGATTCTTGTTTATATCCATCCAAATTACAATTGTGTATCTTTCTCTCTCTCTTTCCTTCTGCCCCCCCCCCCCCCATATATATATATACCTCAGCTCACGAACATAATTGGTTCCCAGAAAGTGTGTGTGAGGCGAAAAGTTCGTCTTCTGAACATTTATTTCCCATAAGAAACCATTAAAATGAGAATAATCTGTTCCCAGGTCCCCATAAAACATAATTTTCTACTAAATAAGCCTTAAAACTACACAAAAATATACCTTATTTTATGTATAATAAATGTGCTATTGTATTGTAATTAAAGAAATAAATTGTACTGTATAATAAAGTGGTTTTATTTACCTTTGTGATGGTAGTTGATGGCTTGATGGAATGGAGTGGGAGGAGGAGGGAGGGAGGGACTTACTGTTTGGAAGGAGAGTTTGGAAACGCCTACTGTTTGGAAACACCCTTAGCCACACACGCACCCTTAATAGCTTCCTTGTTCTTAAGGATGGTGGTAGACTTAGCGTACTGGTACTGGGACGCCGAGTCACACAAACGCGCACCTCGTTCGTGTTTTTCAATGATCTCCGCCTGTGGTGGGGTCTTTTTCGGTCCCATAATAGCAAAAGTACACTTAATATGGTCCAAAATGTCTAGCAAACACAAACCACTTCCACACTCAAAGAAAGGGGGTGCTGAACTGTGACGCCATGAGCGTGCGTCAGCTTCTCGTGGCCGCCACCGTGGCGCCGTTCGACCGCGTGGTTTGATTCGTCCGCCGAAAACTAGTTCGTCAGCAGAGACTATATGCTCGCAAATTTAATGTTCTTGAGGCGAAAAGTTCGTGAGCTTAAGCGTTCGTCAGCGGAGGTTTTACTGTGTGTGTATATATATATATATATATATATATATAAAATGTTTACATTTTATCAAAAAATATCACAGTACAAAATTAAGTTTTTCTTAATCATTACTATATTTTACTACATTATTACTGTATTAATGAGTAAGACTGTCTATAGAATGTGTTTGAGAAGCATATTTTAACGCATGTAATAGATACATAGTATTTTACTTCCAGTTGATAATTTGCGCATGTAATATGATACATGGGGTTTTACTTCCGGGTACAGAACCCACAGATTATCTTCATTTGCGGGAGGGGCCAGAACCAAACCCCTGCGAATAACGAGGGTCTCCTGTATATATGTGTATATTATTTATTGATTTATTGATTATTAATTTTATGGAAATTTGTTGAGGAACCTCATAACCATAGTAACTAGACACTGATTCGCCGATATGAATTGAGTCAACGCTCCGAAAAAAACAAATCAGCAGTAAGAACTTGGACAGCATAGCATGAACACCATGGAACCTGCTCTCCATGGAGACAAAGAATGTAGTCGAAAAATTGCGGCCATGTTAGTTGCGTCAGTGTAAGCAAATCAGAATGCAGTAAGATTATAAAAACAACGTTGTCACGATGCATCTCAAACTTAAGGACGTTGTTGGCGTAGATGTCGACACAGGAGAATGTTTTGAACAAAATAAAAACATGTGCAGCACGTGGTGAAGTTTGTAGGAACCACATTGAATTATGAATTGGTCAGCATGTGGCACAATTTGATTGGTTGTAGGAAGAACCGAGGAAGGGCGCATTGGGTGTTTTACGTGGGTGATCATGTAGAGGGTAAGAGATTAGTGGGAACGTCTTGGTCGCAATGAAAACTTGGCATGGATGGGGTCACAGGATACTTTAAAACCGCACGTTTCCATTGTGTCCACCCTCCACCGCCCGTGTTTAATGTGCATTTCAGAATGCAGGGCGGTCTTTGTGGTGTTTTTGTAATGGAGGTTTACTTTACACTTGCTGCAGTGTCCAATAAATAACAATTATGAGTCATTTGAAACCTTTTCTTTTAAATTACAGTCGGCCCCCAATTTACGAAGACCCCGTGTACGAAATCCCCGGATTACGAAAAGCATTTTCTTAAGTTTCCGTCTCCGAATTATGAAACAACCCCCTCTTACGAAAGGAAATTCAAACGCGCCAATCAAAATTACACACGACGCGCGAGTTGCTCTCTCATTGGCTGTCTCTCAACATCCCGCCCCGCTGGCCTCCCAGATAGAGACAGAAGGAAGCTTCACTCTTTAGTTTTTAGTTTGTTTTTTTTTAAGTTGTTTTAATTCAGTAAATGTTTAATAAATGTGTGCGCATTGAGCTTATCTGGAATTCCGATCCCTAAAGGAATCAAATTAAAGTTGAGTTTGTCAAGCAGCGCTTTGAATTCTTGTCTTGTGGGCGTGGCCCGCAGCACGTGCACGACAGAGAGAGAGAGAGAGAGAGAGAGAGAGAGAAGAAATAACGCTTTAGTTTTTAGTTTTTTAAGTTGTTTTAATTCAGTAAATGTTTAATAAATGTGGGTGAATTTGAGCTCATCTGGCATCCTGATCCCTCAAGGAATCAAATTAAAGTTGAGTTTGTCAAGCAAGGAATGCGCTTTGAATTTCACGTCTTGTGGGCGTGGCCCGCAACGTGCAGCTAGGGAAGGAGAGATAGAGAGAGGTGTGTGTGTTAATAAAAATGTTTAATAATGGTTTAATTAATAAATATGTTAATAAAATGGTTTAATAAATTTTCTTTTACTTTTAACACATATTTCAAACAAAATTTGTGTACTTTTATCATTTTTAAAGGGTTTATGGGGTTTATCCAGTCCAAGGACTGAAGACTTGGAACGAATTAGGCGTTTAACAAGTAAGATGCGGCCCCTACTTACGAGATCCCCGCTATACGAAAAGGGCTCTGGAGCGGATTAATTTTGTCAATTGGGGGCTGACTGTACTAGTTTTATTGGAAACCCCCCCCACCCCCACCCGCTCCACACCCCCTGCTCCTTGAGCATTTTTGTGCTGATAAGTGCAGTCTGTTCGGGACCTTTTGGGCATGTCTGTGTGATTATTAAGGTTGGTGGTTTTGGACAGGAAGCCTCAATGAAGCCTAAAGTGAGCCGACCTACCCAAAATCTTATTATAGGTTGGTGCACACGTGCTTTGTGAAATGAAACTTGAGGTAATCGGAATAAACGGGGGGGAAAAAAAGACACCAGCTGCTTCAGTGAAACTTTGTTCAGGTCTTGGTTTTAAAGTGGAAAACTTTCTTCAAAATGTATAGCTGTTTGTATCGCGATTAAGATATTTACCACGATAAAGGAGGGGAGCTGTGTCTTCCAAGCTGCTGTGAGTGCTCAAGAAGCTCTGCTGAGTGACTGGTGGAATCACGTGGTTACAATTGGTGAACGTCTTTGTTCATGAAAACAAACAAAAACCCCACAAATCAAATTTATAACTGCTGATGTTTTTAGAAGAGGTTTATTTAGCATTGGGGAAAATCCTGACCACACCCTTTTCACCAAACTTGGTGGCAACACTCCCTCACCTGAGACACAGGGATACGATCTGATTTTTAATTTTTTTTAACTGATATTTTTTTTAGGTTTTCCCCAATAACAAAACTTGAGTGCTTTTATCTGAGCAACAAAGTGACCCAGATCCATCGATGCGGTGAGGGACAGATAGGAAACCGTACACATGCTTTCAAACAGTTCATCCTCTTTGACCTTAAGTGACCTTGAAAGTTCAAAGTCAAGGCCACAGAACTTTGTGTCCTTACAATGTTGAAACGAGTTGCTGATGGGCATCCTGTTACTATGGAACTCTCAGGAAACCGTATATGGCGCTTTCAAATGATTATAACATTAGACCTTGAGTGACCTTGAAATCCCAGAAATCTTGTAATTCTTTAACCACGAAGTAGTCCGCATAGTATATAGCGCATAAAGTAAAGGACACATAAAGGTAATTATACCTGGAACCCCTCGGGAGCCTAGCTATCTTTCCTTCATGGTGGAGGGACATTCCACTTTGAGTGCTCCTCCAGATATTATTATTGTTATTAATAATATTATTGTCCTGAAGAACGAGAACAAAGTCAGTGTTGAAAGGGATCTATGAAGGAATAAAAGGAGTGTTGGGCATTAATATATTGACAAACACTTGTGGTATAAGAGTACTAAAGCAAGGAATGAAGAATTTTCATTGGATGGGTGTGAGCAGTAACCCAGATAGAATATTATTGATTATTTGTGTGAAGTGGTGAGCACATCTCCCTCCCAGCAAGAATGTTGTAGGTTCGAGTCCCGGGCTGAGAGAGGATGGTCCTGTGGGGAGTTTGCATATTTTTCCTGTGCTTGTATGGCTTTCCTCCGGGTGCTCCGTTAAGCTACGTTATGCTAACTGCCCCAGGTGTGAGTGTGAATGGTTGTATGTGTTGCCCTGTGTGTGAGTAGAAAGCTGTAAAGGCTCTTTGCGGTGATTCAGCTGAGGTAGACCCACGACCCAAGTAGGATTCGATGGTTGGGATGGATGTCTGTCAGTGAGATATTACAGTGCACATCAGTAGTGGTGTGTGTGTGTAGGGGCAGTGGTGGCCTGTTGGTAAAGGGTGCTGGATCCCTGATCCTAAGGTTGGAGGTTCGAGTCCCACTCTCAAGGTTGTCACTGTCCTGTGTCCCCCCCCCCCGTCCCTCCTCAGTGCAATAACTTGGTTATCAAAGGCTGGCCATGTCTCTCACTGTCTATGGTGAGAGATTCATGTAAAAGAACCATTGCTGACTTTCAACAAGAGTAGCTGCATAGCTGTCAGCGTGTTTACACCCCTTGCTAAAAGGGTTGTGTCAGGAAGGGCATCCGATGTTAAAAAAAAAAAAAAATTATGCCAAAATCAAACATGCGAATCAGATGATTCGCTGTGGTGACCCCTGGAAAAAAAAAAGAAGGGAAAAGCCAAAAGGAAAAAGTGTGTGTGTGGGGGTGTGTGTGTGTGTGTGTGTGTGTGTGTGTGTGTGTGTGTGTTTCATTGAAAGTAAATTTCCTCTGAAATAATCAGCATAGCATCCTGTCTTTTAAAATTCTCATCTGGATCATGTTTTATTCTGATATTAAGTTCAATTTACACACACACGAGAGAGAGAGAGAGAGAGAGAGTGTGAGTGTGTTGGGGCCATAATAAAAATAGTTCATGTGATATCTAAAATATATTGGAGTAATATTTGACTTCACAGTTTGAGTAAATCCTAAATTTAGCGTGTCGTGTTTGCTGAGATGAAGTGTAGGTTTCTGACAACAGTAAATTCAGTGACTAATCTGTGCTTCATTGTGGAAACTCGTGTGCTTCAAAGCATCAAACCGAAAGTCAGACACTTTCACGTTGTTGTAAATTGCAGCCGAGTATGTCTCATGTTGTTGTGTTTGTTTGTTTTTTTTCTCTCTTTCTCCAGAAGGACCCTGTCTCCAAATTACAGAACAACCCAAACAGGTACCAAACCGTTCCTGCTTGATACAGTATGAGGTCATGCTAATGCTAGTGCGAATGATATTGTAATGCGTTTAATGTTGTGTGAGTAACACTGGACATTTTGTTGTGTTCTGTCGTGTAGCGAGGCTTCAGGTTTCGGTACGGCTGTGAGGGCCCATCTCATGGCGGACTCCCAGGCGCCTGTAGCGAGAAGAACAGGAAGACGTATCCTCAGGTCAAGGTCGGTCTGGCTGCTGTCTTTTTACTTTGTAAGGTTTTTTTTCCTTGCATTTTTGAAATCAATACACAGATTGTTTTTATTCGTTGCAGATTTTTTTTTTAAATATATGTATAGTAATGGACCAGGAATGAGGTGTGTGTATGTCTGTATATACACAGTTCTTGGTAAGATTATACAGGGAGTATGTATCTGTCTGATATACTAGTCCTTCTCAAAAAATTAGCATATTGTGATAAAGTTCATTATTTTCTGCAATGTACTGATAAATATGAAACTTGCATATATTTTAGATTCATTGCACACCAACTGAAATATTTCAGGTCTTTTATTGTTTTAATACTGATGATTTTGGCATACAGCTCATGAAAACCCAAAATTCCTATCTCAAAAAATTAGCATATCATGTTCAGGTAGTCTAAACGAGCTATTAACCTAATCATCTGAATCAACCAATTAACTCTAAACACCTGCAAAAGATTCCTGAGACTTTTAAAACCCCCCAGCCTGGTTCATTACTCAAAACCGCAAAACTGTTTAAGACTTTTTGTATAAAAAACACTTATTGGTCGGATGAAATATGCTAATTTTTTGAGATAGGGATTTTTGTTTTTTCTTGACTTTTTTTGTCAGAATTATCAATATTAAAACAATAAAAGGCTTGAACTACTTCAGAAAAGCAGGTATTGCATGCCTCAATCCCCCAAATATGATTATATAAATAATAACTAATAATAATAATTATATTATATTTAATATATAATTTTATACACACACACACACACACACACACATATGTATTGATTCATCCAACTTGTGAATTGTTTCCAAAGGAATTTTAAGCGTGCTTTGCTGAGGATGTTTTTCCCTCTCTTTCAAAGCCACTCATTACTTTTGAGACAGTACAGTAGCTCTTGAAACACTGAACATTTGGGCAGTTTATGTTACACTAGCGCCGACCATACGAGCACCAACAATTTGGCCTCCTTTAAAATCTGAGAGGTCTGCCATTATGGGGTATGATTAGTATTTTCAATATCTGTTTAATGTTTTCAACATCTGAAAAAGGAAAAAAAAAACATTTATTTTTTATCAACATATCAAATAACAAAATTATTATTCAAAAAATAATAACATATACCAAGTTTTCATTGTTTAAATTATGTTCAAGGATTATGATGCCAAAATGTTAAGTGTTTCCATTATTTTGTCCACCCCCTGTATATTATAGAATTAGAAAATATTATTATTATTATTATTATTTATAATGCACTTTCCATTTACAAGAAATCTCAAAGTTCTACAGTCAGTAAAAAACTTGCCTAAATACTACTACGACAACTTTCAGATACAGTGATACCTCAGCTCACGAACATAATTGGTTCCCAGAAAGTGTGTGTAAGGCGAAAAGTTCGTCTTCCGAACATGTATTTCCAATAAGAAACCATTAAAATGAGAATAATCCGTTCCCAGGTCCCCATAAAACATAATTTTCTACTAAATAAGCCTTAAAACTACACAAAAATATACCTTATTTTATGTATAATAAATGTGCTATTGTATTGTAATTAAAGAAATAAACTGTACTGTATAATAAAGTCATTTTATTTACCTTTGTGATGGTAGTTGATGGCTTGATGGAATGGAGTGGGAGGAGGAGGGAGGGAGGGACGGACTTACTGTTTGGAAGGCGTGTTTGGAAACGCCTACTGTTTGGAAACACCCTTAGCCACACACGCACTCTTAATAGCTTCCTTGTTCTTAAGGATGGTGGTAGACTTAGCGTACTGGTACTGGGACGCTGAGTCACACAAACGCACACCTCGTTCGTGTTTTTCAATGATCTCCGCCTGTGGTGGGGTCTTTTTCGGTCCCATAATAGCAAAAGTACACTCAATATGGTCCAAAATGTCTAGCAAACACAAACCACTTCCGCACTCAAAGAAAGGGGGTGACGAACTGTGACGCCGTCAGCTTCTCGTGGCCGCCACCGTGGCGCTGTTCGACCGCGTGGTTTGGTTCGTCCGCCAAAAACTAGTTCGTCAACAGAGACTATATGCTCGCGAATTTAATGTTCTTGAGGCGAAAAGTTCGTGAGCTTAAGCGTTCGTCAGCGGAGGTTTTACTGTATATATTAAATTATTATATCATAAAAATCATTATTATATATCTGAAATTTATCGTAATGGTATTTAAACTAGTTTTTTATTTTTCTGACCAAGTTGTATTTTTTTAAGTACATATACAGGAATCCCTCACTTTCCGTGGTTAATGGGGACCGAGACTCCCCGCGACCACCGAATTCTGTGAAGTAGGATCGACCCCCCCCCCCCCGACTGACGTATTCATGTGTATATAATATCAATAAATACATATTCAATGCTATAAATGCTTATAATAACAATTAAACATGAGAAAATGATGCATAAGATGTAAATAAATCAAATACACACATACAGACGCAAGCTTGCGCACAGATGTGCACCTCACATAAATATGTAAGTAGTTTAGTTTGGGTGTTTTTTTGTTTTTGTTTGTTTGGGTTTTTTTGTATAATTGGCCTTGTTTTGCAGCATTTTCCTTAAATTTCCCCCTATTTCTCCTTAATTTTATGAACTTTCTTCTTTTCCTTTCAGCTTTTTCCCTTTTTCAGGGAAAAACCCATGATGCAATAAAGCTACAGAAACTGAAGTTCGAAGTAGCAAGGGATCACAAAAACTAAATTTGATGTTATTATTTTGAAAAATATTTTAGTACTAAAAGTACAATTTGTTAAGTTTTAAAAAGGTATTTATAAAAATCAGCACAAAAATGTTTTAATTAGATCACTTCTATAAAAGTCTGTTTTACCATAATTATTATGTGATCACCGTATCGGCATCATATCGTCCTGTCCAACAAGTGACCACAGTGGCTTTGGCCGTAATACAATCAAGAATACGATCAAAAAGAGATTCTTATAAAATAATAATAATAATAATAATAAAGGCTTCATGATGGAATGAAGCTTCGACTTATTCCAGCTTTTCACTCGGCACATTTAAGGACACTGCCGGGTTTGGCGATTCATGTAAAAATAAGAAAGGCTTGTTTATCTTTAGTTCTTTTTGCACCTGTGAATACCTTGATGTGAAGTTTATTACTCAGATTTGAGGTTTTGAAGGATGTAATAACCCCTTTTTTCTGATTTTAATTTTTTTTTTTAAATTTGACCATGGAGCTGTTTATGTTCGAGAAGATATCAGACAGATACCTACAGATCTGTGACGGTTCTCTGTATTTTTAAGCATCAATGAACAACAACAAAAAAGTTTTTCTGTGTGTCTGAGAGTGAGAGTGAGTGAGAGATGCTGCTTTGGGAATTTCCTCAATGTCTCACTGGTAATTAGTAGGAAGTGTCACTATGTGTGTTTTTGTGACTTGTGTGGGCATCAGATTTGAAAGGAGGCACAAAACAGCTCACCCAAAAGACTTCAGACAGACTCAGACAGGCACAACACATCTGCACCCCCTCCACCTCAGCACCACCACCACCCCCCATACGCACACAATGTACTCTATTGCCTCCAAAACTCAACAGTGTAACCCGATCCGGGCTTTTCCCCAAGAGATTAATGCCAAAAGGCCATCGTCAACACATTGACAGGAATCTGATGTTTTTTTCTGGAGAGTTCTTTAGAATGATGTCGTGGGTGGACTAACGTACAGTAGGCCCTTGACATTCACGGGGGTTCGGGTCCGGTCCTTCCCGCAAATCGAGATAATCCGCGAGTTCTGTACGTGGAAGTAAAACCCCATGTATGACATCACATGCGCGAATGATCAGCCGGCAGTAAAATACTATGTATCCATTACATGCGCTAAAATATGCTTCTTAAACACATTCTATAGACAGTCTTACTCATTAATACAGTATTAATGTAGTAAAATATAGTCATGATTAAGAAAAACTTTTCAATTTTGTACTGTGATATTTAGTAATAAAATATATAAACATTATACAGCATATACTGTTGTAAAGCACTCGTTTTAAAGTCTTTTTCAATGATTATTCCAGTACAAGTACCTAAATTAATTCTGAGAATGTTTGTGCGTGAGATTTTATGTTGTGTAGCGTGTTTAACAAATGATACCAAAAGGATAAACTTTATTACGCTTCATGTCCTTTTACATTGAACTTGGAGTGACGTATCCAAGATGGCGCTGCCTAGAGGGCAACGTCGCGGAGTTCTCAGAGTCAAAATGTTTCTTTGTTTATTTTAATTTGTTTTATTTGTTTGTTCATGTTTTGCACTATGCTCGTCTATGATCGGTCGACCCTACTACAGCTATGAGCAGCTTCGGGCAACAAAGCACGCAACAACTCCTATCGTGAGCTGCTATGCTATGCTATCATTAAGCCCAGGCGGAGTTCTCAGATTCTCCGACACTTGGTTAGCACTTCCGGCCATACTGCTTGAAAATGTTCAGTCCCTGCGAAACAAGATGGACGAGCTTCACGCTCCGATTGCAGCTCAGAGGGATCTACAGGATTGCGTTTCTCTGAAACCTGGCTCGAGGAGAGTACACCCGATAAGATTAACAAAAAAAATGGGCCTCCTATATTGTGTATTATTCCCTCCACCCCCCTCCCAGAGTTCTTCAGTACCGCAGATGTTTCTTCACAGCTTAACATTCCAATAAATCACTCATCTCCTCTTTTTGTCCGTGATGTCCATGGCTAAACTCAGTTTATCATCTTTGAGTAAAGTTGTGTGTGGTGCAAGCTTGACTCAAAATCATGAAAAATGAATCGTTCATAATAACGATTGTTTAATTAATTAATAATTTATTTATTTAATTCATTAATTTGAACACTAAATGATGGTGCCCTTTTTAAAAAGTACCATTACTTTGTGTCTCTGTATTTCTGTTGTGACTTTTATTATTTGCAGTAATATTGCACTCAATTGGTGTGTTATAGAAATAAATCAGATTTTTTAAAATTTATTTATTTTTAACAAGAACTGTGAGATCTGATTGTTTCATCTGAGGATAATGATCAATTATCAAATGAGGTGTAATATAGAGAATTTTGGCATTTGATATCCCATCAAACCCTCCAGGTCCACGTCATACAAAAGCCAGATTGTATAAGTGTTTTATTTTTCACTCAAAATATGTTCAGAATTGACAGTCAAGTTACTATGGCTCGGCTTAAAAAAGTCTTTGTTGGCAATAACTTGATTAAAAAAAAAAAGATTCACCTGGGAGGAAAATTTAATTTTATTTATTTATTTATTTTTGCTTATTGCAGGCCACCAGGGGTTCGCGGGAAAAAATTTTCATACATCATGCTATATTATGTGTGTGATGTAAACACAGTAGAATGAAATAAATATTTTATATTTGAAATCAACATACTTAATAACAAAGTATCAAGATTTCTTCAACATATCAACTTTTAATATTTCTGTCAACAACTAACAAATACCGTCATCATGCTCTGTGCTGTTGCTGGCGGTTTATAATTAACTTATATTTGTTCGAAAATGTCAGCAAACGTGTTGCTCAGTTTGAAATACATTTATTTATTTATTTTCATGTTGGGACCTTGAATAGTAATAGAAAACAGTGGTGTTTTTTGTTTTGTCTTTTTTTTCTTCTTCATCATTGTCCCCTTCCATCATGCTTTCCGCCTTTGTTGTGAAGACAGTACTGGCCAATGAGAATTGCTGTTTCACCGAACTGGTGAAATTGACCAATCGACAGGCGCAACTGATACCTATTTCGCTTTGGTCACTTTTAGTACGGTATATGATAGGAAACACGCGTTTTTTCAACACAACCGGCAGGTATATTTTTATTTTTTTCCTCTGTGAATGCTCAGGTGGGGTTTTTATGTACAATTTCGGCCCAACCGGCCGTGTTACCGCCAACAAAGATATTTTTAAGGCTGGCCTAAGGTGCCTGCCATGAAATAATAATTAAACTCAACAGATGACAGGGATGCATTAGTTCGGGTATCTCATGGCAAAGATTCTGCTTCTTGAAAAATACCAAGAATTACTTAATGGCTTTCCACCAATCAGAAACAAGAAATTATTTTTGATGAATATTATTGATGCTATCCATCAAATCGACAAACAAAACTTTGTGTCTTTTGTGCCTATCCAATAATAGTTGTAAATACAGTGATCCCTCACTACTTCGTGGGTTTTTCAAAAATATTCGTAAAATATATACTAGTGTGTGTATATATATATATATATATATATATATATATATATATATATATATACACACAAACTAGTCCTTCTCAAAAAATTAGCATATTGTGATAAAGTTCATTAATTTCTGTAATGTACTGATAAAAATTAAACTTTAATATATTTTAGATTCATTGCACACCAACTGAAATATTTCAGGTCTTTTATTGTTTTAATACTGATGATTCTAGCATACAGCTCATGAAAACCAAAACTCCCTATCTCAAAAAATTAGCATATTTCATCCAACCAATAAAAAAGTGCTTTGAATACAAAAAAAGTCAACTTTCAAATAATTATGTTCAGTTATGCACTTAATACTTGGTCAGGAATCCTTTTGCAGAAATGACTGCTTCAATGTGGTGTGGCACTGCTGAGGTGTTATGGAGGCGCAGGATGCTTCTAGCGGCCTTTTGCTCATCCACAGTGTTGGGTCTGGTGTCTCTCAACTTTCTCTTCACAATATCCCACAGATTCTCTATGGGCTTCAGGTCAGGAGAGTTGGCAGGCCAGTTGAGCACAGTAATACCATGGTCAGTAAACCATTTAGCAGTGGTTTTGGCACTGTGAGCAGGTGCCAGGTCGTGCTGAAAAATGAAATCTTCATCTCCATAAAGCTTTTCAGCAGATGGAAGCATGAAGTGCTCCAAAATCTCCTGATAGCGAGCTGCACTGACCCCGCCCTTGATAAAACACAGTGGACCAACACCAGCAGCTGACATGGCACCCCAGACCATCACTGACTGTGGGGACTTGACACTGGACTTCAGGCATTTTGGCATTTCCTTCTCCCCAGTCTTCCTCCAGACTCTGGAACCTTGATTTCCGAATGACATGCAAAATTTGCTTTCATCCGAAAAAAGTACTTTGGACCACTGAGCAACAGTCCAGTGCTGCTTCTCTGTAGCCCAGGTCAGCCGCTTCTGCCGCTGTTTCTGGTTGAAAAGTGGCTTGACCTGGGGAATGCGGCACCTGTAGCCCAGTCCACTGCTTCCACAGGTCCCCCAAGGTCTGGAATTGGCCCTTCTCCACAATCTTCCTCAGGGTCCGGTCACCTCTTCTGGTTGTGCAGCGTTTTCTGCCACACTTTCTCCTTCCCACAGACGTCCCACTGAGGTGACTTGATCGAGCACTCTGGGAACAGCCTATTCGCTCAGAGATTTCTTTCTGTGTCTTACCCTCTTGCTTGAGGGTGTCAATGATGGCCTTCTGGACCGCAGTCAGGTCGGCAGTCTTACCCATGATTGCGGTTTTGAGTAATGAACCAGGCTGGGAGTTTTTAAAAGCCTCAGGAATCTTTTGCAGGTGTTTAGAGTTAATTGGTTGATTCAGATGATTAGGTTAATAGCTCGTTTAGACTACCTGAACATCATATGCTAATTTTTTGAGATAGGAATTTTGGGTTTTCATGAGCTGTATACCAAAATCATCAGCATTAAAACAATAAAAGACCTGAAATATTTCAGTTGGTGTGCAATGAATCTAAAATATATGAAAGTTTAATTTTTATCAGAACATTACAGAAAATAATGAACTTTATCACAATATGCTCATTTTTTGAGAAGGACGAGTGTGTGTGTGTGTGTGTGTGTGTGTATATATATATATATATATATATATATATATATATATATATATATATATATATATATACACACATATATACAATATTATTTCTACTAATATTTTATATATATATATATATATATATATATATATATATATATATATATACACACACACACTATAATTTCTACTATATACACACACACACGCTAATATTCCCATATATATATATATATATATATATATATATATATATATATATATATAAATAAATAAGGGAATTAAGGAAAAATACCACAAAGCAAGGCCAATTGTGAAAAAATCCCAAACAAACAAAAATGAAAAAAGCACAACCCACAAAACTACTTACATTTTTACACATCTGAGTGCGTGCACACGTCTGTATATGTGTGTGTTTATATTTTATTTACATCTTATGCATTATTTTTGAATGTTTAATTGTTATAAAAAGTATTTATAGCGTTGAATATGTATTTACTGACGTTATATACATGTGGCAGTGGTGGTCTAGTGGTATAGAGCGCTGGATCGCTGATCCTAAGGTTGGGGGTTCAAGTTCCACTCTCCACAAGGTTGTCACTGTCCCCCCCAGTGCAGCTAACCAGGTTATCAAAGGCCGGCCATGTTTTTCACTGTCTGTGGTGAGAGGTCCATGTAAAAGAATCATTACTGACCTCCATTAAGAGAAGCTGCAAAGCCATCAGCGTGTTTCTGTCCCTTGTTAAAAGGGTTGTGTCAGGAAGGGCATCTGACGTAAAAACCTATGCCAAATCAAACGTGCGATTCATTTGCTGTGGCGACCCCTGAAAAAGTGGGAAAAGCCGAAATGAAATCTCTATATATACATATACATGTACGTATACATCAGTCTGGGGTGGGGGGTGGGGGGTTTGATCCTACTTCGTGGAAATCGGCGGTCGCGGGGTGGGTGTCCCCAGTCCCTGGTCCCCTGTCCCCATTAACTTCGGAAAGTGAGGGAGTCCTGTCGTTATTCATTTCATCATTTTTTTTTTTTATGTCTGTCAACACATGAAGTGTAATTGAGTATGAATGAGTGTGTAGGTGTGTCCAAACGTTTCAAAGACATCATCAGTCACAATATTATTCTCATCATCTTCTTCCTCCACTTAATCCGGGATCAGGTTGTGGGGGCTGCAGCCTAAGCAATGAGGTCCAGACGTCCCATCCCCAGCCACTTCCTCCAGCTATTCCGGGGGAACACCAAGGTGTTCCCAGACTAGCCGAGAGACATAGTCCCTACAGCGTGTTCTGGGTCAGCCCCGGGGTCTCTTTCCGGTTGGACATGCCCGAAACACCACACCAGGGAGTAGTTCTGGAGGCATTCTCACCAGAGGTCTGAGCCACCTCAACTGGCTCCTCTCAACGCGGCCGAGCAACGGTTCTACCCCAAGCTCCTCCCAGATGACTGAGATTCTCACCGTATCTCTAAGGGAGAGCCCCGCCACCTGACGAAGGAAGCTCATTTCAGCCGCTTGTATCCGCGATCTTGTTCTTTCGATCACTACCCAATGCTTGTGACCATAGGTGAGGGTTGGAACGTAGATCGACTGGTAAATTGAGAGCTTTGCTTTGTGACTCAGCTCCTCCTTCACCACGATGGACCCACAGGCTGCTGCGATTCGCCTGTCAATGTCCCGCTCCATCCTTCCCTCACTCATGAACAAGACCATGAGATATTGAACTCCTCCACTTGGAGATATGATTACACCACAATAGTATTATATAACTTTATTATTTAAAAGTAAAGTGAGCATTTCGAGTCTACATTTTCTGCCGATATACCTGGGGTTGCCAGCTCCACTGAGCAGTGTCCATTTAATTAATTACAGTTTATTATCTTGTTTTGACCTTTTTAAACTTGTTTTCCCATTTTAATACTACGAGCCTCTGACGAAAATATATTGTGTGTGAATATACTGACCATAAAGACTCTTGAATCTTGAGCTTTAACTTGAATTTGATCTTTTGTTCTGGATCTTTTGGTGAAGAAATTTAGGTGTTTTTTTTTTTTTTTTTTTTAATGGTGTGACATTTTGAAACTGGGTGTAACTGCACATGTATTTTTTTTAAGTCTTTGAAAGTGAACAAATGACTCAAATTATCTTGAACTTGATGATTAACAGATGGTCAACGTTGATGGAAGACTTGCCGTTTTTCTCATCATGACCAGCTCTTGTTTAGAAATTTTTTGAATGTGAATGTGTCACTGTGATGATAAAGAGGCAGAATGAGCCACATATAGACAGGGAACAGCGTTGGGTTTTTTTTTTTGTTTTGTTTTTTTTTATTGAGAAGGACAACAATATGCACATGAGCAATATGAATGTTGTGTTCAGAGCAGGTGCTTCATATGAAATAAAAAGGAAAACCTCCTCCTCCTCCGTATGAGCAGAGCTTTTTGATATGGTTAGATATTTTCTTTGATATAGCTGGGGAATTTTTCCTGGGGGCTAAAGTCAAATCGCGTATGAGTCAAAGCATACCAGGAGAAAGTGGCACCTGAAACCACATTTGAAAGGAACCAGTGCAAAGCAAGGTTTTTTTTTTTTTTCTTTTCTTTTCTTTTTTTTTTCATTTTTACCTTCGACACTACTTTACACTCATCTGTCAAATTATACACAATTATGAATAATTCTTTAACCTTAATAATGTCTTGAATGATTGCGGGTGGGGTCGATGGGAGGGAGAAGTAAGAATGGACAGATGAGCCCAATCCATCGTCTGTCTCACAACGCACAGCTACATGTTGGGAAACCCCCATGTATACCATTTCTTTGATGTTCTCAATGCTCACGTCACTTCTTCAGGTTTTCCTGAAACTCAGCTGGTTGAGATATAAAAGGAGAAAGAAAAGGAGAGAGAAACTGCTCAGTTATTTTCCCCCACTTAACACCAAATACACTCTCAAATTAAAACAGGATAATAGGTTGGTAAGGTAAAGTCTGTTGGGTTTTTACAACCGATCCTAGTGGCTCATCAGGCCGGTGCTTATCCCCGGTTTCTGTAGCGTGAAGCAACTAGGAGTTCAACTCCTCCCGGATGGGACGCTATTCCATCGCAGGTTACCTTCCCAGTATATTTTTACTGGTACCTATTTATACTGCTGGGTGAACAGAGGCACAATTGTGGTTGAGACCTTGCCCAGGGGTCTTAGCACACTGAGGGTCTCAGTGGGATTTGAACTCGCAACCTCCCGATCATGAGCGCAGCACCCTAACCACTACACCACCAGCCCCACGAAATAGGATAATAAGTGAGTATTAATGAATGAATGATGATATACAGTGGTATCTCACTTTACAAAATTAATCCGTTCCAGAGCCTTTTTCTTAACCTGGATTTTTCGTAACTTGAACCGCATTTTACATGCAAAACGTGTGATTCGTTCCAAGGCCCTCAATACTACCCCCTAAACCCTTTAAAAATGATAAAAGTATACCTTTTAAGACCTCCTTCTGCTTCAATATCGTACCGGTGGTGGACTAGTTTGGCCATATTCCTTTGCGATATCACTCAACCGCATGCCATGGGCCGGCTTCTTCTTTTCGCTCATACCAAGAATCGCCGGGTGTGTGTGTGCGCGTGCGTTTGTTGACCATGTCTTCTTAGCAGAGTTATAATCTTACAAATGTTTATGCAAGGTTAAAAGCCTTCGTCAAAAAACTCATGAAACAACAGTAACTCTGTCCTTTACACGAAAAGCATTATGAGAAATGCAGCTCCATAATAGCCAATGAGCGCGAGCTGCGTCATCCCTCCTAGCCAATGGGAGACCAGCGGGGTGGGATGTTGGAAGAGAGGGAAAGAACTCGTGTATTGTTTGAATATTTGAAAGGCGTGTTTGGCGCATTTCGTAAGGGGAACTTGTTTCGTTTCCAAAGACAAAAAATTTTGGAAAATGTTTTTCGTAACCTGGATTTTTCGTTTGCTGGGACTATCGTAAGGGGAGGTACCACTGTATCAGTGACCCTTGAGTATGTTTTCTGATGCATTAAAGGATTCTCTGGTTTGTTCCTTAAAGGCAGGGGTCCCCAAACTTTTTCCTGCAAGGGCCACATAACTGTCCCCTTCTCTGATGGGGGTCTGAGGTCAGTTTGTAACAAAAAAAGTGTGACAATCGCAGGGCTGCCTAAACGTAAACATTTATTGTTTTCCAGTGAGCCACGCATAACCAAATATTAGTAACCCTTTCCGGGACCTTCACAGAAAAAAGTCAGGGGCGGGGACGGGGGGGGGACGGGGACGGGGGAAGACTACTCACACTGTTTGCTATCAGTTGAACAACCCAAACGCTGCCTGAACAGACGACTGGTTCAGCCGAGCCTGGTGTACAAATGTATTATCCTGAGCCAACGGTCCACTTTTTAGCTTTGAGAGTTTGTCTACTCGCATTTGGGCTTGCAAGCGATCATACTCGTCTTTGTGACGGGATTCAGAGTGTTGGTGCAGGTTGTATTCTAATGAATACTGCCACTGCCTCTTGACAGATGATACAAACAATGTTTTCTTTGCACTGAACAAAAAAATATTTGTTTGTCCACTGCAGGTTAAATATCCTGCATTCTGAATCACTTTTTCTCTCCCATAGCCTTTTCACCATTATTTTGTTCTATTTGACAGGGGAGAGTCTAGGATTTTTATTTCTGAAGGGGAGAGGGCTCGGGTAGGGGCACAGACGGCAGAAAGGTAGAATAGAATGTCATGTTCTAGGTGTGTATTAGTCTTTATTGAGTGGCCAGACTAAAAAAAAGTAATCATAATGCATCTCTGGTATTGTTCAGGGGGCCGGCCCAAATGTGGAGGTGGGCCGTATCCGGCCCGCGGGCCGTAGGTTGTTCCTTGTACTCCTCTTTTCTCCAACTGCCATTTTCTCCAAACACGTACATATTTTGCTAATTGGCTGTTGTGAATTGACCCGACATGGGAGTGTGTGTGTGTGTGTGGGGGGGGGGGGGGGTGTTGGGCTGGATAGCTGTTCAGAGTCGGCTGAGATAGGGTCCAGCCTGCTGGCAACGTTTTAGCTGATTAAATGAACTTGGGACAGCCAGGTTAAAAATGGAACAGCAAGTCAGTAACAAATGAATAAACAAATAAACCATAGTCATCTTTTTCGGTGACTATAGCCATGAGCTTTTTGGGATGCCTCTCTACCTTTGTACATCAAGACTGTGCAAAACATGGATGCTGACCGTTGTTGGGCTGCAATCTTGAACATTTTCTGTTTTTTGTTTTTTTTTTGTTTGTTTGTTTTTTTTAATCTGCAGATCTGTAATTATCACGGTCCAGCACGAGTTGTGGTCCAGCTGGTGACCAACACCAAACAGCCTCACCTGCATGCACACAGCCTTGTGGGAAAACAATGTGAAAAGGGTATTTGCATTGTCGATCTCCAGCCTAAAGACTCCTCTATCAGGTATAAATATGCCACGCCTACTTTCTGACAACAACCTGTTGTTCTGGAGCGAGCTGACAGTTTTTTTTTTTTTTTTTTTTTTTTTTTTTTTTGTTTTTAAACAGTTTTCCAAACCTGGGTATCCTACATGTGACGAAGAAGAATGTGAGTAAGACTCTGGAGGAGAGGATGAGTGAAGCCTATAGGCTCGGTTACAACTATGGTGTCGTCATCCATCCGGAAATCGATTCTTTTCAAGGAGAGGCACGCCTTCCCAGAGATCTCTCAGGTGTGTGTGTGTGTGTGTGTGTGTGTGTGTGTGTGTGTGTGTGTAAGATGACTATTTGGGTCAAGTCCCATCCTCATCTGCATAAATGGTAAAATCTTAGTATGGTAATGATTACCACAGCCTCATTCCTGGTACTAGAGGTCACACTTGTCACCCGTCCTTCAGTGTAACTGACACACAGACCACACCCCTTTCACTGGGAGTGACGGGGAAACAGGCAAAACAGGCAAAAAAAAAAGACAGGGAAACAAGAAACAGTGACAGGGAAACAAGAAACATCTTTAATTGTAGCTTACACTTACTTATGTGCCTCCTTCACTTTAACCACACCTCTTTCAGGATAAATGAGAGGCACAGACACCACACCTTCTTCAGTATAAATGACAGGTACACAGGTTATGCCTCCTTCAGTGTAACTGAAACACACACAGGCTGCACCTCCTTCACTCAGTGACAGATATACAGGCTATACTTTCTTCATTGTAGCCTACAGGCATGCATCTCCTCCACAATAACTAAAGCATACAGGCCACACCTCCTTCATTTAAACTGACAGCAACACAGACCGCATGATACCTTAGATTGGAGTGACAGGTACACAGGCCACATCTTCAATCTAACTGATAGGCACACAGGCCCCACCTACTTCATTGTGGCTGACAGACACACGGGCTGTGTCTCCTGCAACTTATAGTGACAGGCGCACAAGTCACGCATGCTTCACTGGAACCGACAGACACTGAAACCACACCTCCTTTCCTGCAACTGACAGGCACACAGGCCACACCTCTTTCACTGAGCCTAAAGGGCACTATGTTTGTGTTTTCAGATCAGCAGAAGAATCTGATCAGCAATGCTGCAGCGAACCAGGCCAAAGACATGGACCTCAGTGTAGTGAGGCTCATGTTCACCGCCTTACTGCCCGACAGCGAGGGCGGCTTCACTCGCAGACTCGAACCTGTCATATCCGAGCCCATCTACGACAGCAGTGAGTTCCACCACACACTTTTATCACACGTCAACTGTTTGAGCTTCAAACAGGAACCTTTTCATTGCTTGCGATTATTACATTATTGGAAATCATGATGAAAATGTCAAAATGATATTAAACACACCTTCATTGTATTTATTTATTTTAAAATGTGCAGAGTTTTTTAAAATATTCCATCTTTCGTGGTCGTATAGGAAATCTGACTCTGTGTTGATGGTCTTGAATTGATCAGAATCCACTTGGATTTTTCGTTGGTGCTTGATGCTTCTTGATTGTCCGGTGTATTCTAGAATTTTCTTCGTAATGTTACCTGCATAGTTGAGGTAAATGCTGACATTCCAGATGTTTTTATTTCATCGTCAATGCCGCTTCACATTCACATTGAGTGTCTGGAGGGGCTTCTGGGTGGCGCATTGACAAGGCTCAAATTTAAGTTATGGCACAGCCATAAGTGGCCGAGAGTGGATGAGAGCTAATCAGTCAGGCTCTCACGGGAGGGACAGCATACACTCACTTGACTGTCACTCACAGTGATCGCCAGCCAATCGTGGGTGTCTGTGAGCTCATTCATGGGAGGGGCGGATGGCACTTTCTTACTGAGTGTGTTAGATTGTCCCTAGAAACGCATCAAAAAGAGGTGGACAGCTAGTATCACGTGTCACTGATGGGTGTGTGCATGCTTTCTCCCGTCCCTGATTGGTGGTTGTTGTGTGATAGGGAAGGCAAAACCCTGATGGGTGGGAATTGGATATGACTAAATTAGGGAGAAACATGGGGGGAAAATCCCCCAAAATATAGTGTATAGAGAGGAAAAAAGACGTGAGATCATTATCATGAGCTTCATTTCTACTGAAACTCTTGAGCTGTCCATATTTTTGGCATTGAACTTGCCTAGCAACAATACAAGAACAAAGTTCTCACAACTTTGACCGCAACCACATGCATATTGAGCTCTCGACTTCCTGTGTCAGAAACACGAATTCACAAAGATGATCAGACTGAGACAGTGAAAGGAAAAAGCTGCACAGCTGTATCCGTGTGCTTGGAGATTGTTGTTTTCTGCTGGACTTGCTTGATGTTATGATGCATGTGTGGAGTTTGTGTGGATGTGGAGATGGAGAATAACAGAAGGAAAAAGGAATGTTGACAGGGACGGTCTTCAACACGAGGAAGAAACTCAGATTGTGGTGTTTATCTGAACAATGTGCCCTGAGATGGATAAAGCAATTTTAGGCTGTTGGCTACAAGAAATGAAACCATGTATTTGGTTTTTGTCTCGCGCATGCACTCATTTTCACTCTCGCTCACTCTCGCTCGCTTTCTCTGAAAAGTCAAACTTCATTGCCTCCACCCACTAGCTTTTCTATTTCCACACCTCAGTCTCATTGACAAAGTGAGTGGGCAAAAAATATTGGCGTCCACCCAGGGGCCATGCACCAATGATTGGCTACTGTGATCATGACATTTAATTGGATTGCTGTTGAATGGAGAATTTCAGATTGCAGCAACAGCTACTACTCTCAGGTTGGCTCGGGCTGTTCTGTCGACTTGGCATTTATATGGGCGGAAACCAAGAGCCTTGGACTCATGTTGCTGGAGTTCACTTCATGGTCGATGAGGGGAAGCGATTGTTTTGTTTTTCCCTCCAGAGAACAAGCAGCATTGTTTTGCAAGGGTTCCATCACTTTTTTGTTTGTTTATTTATTTCTAATCTTATACTATATTAATTTCACAAGGGAATCCTGCAGCCGGTCCCAAGCCTGGATAAATGTATAGGTAGGCAATGTAATTTGAATGAAGTCAGTGACTACAAAGTAGTAGTGGGTGAGAATGTTGCCAAACAGCATAGGATGGTGGTGTGCAGGATGATGCTGATGGTAAGAAGGTGAAGAAGGCAAAGGCAGAGCAGAAGACAATGTGGTGGAAGCTGAAAAAGGAAGAGTGTTGTGTTGTCTTCAAGGAGGAGTTGAAACAGGTTTTGGGTGGTCAGGAAGTGCTTCCAGATGACTAGACAACTACAGCTAATGTGATCAGGGAGACAGGTAGGAGAGTACTTGGCGTGTCCTCTGGCAGGACAGGAGATAAGGAGACTTGGTGGTGGACTGAGGAAGTGCAGGAGTGTGTACAAAAGAAGAGGTTAGCTAAGAAGAAATGGGACATAGAGAGGACTGAAGAGAGTAAACAGGAGTACAGGGAGACACAGCGTAAGGTGAAGGTCGTGGTGTCAAAGGCCAAACAGAGGGCATATGATGACTTGTATGCTAAGTTGGACAGTGTCTGTCTGTCTTCCTTTCGGCTTTTTCCCTTTTACTCGGGAGTCGCCATAACGAATCATCTGATTCGCACATTTGATTTGGCATAGGTTTTTATGTCGGATGCCCTTCCTGTCACAACCCTTTTTAGCAAGGGACAGAAACACGCCGACGGCTTTGCAGCCTACTCTTTACGAAAGTCAGCAATGGTTCTTTTACATGCCTCTCACCATAGACAGTGAGAGACATGACCCGCCTTTGATAACCCAGTTAGCTGCACTGGGCAGTAAGGAGGGAGAAAATTATTTATACAGGTTAGCACAGCAAAGAAATAGAGATGGGAAGGACGTGCAGCAAGTAAAAGTGATTAAGGACAGAGTGGTAAATGCATTGACTGATGACAGAAGTGTGCTGGGAAGATGGAAAGAGTACTTTGAAGAGCTGATGAATGAGGAAAATGAGAGAGAGAGAAAAGAGTAGAAGAGGTGACTGTTGAGGACCAGGAAACAGCAAAAATTAGTAAGGGTGAAGTGAGGAGGGCATTGAAGAGGATGAAGAGTGGAAAGTCAGTTGGTCCTGATGACATACCGGTATGGAAGTGTCTAAGAGGTAGCAGTAAATTTTCTGACAAGAACATTCAACAAGTTCTTAGAGAGTGAGAGGATGGCAGAGGAATAGAGGAGAAGTGTGCTTGTGCCCATTTTTAAGAACAAGGTAGATGTGCAGAGTTGTCGTAACTACAGAGGGATAAAGTTGATGAGCCGTACGATGAAGTTATGGGAAAGAATACTGGAAGCTAGACTAAGGGCAGAGGTCAGCATTTGTGAACAACAGTTTTGTTTCATGCCAAGAAAGAGCACCACAGATGCAGTGTTTGCCTTGAGGATGTTAATAGAGAAGTACAGAGAAGGTCAGAGGGAGCTGCATTGTGCCTTTGTGGATCTGGAGAAAGCATATGACAGGGTGCTGAGAGAGGAACTGTGGTATTGCACGAGGAAGTCTGGAGTGGCAGACAAGTATGTTAGAGTGGTGCAGGACATGTATGAGAGACGTAAGACAGTAGTGAGGTGTGCTGTCGGTGTGACAGAAGAGTTCAAGGTGGAGGTGGGACTGCATCAAGGGTCAGCTCTGAGCCCCTTCTTGTTTGCTATGGTGATGGACAGGCTGACAGACGAGGTTAGACAAGAATCTCCATGGACTATGATGTTTGCAGATGACATTGTGATGACATTGTGATCTGTAGTGAGAGCAGAGAACAAGTGTAGGAAAATCTAGAGAGGTGGAGGTATGCCCTGGAAAGGAAGGGAATGAAGGTTAGCCTCAGTAAGACGGAATACATGTGTGTGAACAACTAAGGACCCAAGAGGAACAGTGAGGTGACGGGGAGCAGAGATAAAGAAGGTGGAGGATTTTAAGTAGTTAGACTCAACAGAATTAAAGGAAAGGTGTACAAGACGGTGTTGCGGCCAGTGATATTGTATGGTTTAGAAACAGTGGCACTGAGGAAAAGACAGGAGGCAGAGCTGGAGGTAGCAGAGATGAAAATGTTGAGGTTCTCTTTGGGAGTAACGAGGATGAATAGGATCAGGAATGAATACATAAGAGGGACAGCACATGTTAGATGTTTTGGAGACAAAGTCAGAGAGGCTAGATTGAGATGGTTTGGACATGTACAGAGGAGGGATAGTGAGTATATTGGTAGTAGGATGTTGAGGTTGGAACAACCAGGCAGAAGGCCGAGAGGAAGACCAAAGAGAAGATTTATGTATGTGGTGAAGGAGGACATGAAGGTAGTTGGAGTAAGAGTAGAAGATACAAAGGATAGGGTGAGATAGAGGCGGATGATTTGCTGTGGCGACCCCTGAGGGAAAAGCCAGAAGAAGAAGAATCCTTGACTTCTGCATTTAACCCATATCCAAAGTCTGTGTGTGTGTGTGTGTGTGTGTGTGTGTGTGTGTGTGTGTGTGTGTGTGCGGACTGTTAACACACACACACACACACACATACACCCGGAGCAGTACACACATTGTGTCACCTCAAGAGCAATAGATGGTTTGGTGCCTTGCTCAAGGGCACTTCAGTCATGAACGTGGAGGTCAGGAAGGTGCTGCTCATTCCCCCTGTTGTCCTAGAGCTGCTTCTGTAACCATTAAGCCACGACTGCCCCCAGTACCTCCACTTCTTCGATACAGGAGCACCATGTGGCTACTTTAGGAACTGGAAAAGGCATGGCTTCTGTTCACGGAAGGTTTAGTCGTATTACCACTTGATCGATTCAACCATGAAGGTACTGGTGGGGCCAACACGGTCTGCTATGCATTGCAGTTTCTGATGGTAGATCTGACGAATATGCTCACGTATCTCAGGCAAGGGCATATTTCCTCTGCCAAATTTTTCTGAGAGACCACTCACAAAAATGGTCACAGAAGGCTCACCTCCAATTTTCGATAATCATTCAGCAATGCGAGACCTCCGTATTAGTATACAGGAACACTAAACTGCCAGATGTTCTGCCTAATGTTGAAATAATGTGTGTGTCATCAGGAACACCTGGATGTTCGATACTATCTTTGACTCAAATATCCATTGATATATAGATTTAAGTAGTGCCTCAGATGGTGATCCTCAAAGGGGAATCTTGGAGACACTCAGGACAGGGAGGGATGGGGGAACTTTGATTCCCAACACACCACTGGGTGAAATGGTTAAACTATGACCACCTCAGACTGCACCCTCGATAGATTTTGTGTTGATAGGTTTCCGAGGCTGGTGTTATGAGAGTAGTGCAGCTTCTTGAAGGAAATAAATAAATCTTCCCTGGCCTTCCCCGAGTACGTTCCGGAGTGAAAGAAGGAAAGATTAACAGTAAGGTTTTTTGTTCACCTTTTACTCCCTGATTTCCTCCTTCATTGGTATCCTGTGTGTGAGAGAGAATATATCTCAGTTCTTTAGTAATCTAAAGGAATTTGGTGTGCTTTTGCAGTAACCCTGAATGAGAAACATTGTGGTATCACCATATTTATTTTTCCACCAATCAGCTTCAAGTCCGTGATCGCAGTCGAACTTGCACGCCATGCCTAAAATTCTTGCTTTCTGATTTTGTTATAGACAAACTTTTTTTTATTGATATGAATATTTGATTTTTACAAAACTGAGTTATTGCTTTTGAGTTTATCAAAAGGTGTCAAAAGAAGTGAGCGTCACTTCTCACTTGAACAGGGTCCGATAAAGGGGAACCCGGTGCCACTCTAGTGTGCTAGCCAATTAAACTGCGTAAAAATCACTCCCCGATTGCGGTTCCCTCTCAAATCATCCGCCTGTCGTCTCCTTGTTGTTCTGCAGAAGCCCCGAATGCCTCGAACCTGAAGATCGTGCGAATGGACCGCACTGCAGGGTGTGTGACGGGCGGAGAGGAAGTGTACCTGCTCTGTGACAAAGTTCAGAAAGGTGAGATGGTGCCGTCATCCCAAATGCAGCACTTTCAGGTTGTACTCACAGGTCAAGTTTCATGATCATATTCACCACACGGAGGAGGAAGTCCATCTGATTTCCCTTGCGGGGAATTCCCCGCCTCACATGCAAATGAGATCAGAAGGAAACTTCCACTCTCTCTCTCTCTCTCTCTCTCTCGTTCTTTTTTGTTTGTTTGTTTTATCTTGAATCCTTTACTTTTTTTTTCCAGGTTCGACCTGTTCTGCCTTTGTTTGGTTTCTCTTATCCTTAACTCACTTTGTTTCTTTTACCAATCTCATATTCTCTCCATCTCTTCTTTCTTCTTTCTACATGTTGATGAAACCTTTCACCCTTTTCTCCCCCGCGCTCTCTCTCTCTCTCTCTCTCTCTCTCTCTCTCTCTCTCTCTCTCTCTCTCTTCCAAGTCTTTCTTGATGTGTGTCTCACTCATCCTCTTTCTGTGCTGCTGTTCTACCTGTCCTTTCACCTCTGCACTCAGTTCATTTTATCAGGAAGTAGTAAATTATCTGATGATTCTGCTCTGTCGGTGTCATGCTTCATCTTTGTCCCATTTGGCACCGACTGTGTTTTCACCTGAATTAATTTCTTCCTGTTTTTTAATGACTGCAAGAAAACCTGACGCTGCACCATCAGCTTGTCTGTTACACTGCACATGTTTTTAGACATGGAGGAAGTAAATTAGCAGAATATTTACATGCGTGTGTGTGTGTGTGTGTGGGTGTGTGTGTGTGTGTATCAATCATATGAGGAATTGATATCTTCTTCCTCCTGATACTCAAGCTCAGGAGTGATATGTTGTTTATATCGTTGTTGTTGTTATTTTCAGATGACATCCAAGTTCGCTTTTATGAGGATGACGAGACGGGAATACCCTGGGAGGCATTTGGGGATTTCTCTCCGACCGACGTGCACAGACAGGTGAGTCCTGCGTGGCCCCTGCTAGACTGGAGCTGGGAGGAAAAGTTCACGATCTGATCCACGTCCAATCAGGCGCCATTACATCACAGCTCTGGCTTGTTACTCGATTTTTCATAACAGGCTTTCAAGTTGTAGACATGAGTTTTGGAGATGGGTTTTAATATTTACACAAAACACGCCTCCTCTCAGAAGCTCCACCCCACCCCCCCAAATCCAAAACAAAATTCTCTGAAACAGTGGGTTTTTGTGCTTCTGTATGAACTGGTTTCTGATTGGCTGAAATAGTGTTGTGTAGCTGAGGTACTGTCAATGTATTTGTTGTTCTGACCAAATTAATCTTCTCTTACATAGTTTGCCATCGTGTTCAAGACGCCGAAATACCGCGACCAGAACCTGCAGAAACCCATATCGGTCTTTGTGCAGCTCAAGAGGAAGTCAGACAACGAGACTAGCGAGCCCAAACCGTTTACCTATCACCCACAGATCATAGGTATAGCAGCACTTTTTTTCCTCTCCACACCCCCAGACACCCCCAAATCCTTCACGCCCAGGGCACGGCCGCAACTCAAACCATATTTCAGACAGTTTGATCTGTCTCCCTGATTCGAGTAATGGTTGTTCTGTGGTTAATCAGGTGGGTTTTTTTGGGAGGGGGGCAACTGTTGGATTAATGCGACTCAAAGCTGTAAATGTATCGACTCTTTTACTGTATAGATTACAGAGAGAGTTAAAAAAATGATAGTGTGCACCCTGAAATAAACCCGTACCTGATCAGAGAGCTGGAAAACACACCCACGATCATCCGTTTCTTTCTGAAAAATATCAGAACCGCAGGTGGAAATTAATTTTCATCCACCTTCACATGCAGCCGGATGCAGAATGACTCTGATATTACATGTTTTTTTTATTTTCATTCACTTATTTTATAACCGTTAAGAAGAAAAATATCAAATGAAAACACAAATATCGGGGGGTTTTTAATTTGTTACTGGTTCGTTTCTCTCTCTTTTTCTCTCTGTCTGCTTCTCTTATTTTTCTCTTTCATTTTCTATTTCTCACCCTCTCTCACTTCCTCTTCACTCCAGTTTTGCAACCTTGATTTCTGATCTCTCTCCTCTCTCTCTCTCTCTCTCTCTCTCTCTCTCTCTCTCTCTCCATTTCCCTGTCTTGTTTTATCCATTATTTCCCAGCATTCTCTCACTTTTTTCTTTCCAGCTGTCAAAGTGATTGACTCTTAGCTTCTTGATGACCGCATCAACAGCGTTTTGCTCATGTGCTCTTCAAGGTCGCAGCATCAACAAGGTTGATGCCACTGCCACCTGCAACTGGGCATCTCATGGGAGGGTATATGGCACATGTTCACTTCCCGGTCACTGACATCAACCATGAGCCAGTCATGGCCATCTGTGAACTCATTTATAAAGTGGTGTTTGTCTTTTTTTTTTTTTTTTTTTTTTTTTTTAAGAAATATTAATTTGTGTTCTGTTTTGTTTTGATAGATAAGGAAGAAGTGCAAAGGAAGAGACAGAAAACGCTGCCCAATTTCCCTGATTATGGAGGAGCTGGGGGCGGAGTCGGGGGCATGTATAGAGGACCTGGAGGTGGGGCTACTCCAGGGAGTGGCCATGGTGGAGCTGGAGGAGGAGGTGGAGGTGGAGGTACGCGAATACTAAAGGAGTGTAAAGTGTTTCATCTTGCTGCTGCAACAAGTCTGTCCTGATCAAGTTTGTAATTTAAAATAAATATTTTGAAACTTATTTTTGTATCTAGGTTCTTATTACCAGGGTTATTATGGCAACTATAACTCCAACTACGGCTTTCCGCCTTCCATGGGGGGAGGAGGGAGCGGCGTAAAGCACTGTAAGTCCAAACTAGAAACATTCCACATTTCAGTTCAGTTCATTTTCTGTAACCGCATAATCCTGATTAGGGTCACGGGGAGGCTGGTGCCCATCCCAGCCGACTCCGGGCGAGGGCAAAGTACACCCTGGACAGCTCGGCAGGCCATCGCAGGGGGGAAACACGCCGACGGCTTTGCAGCCTGCTCTTGTTGAAAGTCAGCAATGGTTCTTTTACATGCCTCACACCATAGACACTGAGAGACATGGCTGGCCTTTGATAACCCAGTGAGCTGTACTGGAGGGACAGTGACAACCTTGTGGAGAGTGGGACTCGAACCCCCAACCTTTGGATCAGCGATCCAGCGCCCTATATCACTAGACCACCACTGCCCTCATTCCACATTTCAAGTCAACAAAAGATTACTAGTCCTTCTCAAAAAAATTAGCATATTGTGATAAAGTTCATTATTTTCTGTAATGTTCTGATAAAAATTAAACTTTCATATATTTTAGATTAATTGCACACCAACTGAAATATTTCAGGTCTTTTATTGTTTTAATACTGATGATTTTGGCATACAGCTCATGAAAACCCAAAATTCCTATCTCAAAAAATCAGCATATCATGTTCAGGTAGTGTAAACGAGCTATTAACCTAATCATCTGAATCAACCAATTAACTCTAAACACCTGCAAAAGATTCCTGAGGCTTTTAAAAACTCCCAGCCTGGTTCATTACTCAAAACCGCAATCATGGGTAAGACTGCCGACCTGACTGCTGTCCAGAAGGCCATCATTGACCCCCTCAAGCAAGAGGGGAAGACACAAAGAAATCTCTGAGCGAATAGGCTGTTCCCAGAGTGCTCTATCAAGCCACCTCAGTGGGACGTCTGTGGGAAGGAAAAAGTGTGGCAGAAAACGCTGCACAACCAGAAGAGGTGACCGGACCCTGAGGAAGATTGTGGAGAAGGGCCGATTCCAGACCTTGGGGGACCTGTGGAAGCAGTGGACTGGGCTACAGGTGCCGCATTCCCCAGGTCAAGCCACTTTTGAACCAGAAACAGGGGCAGAAGCGCCTGACCTGGGCTACAGAGAAGCAGCACTGGACTGTTGCTCAGTGGTCCAAAGTACTTTTTTCGGATGAAAGCAAATTTTGCATGTCATTCGGAAATCAAGGTGCCAGAGTCTGGACGAAGACTGGGGACAAGGAAATGCCAAAATGCCTGAAGTCCAGTGTCAAGTCCCCACAGTCAGTGATGGTCTGGGGTGCCATGTCAGCGGCTGGTGTTGGTCCACTGTGTTTTATCAAGGGCGGGGTCAATGCAGCTAGCGATCAGGAGATTTTGGAGCACTTCATGCTTCCATCTGCTGAAAAGCTTTATGGAGATGAAGATTTTCATTTTTCAGCACGACCTGGCACCTGCTCACAGTGCCAAAACCACTGGTATTTACTGACCATGGTATTACTGTGCTCAATTGGCCTGCCAACTCTCCTGACCTGAAGCCCATAGAGAATCTGTGGGATATTGTGAAGAGAAAGTTGAGACACCAGACCCAAAACTGTGGATGAGCTTAAGGCCGCTATCGAAGCATCCTGGGCCTCCGTAACACCTCAGCAGTGCCACAGGCTGATTGGCTCCATGCCACGCCGCATTGAAGCAGTCATTTCTGCAAAAGGATTCCCGACCAACTATTGAGTGCATAACTGAACATAATTATTTGAAGGTTGACTTTTTTTTGTATTAAAAACACTTTTTTTTTTTATTGGTCGGATGAAATATGCAAATTTTTTGAGATAGGAATTTTTTGTTTTCATGAGCTGTATGTCAAAATCATCAGTATTAAAACAATAAAAGACCTGAAATATTTCATTTGGGGTGCAATGAATCTATCAGTACATTACAGAAAATAATGAACTTTATCACAATATGCTAATTTTTTGAGTAGGACTAGTATATCACAATAAAAAGTTCTTTGATTGGAAATCAGCTGTTAGTGAAGTGTAATTGTTCAAACTGATGCATGATGCACACCTGTAGAAATATGTAAGCCCCGCCCCCAGGGTCAAATTTGGAAACCTATTAGTGGTCATCACCACAGGTAGCAAACTTATACCCTCCCTCTGACATCTTTAACAGCCAAGCATGGTCCGGTGGAAGACACAGATGAAGAAAGTGACAGCGATGTGGATGATGATCCGGGAACAGGCGCAGTGTGCATCCAATCAGAGGAGAAGAGTGACCGGAGTGAGGGATTGGAGGAGTGCGAGACGGAACCTGCAGGCGAGTTCTCTGATAGGGAGTCTCACTCGCAGTCCCACTCAGACTTTTATAGCGATTGTACTAAAGACATGACGATTGACGTGTTTTGTTTTTTCCCTGTAGACTGTGTGTTCGAGCCGCGGTTAGCCGAGCTAGCGCAGAAACAGGCAGGGGCTTTGTTTGACTATGCCGTAAGCGGTGATGTCCGCAGGCTGCTGGTTCCACAGCGCCCTCTGATAGCTGCTCAGGATGAAAACGGAGATACGTACGTATACCATATCTCTTGCTCTCTCTCACTCACTCACACACACAGCATACGGTATTAAACTTTAATCTGTTTTTTTGTGTGTGTGTGTGTGTGTGTGTGTGTGTGTGTGTGTGTGTGTGTGTGTGCGCATGCGTGCACATTCAGGGGCTTGCACTTAAGCGTGATCCACAATCAAACACATGCAGTGAAGAACTTGGCGGAGGTGATTGCGACGATTCCCGGAGAGGATGTGATGGACATGAGGAATGACTTGTATCAGGTATTTTTTACACAGACACACAAACACACACACAGATTTCTACAGCAGTATGTAATGTGTGTGTGCCTTGTGCTATCGCAGACTCCTTTGCACCTTGCTGTACTGACCGAGCAGAAGGAAGCAGCTGAGGCATTATTGGAGGCAGGAAGCGATATCACACTCACCGATCGTCATGGCAATACAGCGCTACACCTGGCCGCTCAGCACAAGGATGGAGAGATGATCCGAACGCTGCTGAAACACCAAGAGGCACTGAAGTTAAGCACCATGCACAACACTGCAGGTACACAGACACGCATAACAAACACACACACACACACACACACACACACGCACACACATCACTGTACCTCACTGCGTGCTGGTATTCGGATTACACTGTGTTTTTGTGTGTAGGTTTGTGTCCTCTGCACATAGCTGTCCTCACAAACAGTCTGAACAGTGTGAGGGCTCTGCTAGAGGCCAAGGCTAACGTGGAGGTTCAGGAGCGAACATGTGGTCGCACAGCGCTTCATCTGGCTACTGAACACGACAACATCTCACTTGCCGGATGCCTTCTTCTCGAGGTGTGTGTGTGTGTGTGTGTGTGTGTGTGTATGAACATTGTGTAGATGCATTTAAAAATGTATTTGTGGCAAAGTTTTTCTTTTTTTTAAACATCAGGAGATCTTGTGTTTGTGAGCTTGTTGGAATCAAGACTCCGTCAGCCAGTTCCTTCTGTATTATTTATATTGAATGTGTCCATGTGTGTACAATTGTAAAAGCAATATTGAGATACAAGTGAGGAATGTTAAAGAATCCTTTAAAAAAGGTATATTTATTTATTTTTAAATTCTAGATTCAGAAACTGATCCGGGTTTCATTTCCAAAAATCCAGCAAGCCTTCACTTAATTTTTGTGTAATTTTTTTCTTCCAAATGTCCATACCAACAGTATTACAGTAACTTCTCCCGCAGCCGTAATATATAATTAAGGAGAGTAAGTAAGTAGATAATTTGTTAGTAAAGTAGGAAAGTATCTGATGTAATTAACTAAAGTATCCAAAGTAATTATGCGTTCATTCATTTTCTGAACCGCTTAATCTGAATTAGGGTCGAGGGGAGGCTGGCGCTCATCTCTGCCGACTAAGGGTGTACACTCTGGATGGCTCGCCAGGCATCACAGGGCAGGGATACACTAATGGCTATGCAGCTCCTCTTTGTTAAAATCAGCGATCGTTCTTTACATGAACCTCCCACCACAGACAGTGACTGGCCTTTGATAACCCAGGTAGCTGTGCTGGGGGCCAAAGTAATTAAAGTAATTCACTGAAGTATGTTTAGTCAACTAGATTCAATAATTAAAGTAATTAAGTATGTTTAGCAATTAAATAGGTAAACTATGTAAGTAAGTAGGTTAAGAAAAGTAATGAGGTCAGAAAAGTAAAGTAAATAAATACAGACCGTCATCTACTTCCGACCACTTTTGATTCCGGCAGACCGGTCGTAAATCGATCTGGTCGTATGTCGACATTCCATCCAAATACACTCATGCCAAACAAAAACAGATGAATAAATCTCGCGCATTTAAATCTATACATCTATTTTCAATTCACATCACTGTGACACAGCGGAGAGCCAATCCTTTCTATACTCCACTGTGTGGGCGGATCCGATAGCTTCGAACTCCAATTTTATTGCATTATAACAACAGCCCCAGACTGCGCGTGTTGTTTGAGTAAAGAGATGAATTTTCCTCGTTTTGATCGGCTCATTTCCACGAAGCCCAGCACAGCTGGCAAGCAAACACAAATGGACAGACATGGAAAAACTTCAACCCGCAGAGCAGCTGATTGCCAAAACTTGGGACGCGCTTCCTGTCACATAAACACTGCAGCGTGTGAGTCCAATAAAATTAGAGTTTCAAGGTATCGACCCACCCACACAGAAAGGATTGGCTCTCAGCTTCTTTCCACAGTGACGTGGCATTGAAAGTAGATGAATAGATTTGCTCTGAGCAGTTAGAAAGTGAAGCTGCATCGTCTCCTGCTTGGCCTTTTAAGATGCTGGTGCTGCCGACAGCGCAAACAACCGTCGTACGCAACACTCACACTGCACTGCCATGAATCATGCTTCACAACTTTTGCGGTCGTAAAGTCGATCAGACGTAACTCGCATAGGTCGTAAGTCAACGACCGATGACTCACTGTAAATAATATACTTCAGTAGGTAAAACAGGTTAACTATAAGTGAGCAGGTAAAGTAAGTCAAGTATTTAATTTACAGCATTTGGTAGACGCTGTCATCTAGGGCAACATACAATTATTTATATATATATATATATATATATATATATATATATATATATATATATATATATATATATATATATGTATGTGTATGTATGTGTATATATATATATATATATATATATATATATATATATATACTACAAAAAAAAGTTACGGATATTTGGAAATTTTCTAGATTTTTTTTTTTTTTTTCGGTTTTGTGAATTGGCCTTAATTTCAGTTTTTTATTGACAAATATCCTTAACTTTTTTGTGTAGTGTATATTTTTTAACACATTTGAACAGTTGAGGGTTAAGGGCCTTGCTTAAGAGCCCAATAGCAACAATTGTGAGGATTAAACCGCTGCCCTTTGGATCAATAACCCATTGTATTATCCACTCAGCCGCCAATGCTATTTCAGTGGGTTAATTTAATAGTCAGGTAAAGTTAGTAAAAATTTTCAGCAGGTTAAAAAGCTTAATTAAAAAAGTAGGGAGAGGGCTTTATTAAGTTGGATAACTTGTGCCCAATCCTTTTCTTGAATGAATAAAATATGTTTCAGTCAATCAATTAAATTAAGTACCAATAGCCATGACCACCAGGTGCAGGAACACCTTCCCTCCCTCCCTCCCTCCCTGAGAACACTGGGAATTAACCTCGACTGTTAAAGGGTCAGGGTGAAGGGCAAGGATTTGAGACGCTCCTGCAAATAATTGAAGCAGAAAGCAGAGAGAGGATTTTCAATGAAAAATGGAATAAATAAATGTATAGAATGTAAAAATATGAAGTACAGTGGTATCTTACAAATTCATCCATTCCAGAGCCTTTTTCGTAACCTGGATTTTTCGTAAGTAGAACCGCATTTTACTTGTAAAACACGTGATTTATTCCAAGGCCCCCAGTGCTACCATTTAAAAATGATAAAAGCATACCTTTTAAGGTACTTACTTTGTGTTGACCATGTCTTCTTAGCGGAATTATAATTTTACAAATGTTTATGCAAGGTTAAACGCTTGAGCCAAAAGAAAACGTTGCAATGAGCACACTCGAAAAACTCATGAAACAACAGTAACTCTGTCCTTTACACGAAAAGCATTATGGGTGCTCTATAATAGCCAATGGGAGGGAGCTGTGTCATCCCTTCTAGCCAATGGGAGGTCAGCGGAGCGACAAGTTGGGAGATAGCCAATGGGAGGGAGCTGCGTTGTCCCTCCTAGCCAATGGGAGGCCAGCGGGGCGGGATGTTGGGCGATAGTCATTGAGAGAGCAACTCATGCATTGTTTGAATTTTTTTTTAATTGACCATTTCTTCTTAGCAGAGTTATAATCTTACAAATGTTTATGCAAGATTAAAAGCCTGAGCCAAAAAATAAAGTTGCAATGAGCACACTCGAAAAACTCATGAAACAATCTGCTGCTCAAGGGAGCTGCGTCATCCCTCCTAGCTAATGGGAGAGCAATTTGCGCATTGTTTGAATGGCGCATTTGAATGTTTGAATGGTGCATTTCATAAGGAGTACTTGTTTCGTTTACAGAGACAAAAAATTTAGGAAAATGCTTTTCGTAAACTGGATTTTTCATTTTCTGGGACTATTGTAAGGAGAGGTACCACTGTATATGAGTGATGATTCATATCCAGTTCTTTTTTCTACTGATTCTCTAGTGCTATAAAAGCCAACATTGTTTAAAAAAAGTACTTTAATCAAAACTCACTGAAGGTGATTTATCAAAACTATCATTAATTTTAAATTCTTAATTATTCAATAATTACAAAAAAGCATCAGAAAATTCATTTGGAATTAATTTGACACAAACACTGGGAAGGTAAAAGCTTTGGTTTTTTTTTGTTTGTTTGTTTGTTTGTTTTTGTTTTTTTTGAAGAAAGTTTCCTATAATGTGTGTGTGTGTGTGTGTATGTGTGTGTGTGTGCACGTACGTGCGTGCATGTGTGTGCAGGGAGATGCTGAAGTCGACAGTGTGACTTATAATGGCTCCACACCTCTTCACATCGCAGCAGGGCGGGGCTCTCTCAAACTAAGTGCGCTCCTTATCGCTGCAGGTGTGTGTGTGCAGGCATGTGCATTTCTGTTTATTTTATCTGAAAACAAAATTATATTTAATGCTTTTATTTTGATCGGTTTAATTGTTGGTTTGTTCCAGGCGCAGACCCTCATAAAGAAAACTTTGAGCCACTGTTCTTCAGAGACGAGGGGTACCGCAGGGAAGACAAGGATGATGTGGACGAGATCGATGAGGGTTACATCCCCGGGATGACCCCTTTGAACATGGCTGCTTCATCGGAGGTCAGTCACATGACCTTCACCCAACAATAAAAACGGGGCTATCTCACACCCTCTGTAAATGTAGGATGGTCCCAGCAAGACTCAATAAAACGGTAATGCAAGGAAAGGAAATGGCAGGGCTAAGCTAGTATGTCATGAAAGAGCCTGAGGCAGTGTCAAGGTTCAAAATGAGTACATTTCTTTTGAGGGTGTTGAACCTAATCCTGGGTTGCTCACTGGGGTGGAGGTGTATGAATGTTTTCTCACAAGGTCAGTTACTCAGTTTCAGTCAGATAAAATCACACCATACCTTGTGATAATGAGTCTTGACCAGAATCCACCCTCAGACCCCCTCACTTACCCCGAGACATCGTGGCTATGCCACCCATGGAGGCACAGAATGTTACTCATTTATCTCACTTCATGTTTCGGAAGAGGAACATACGTCCTATAACGTGCTGTTTGCGTATTTATCGCCCTCTGCTGTCTGAATGACTGATCACTCGACCCACGGTTCACCATTGTATTCAGGAGGAAGTTTATTGACAGTTTTAATCGGTTATAGCGTTTGGCAGACGTTCTTACAATTATCAATCTTTAATACAACGGAGCAATTGAGGGTAAGGGCCCAACAGTACTGGGGATTGAACTGTTCACCTTCAGGTCAGTAAGCCACCACTGCTCACATGAATAATAATCACATGTCACAGCCCTCATTCGAATACTGGATTCCGATTGGTCAATTGAGGCATTTGGCTTTCTGCTTGGCTGTTGCACTATATCATTTACATTACATTTACAGCATTTGGCAGAGCGTCTTATCCAGAGGGACTTACAATTTTCATTTCTATCTGTCTATATATCTATCTGTCTATATGCCTGTCTGTCTGTCTGTCTGTCTGTCTGTCTATCAATCTGTCTCTCTGTCTGTCTGTTGATCGATCTATCTATATAGCTATAAATAAAACAGACATTTAGGGTCAAGGGCCCAACAGTGGTGATGGTGGGACTGAACCGCTGACCTTTGGATCAGTAACTCGTCACCTTAACCACTAAGCCACCACTGTCCTATGAGTCTATCAGAACAGCTGTACCAGTGAAATAAAGTAAAATTTCCCAAAATTTTCAAAGAAAGGTCTGATGGGGAAATGAATATTTAGAATTTTTAACAATCATTGTGATCTCCCCCCCCCCCCCCCCCCCCCCCAATCTTCCTGAAGAAATTGTTGCTGTCAGTTGCTTTATGTTTCTTTACAGTTTGTGTGGGGCAGCTGCAGTTAGAGAACTGATTTTGGGATTGAAAGGTCGAAGGTTCGATTCCTGAACCAGCAGGAAACGTGTGTGGGGTGTGAGCTGCACCTTTTGTTCCTCCACATTCATGTCTGAAGTGTGTGTGTGTGTGTGTGGGGGGGGGTGTGGGGGGTTAAACTCACTTTGATGGGTTAAAGGGTATCTGTAGTGAAAGCGCTCATATACCTAATTTGATGTATTGTGTATAGCGAGTGACAATACACCTATAAGGTGTTCATTATATTCTCTCACAAACCAGCTTTAAGTGATTTAAGGGCTTCACTAACGTCAAGCTTCAGAGCACAGGAGTTTTAAAATGGCGCATTTGAATGACGTCATATCGTTGACAAAGCCTCGACCGGAACTGCGAGAATGTAAATCTATGGATATATACCTGACCATGGACGAAGACAATTTCATAGAAGGATTAGAAGGTTATTTATATGAACCACTGAAGAAAGACTATCCACATTTAGTGAAATCGGACCAGAAAAGTGATGACTCGGAGGACGATCTTGGAGAGTCGGCAGAAGCTGTTACACGGCAAAATCGTAGCAAACAACCAGAAAATATTTGGTGCTCTTGTGGAAAATGCGTGCGTCAAAAAACCGATCAGGACTGCTATTGTTGTAAACAACATGAATTGCTGGAGGAAAATATACTGACATTCTGCAATTGGCTATATAGCGTATAGACTGTCAACAAGGTTACGTCACAATGACCTTTAACCCCGGTGAAAAGAAACCAGCATGTCCGCACACTCAACCTTCGTGAGCAAGGAATGTTATATAGAAGAAAAGGAAATGTGGACTTATAAATAAACTACCGACATCACGCGATGTTTAAAAGTTAATAATAAAGTATCGTGGATATTTTTTGAATGCTGTAAATTTTAGGTACAGGTTCCCTTTAAATGCAGAGGCAATAGTTTCACTTTTGGGATTAATACAGAAAATCAAAACAAACGTTAAATATAAAACATGACGTCTGCTAGTTGTAGATTACGCTGGAGGTAGCGGAGATGAAAATGTTGAAGTTCTCTCTGGGAGTAACGAGGATGGATAGGATCAGAAATGAGTACATCAGAGGGACAGCCCACGTAAGATGTTTTGGAGACAAAGTCAGAGAGGCTAGATTGAGATGGTTTGGACATGTACAGAGGAGGGATCGTGAGTATATTGGCAGTAGGATGCTGAGGTTGGAACTACCAGGCAGAAGGCCTCAAGGAAGACCAAAGAAGAGACTTATGGATGTGGTGAAGGAAGACATGAAGGTCGTTGGAGTCAGAAAAGAAGATGCGGAGGACCGGGTGTGGTGGAGGCGGATGATTTGCTGTGGCGACCCCTGAAGGGAGCAGCCGAAAGTAAAAGAAGAAGAAGAAGAAGAAGAAGATTCTGGAATGATGAAACCATGACTTGAGTGTTTTGTTGAATTTGGCCGATCATCCTGCTGTCTCTTCGTAAATACCGGTGATTGCTAATATGATTTTTTTTTTTTTTTTTTTGTCGCCAGGTGCAGGAAATCCTGAAAGGTAAACAGTACCAGCCCAGCACTGTTATCATCCCCCCACAAGGTATTCATCTTTTTTCTCTCTCCATCTTTTTTTTTAATTATTCTGTCATGTCCAATCCCACATGTTCATGGGAAAAGTTAACTCCCAGCATAGCAGAGTTATTTGTACGTACGTGTCACATGACTTGTGTTCGAGAAGTTAATGAAGGAACATTACAAAGGTGACCATTTTGGGAAAAGTTGGGGCTGCTTGAAAAAAAAAGATGAATTACAATCTCCTGACCAATCAGAATAGAGAGATGATGTTTTGGCAAAGTTCTGTGTTGTTCTAAGCGTGTGTGTGTGTGTGTGTGTGTGTGTGTGTGTGTGTGTGTGTGTGTAGGAGACATGCAGAGTCTGGGTACAGAGACCAAGCAGGCACTGTGTCGATGTCTGGAGGAGTCTTCAGGCGGCTGGGAGAGTCTGGCACACACACTCAGGTTGGGCATCCTCATCAACGCCTTCCGTCTCAGCCCACGACCAGCCTGTACACTGCTGGATAGCTATGAGGTGCAACCACACACACACACACACACACACACACACACACACACACACACACACACACGTACATATACCTGTAGTGTAATTTACTTAATATTTACTGTCTCCACCCACAACATTTGGCGTGCAGGTATCAGGTGGGACAGTGCGTGAGCTCATGGCAGGTCTGAAGAGCATCGGGAACAGCGGAGCAGTCAGCATACTGCAAGAGTGTCTCGCTTGTGAGGACAATGATCAGGCAAATGACAGACACCTGACCACAGGTAAGAGTTTTTGTTGTTGTTGTTTTATTAAAACATACACAGTCCTGGGCGCACCCCGTTGCACAGAGGCATAGCCATAAAGCGTCTCACACACACACACACACACACACACACACACACACACGTGCCACTCCCAAATGATGTCACCCACTTCCTGTTTTCAACCTTCATTCCTTCACCTCAGTTGAAACCCCTGAGCTCGTGGTGTGTGTCCCGTCTGGGGTTTCCCTCTTCGAGGGACACTGACAGCATGTGCACTGTAGTTTCTGTGTGGTCATCGTGTGTGTGTGTGTGTGTGTGTGTGTGTGTGTGTGTGAGATGAAACCATGTGGTTGTAAATCAGAAGAAGAAGGGAGGGGTTCCCCCGCTACATACTAAAGCAGAACTGAGATCTCGTTTCTATACAAGAAAGTTGAGTGACGCGTCTGATTTTGGTGAAGCGACGGCGCTTGAGAGGAAAACGAGGGGAATTCTTTCACCTTGGTTTCTTTCTTCCTTTCTTTCTAAAGCGTTGTGTTTATTAGGAAACTGAAAAATCTTTGACTCACTATGAGGTGTGTTTGTACTTATAGATCTTACTGGCAAATTTTCCAGAAGCTTCTCTTTTTGATTGTTTATCCTGCGACTCATATCGAGTGTACTTTAAGTATTTTAAAATAAAAATAGTGGCTTGTTTGTTTGTTTGTTTGTCAGAAAGATTATACAAAGCTTATGGGTGGATTTTCTTAAAAATTTCTACAAAGTGGCTGAGTTTGTGCAAGAAAGACTCCGTTCAATTTTGCAGGAATTTTTTAAGGTTTATTTAACATTGTGATCCGACAGGAATTTATTTTTGGAAGTCGGGTGTGTTTTCAGCTCACTTGAGGTTTGTGCTCTTTGAATGCTTCTCCATATTAAAAGGAGTCGGCTTCGGTGGGCGGAGCATCTGACTAGGAAGCTTCTTACTTGCCTCCTGTTTAGAAGTGTTCCGGGCACGTCCAGCTGCCCCTGGAGCAGCCCCACAACTCGTCGAGGGGGTAATATATATAGTCTTTGTGGTCTGGGAATGCCGCTGGAGTCTCCAGAACGAGCTGGAGTGTGTTGCCCGTCGCCTCCGTGACCGGACCGTGGATTGGTGGAGATTGCTGGATGAAAGGATGGATCTTGTGCTTTTTTGTTTGTAGTTTTTATGTCGACAAATCATTCCAAAAGTTCCCCAAAATACCAAAGTTTCTCTTATTAATGATGCTGGTTTTTATTTATTAAATAATGAAGTAATATATTCATCATTACTGCCATTTCTCTATCTTTCTTGCTCTCTCCCTCTCGCCCGTTCGCTCTCTCTCCCTCTCGTGCTCGTTCGCTCTCTCCCTCCTGCCCGATCGCTCTCTCTCTCCCTCGTGCTCGTGCGCGCTCTCTCTCTCTCTCTCTCTCTCTCTCTCTCTCTCTCTCTCTCTCTCGTGCTCGTGCGCTCTCTCTCTCTCGTGCTCGTGCGCTCTCTCTCTCTCGTGCACTCTCTCTTGTGCGCTCTCTCTCTCTCTCTCTCGCTCGTGCGCTCTCTCGTGCTCGTGCGCTCTCTCTCTCGTGCTCGTGCGCTCTCTCTCTCGTGCTCGTGCGCTCTCTCTCTCTCTCTCGTGCTCGTGCGCTCTCTCTCGTGCGCGCTCTCTCTCGTGCTCGTGCGCTCTCTCTCTCTCTCTCTCTCTCTCTCTCTCTCTCTCTCTCTCTCTCTCTCTCGTGCTCGTGCGCTCTCTCTTTCCTCCATGCTCCTTCTTGCCTCTTTGTTGCTCTTTCTCTCGCTTG
>CM045740.1:5968312-6078312 GCA_024760905.1 Plotosus lineatus
AACGAGCAGGAGTACCGGTCGGTCATCATTGACTTCGTGGACTGGTGTGAGCGCAACCACCTGTGCTTGAACACTAGGAAGACGAAGGAGATGGTGGTCGACTTCAGAAAAAGCACTCACTAATGATCGTCCAGGGACAGGACATTGAGACAGTGGACAGTTTCAAATACCTGGGCGTTTACCTTAACAATAAACTGGACTGGTCCCACAACACCAACGCCCTGTACAAGAAGGGCCAGAGTCGCCTCCACCTTCTGAGGAGACTTCGGAGTATGTAGACCTCTGCTCAGGACTTTTTATGACTCTGTGGTAGCCTCTGCAATCCTCGACGCTGCCATCTGCTGGGCCCCGGGCAGCACAGAGCGGGACAGAAAGAGACTGAACAAGCTGATCAGGAGGACCAGCTCTGTCCTCGGCTGCCCACTGGACTCTGTGGAGGAGGTGAGTGAGAGGAGGATGGTAGCAAAGCTCACATCCATCATGGTCAACAGCTCTGACCCACTGCACCAGACTGTAGAGGAGCTGAGTAGCTCCTTCAGTGGACGACTGAGACATCCTCAGTGCAGGAAGGAGCGCTACCCCAGGTCGTTCATTCCCACCGCTATCAGACTGTACAACGCCACTTTGTAACTGTCTGTGAAAATACCGGTTATGTGCAATAAAAACCCCGTGCACTTTAATCAACCACATCTACCCCACTGACTGTGAACCATATCAACCCATCTACTCTGCACTCAGATACATTACACTTTAATATAGGCCAGTCTATAAAGTCGTTCCCTTCTTTTCTTTTATTGTTTATTAATTTATTCTATTTATGTATCTATTTATTTATTTACTTATATAATATATATGTATGTGTGTATGTTTGTATTTGTATCTATTTTTGCACCCCCTACTGATGGTACCTCAAGAGCCTGTAACAGTGAATTTCTCCATTGTGAGATTAATAAAGCTGTATCTTACAGACGCTCCCTGACTTACGTTTTTAATTATTTCCGGACGGCCGAACGTAAGTTGAAAGCGAACGTAAGTTGTTACAGTCACGTGTGACGTATGACGCTCATATTGTACTATACATCCATAAATACCATTACCGTATCTCATAAAACACCCGTAAATCAATTATTATAAACATAACATTGTAAAATAATATCTAATATATCAAATAATATCAACATTAATTTCAAATAAGTCACTTATTTATACCGAGTCACTTTACATGAAGCTTAAAACAGCCAATCAATGCTTACAATATGTGAGGCGCTCAAAACCGAAAGCAGTGTACTTGCGAAAGTAGTGTACTTGCTGTGGGTTATACGAACTTCCGTTCTTTCAAGTACGCATGGGTGCCATTGAACTCGTTTGGAACGCAGCCTGCACTGATGTGAATCACCAGCAGAGTGGAGAATTCTCTTTCCTGGATTCGGGTTTTCATTCATTTTACAACTCTCCTTGCTTAACTGAGTATGTATGGTAGATTTTGCCGATCCGAGCAGATAGTTAATTCATCTCTGTGTATGAGACTTGCACCCATGCTAGTAGGCTTAGGCTTCTGACCAACCATATTTGCTTAGGGTTACAAAAGTCCGCAAAACAGTATAAACACAAAGATCACAGAGACGACGTCTTAAGACAAGGGTAACACACTATATAACTGAGATATATATATATATATATATATATATATATATATATATATATATATATATATAATGATATATAACTGAACTGGGAAGAAGAAGGGGCACGTTCAGTCTGTCGTTTGAAAAAAATAACAAAAAACATAAAATCGAAAAAAAAAAAGTAAAGACCCCTGAAGGGAGAAGCCGAAAGGAAAAGAATTATTATGTATTACAAGCACTTTTTTTAATTGGTCGGATGAAATATGCTAATTTTTTGAGATAGGAATTTTGGGTTTTCATGAGCTGTATGCCAAAATCATCAGTATTAAAACAATAAAAGACCTGAAATATTTCAGTTGGTGTGCAATGAATCTAAAATATATGAAAGTTTAATTTTTATCAGTACATTACAGAAAATAATCAACTTTATCACAATATGCTAATTTTTTGAGAAGGACTAGTATATATATATATATATATATATATATATATATATATATATAGTAGTAGTAGTAGTAGGCAGTCGGCGGACTTTCATGTCCATGACTAGCGCAATTGCGACAAACACTTTTTCTCGTGACTAAAAAGCCCAATGCTAGAACGGCAGACACGGCCGCATCCACTGCACGCAAAGACACATGCCGCTGGAACACACATTGCTTTGTTCATTTCTGCTCTTCTCTTAGCGCTCCTATCAACAGCCTCAGCTTTCAGCCTTTCCTCTCCTGCCTGGAGAGCCAGACTGCACACAGATCACACAATCACTCCGATCTGCAGCATGTAGCTCCCAGTTATCTATTGGTAGGCCAGTGGTGAGGATATCTCTCTTGCATACGTCCTTGAAACGCAGCTTAGGTCTGCCAATAGGCCTCGAACCGGATTCCAACTCGCCATATAGCAGATCCTTAGGGATTCGCCCATCCTCCATCCGGTACACATTAGTAGGGTGAACATCGAGGGGGTATTTGCTCTTGCAAGTACCTCATTATTAGAGACCTTATATGTCCATGAGATGGAGAGGATGCGACGGAGACATCTCATATGGAAGATGTTCAAGCGCTTCTCCTGACTAGCATAAGTATTCCAAGACTCGCTGCCAAACAATAAGGTGCTCATGATGCAGGCACCATACACAGCAACTTTAGTTTGGGTAGTTTGCTTCTTATTCTCCCAGACACGGGCAGACAGCTTGGCCATGTAGGTTGCAGCCTTACCAATTCTCTTTCCAATCTCCACTTCAAGACAGTTGTTATTGGAGGTGATGGAGCCGAGATAGGTAAACTGCGTGACGGCTTCCAAGGTGGAATCTTTGATTTTTACAGCAGACGTGACTGCATTTGCCTGGCACATGACTTTCGTCTTCTTTAGACTGATTGTAAGTCTGAAAGCCTCACATGCATCATAAAACTGATTGAGGAGGAGCTGGAGTTTTTCAGCGCTGTGAGCAACGAGGACAACATTTTCAGCAAAGAGAAGATCACGGATGGCTACCTTGCGCACTTTGGTCTTGGCTCTAATGCAGCAGGGTTAAAAAGTTTACCATCAGAACGAGATCGTATCAGGATCCCTTCTTCAAGGGACTTGAAAGCATGATTCAGTAGAACTGAAAAAAAGATGTTGAAGAGAGTTGGGGCTAGCACACATCCTTGTTTTATGCCGCTGTTTACATCGAATGCCTCAGACCTGTTCCCGTCATACTGCACTATACCCCCAGACCCATCATGGAACGATTTGACGAAGCTCAGGACTTTAGGAGGACAGCCAAGTAAGGGCAGAATCTTGAAAAGGCCATCTCTACTAACAAGGTCAAACGCCTTCGTCAAGTCGATGAATGCAATGTAGAGTGGCTGTTGTTGCTCTATGCACTTCTCCTGGAGCTGTCTCAAGGAAAAGATCATGTCCACAGTTGACCGATTAGAGCGGAAACCACACTGGGATTCAGGGTACACCCTTTCAGCAAACTTTTGAAGGCAGTATAATGCTACTTGGGCAAACAGCTTTCCAGCGATGCACAGAAGTGAGATTGTAATTGTTATGATCACTGCGGTCTCCCTTGTTCTTGTATAGGGTTGAGATAATAGAATCCCTCATCTCCTGGGGAACATATCCCTCTTTCCAGCATTTGCAGAATAGCTGGTGAAGATTGTCGAACAGTTGGTTTCCACTGCATTTGAAGACTTCAGCCGGGATACCATCAAGCCCAGGGGCCTTCCCAGATGATATGTGACTGATTGCCTTGGAGAGATCTTCCTTGGTGGGGGGGCTCATCTAGTTCAAACATAATGGGAAACCTTTCAATACAGTCAAGGGCAGAGCGTAAGACACAGCTCGAGCTACCATAGAGCTCGCTATAGTATTCCACCCACCACTCCATCAGTCTAGATTTATCAGTAATGATTTCACCAGTTGATGTTTTGAGTGGTGAGGACTTGGACTGTGTAGGTCCAATCGCCTTCTTGATACCCTCAAATATGCCCCTAGAATTTCCAGTGTCAGCAGCTGACTGGATTTCTGCACAGAGATTCATCCAAAAGTTGTTAGCACAGATTTTACATTTCACATTTGCACGACGCCTGGCCTCCTGAAGTTCTTCCAAAGAACTAGATGATGGATTTCGCTGGTAGTTCTGCAGGGCATTCCTCTTTGCTTCGATGAGCGACTGAAGAGTCGCGATGTTTGCATTGAACCAATCCTGACTTTTGCGTACATTCTTGCCAAAGGCCTTTAACGCTGCAGCAAGGGTGGTATCCTTGATATGGCTCCAGTGATCCTCTGTGTTAAGCTCCAGACAGTCTCTGAGTTTCGAGCTTAGAATGTCGTTGAAAATAGAGACATTTTCAGGGATGGCGGTGGCAGAAGCATTAATATGAAATGTAGCAGATTGTTTGACACGATGGGATTTCTTCGGGCGTAACTGGATCCTCGTGCAGACAAGGGAGTGATCAGAGTCATAAACAGCACTGTGGTATGCCCTTGTAGTACCAATGTTTTTAAGGTGTTCCCGTCTTGAGATCATGAGGTCGAGTTGGTGCCAGTTTTTAGATCTGGGGTGCATCCATGAGGACCTATGGTGCAGCTTCACGCCAAAGAATGTGTTTGTAAAAAAGAGGTGATGATAGGTGCAAAGCTCCAAAAGGCATAGACCATTTTCATTGCATTTGCCAACACCAAAGTGACCAAGACAATCGCCCACTCTAGCGTTGAAATCGGCGAGTAGAATCAGCACTTCGTTGTTTGGGATATGTTTAATAGCATCATCCAATTGGCTGTAAAAGGTATCCTTGGCATCGGTACTCGAAGTCAGGATTGGAGCATAGACAGAAAGCAAGTTGGTAGGACCTAGATCGGTATTGAATTTTATGTGCATGATGCACTCGGACTTGGTTGAGCCTAATTCCACCATCTGTACTAGCTTGTTGCTAACAGCAAAACCAACTCCATGTACTCTAGGCTCATCTTCATCTCTACCCTGCCAGAAAAATATATATTCCTTTTCCGTTAGGCTTTTGCAACCAGCTATGCGAGTTTCCTGTAGAGCAGCGATATCAACTTTGAGCCGAGCCAATTCTCTGCTGATGACAGCTGTTTTGCATGCCCCATCAATGTCCTTGGTAAGTCCGGTCAGCATCGTTCGGACATTCCAACTCCCAAGTGTAAGAGCTGGTCTTTTTCTAATGAATCCTTGATTCTTGGGTGAATAAGTCGCAGCGCGTTTGTCAGACTGTTTCCAGACTTAAGTCCTGCTCACCCCAGCAAGACAGGCGGGCAGTGGCGGGAAAGCACCTTATTGACTGGGTGGCTGCCCAGTTTAAGTGGGCGGTAGCTATCCAATGGGGCTAAAAAGCCCCTCCCACTGTCATAAATGGCGTCTGGCGTCTGGCTCCAAACCAATCAAGCCGTGACTTAAAACCGGTAACTGCCACTCCCGGTTTGTTTCCATGCCTGGGGAAGCCGTAGGGCATGCTGGAGTTGCCTCTCCATGCGCTTGCCTGGGCAGTTGATATGGAGATACTGGTTTGTCCAAGTCCCAGAATCCCCCTCTCGGTCTTGCTGGCAAAGTCCGAAGGAAAGGCAAGGCCAGTACGTTCGGAACCAGGTCGACTGCTGGAGTTGCCAGTAGATGATACAGCGTCAAAACTGCCTTACGGGGCTCCACTCCAGGCTTTTCTGTTGGGGTTTGCTCCCTTAGCCTTTGGCTATCCCTAGCCACCACAAGGCAGTGGGACCGTAACCCTGGTTAAAGGAGGCTAAGGGTGTGCTAACACTTGCCCAAGGTGTCCACCAAGGCTAGTGGAGGAAAGGAAGCACCTTATTTTTCCTATTCTAGACCAGCTCCAAGCAAGGTCTGTCTGTCTGTCTTCCTTTCGGCTTTTCCCCTTTTACTCGGGAGTCGCCACAGCTAATCATCTGATTCGCACGTTTGATTTGGCAGAGGTTTTTACGTCGGATGCCCTTCCTGTCACAACCCTTTTAGCACAGGACAGAAACACGCTGACGACTTTGCAGCCTACTCTTTACGAAAGTCAGCAATGGTTCTTTTACATGAACCTCTCACCATAGACAGTGAGAGACATGGCCCGCCTTTGATAACCCAGTTAGCCGCACTATGGCAGTGACAACCTTGTGGAGAGTGGAACTCGAACCCCCAACCTTTGGATCAGCGATCCAGCACCCTATACCAATAGACCACCACTGCCCCACAAGCAAGGTCTCGCCAGTACCCAATATATATATATATATATATAAAAAAACATTTTTTTCCCCTTCATTTTATTTAATTATTTGAAAATAAAAATGTATATTTGGCAGTACGTATTCATTTTCCATTTACCAAAATGTTCTCTTTGGGAGAACGAGGATGGATAGGATCAGGAATGACTACATCAGAGGTACAGCGCATGTAAGAGGTTTTGAAGAGAGAGGCTAGATTGAGAAGGTTTGGACATGTACAGAGGTGGGATAGTGAGTATATTGGTAGTAGGATGCTGAGTTTGGAACTACCAGGCAGAAGGCCGAGAGGAAGACCAAAGAGAAGATTTATGGATGTGGTGAAGGAGGACATGAAGGTAGTTGGTGTAAGAGAAGAAGATGCAAAGGATAGGGTGAGATGGAGGCAGATGATTCGCTGTAGCGACACCTGAAGGGAAAAGCCGAAAGGAGAAGAAGATTCAAACAGACTGGTGTAATCACCTTCTGTGTCCACTAGATGCCGGAAGAGCAGCATGAAGTCATCCAGATGTTTAAATGATGAAATTGCTGTACAGCAAAAAATAAAATTTTCCTGTTTAATATTGCAGTTTAATAAGTAATTTTGTCATCACGTGACACTTGTATACAGGTTAAACCCAATCATAACAAAGCAAGCTCAATATTTAATTAGGATGATAATTATTGATACTGATTTACACACACAGGTCCTTCTAAAAAAAATTAGCATATTGTGATAAAGTTCACTATTTTCTGTAATGTACTGATAAACATTTGACTTTTCAGATAGATTTATTACACACAACTGAAGTAGTTCAAGCCTTTTATTGTTTTAATATTGATAATTTTGGCAAAAAGTAAAGAAAAACCAAAAAGTCCTATCTCAAAAAATTTGCATATATTTCATCTGACCAAAAAAAGTCAACCTTCAAATAATTATGTTCAGTTATGCACTCAATACTTGGTCGGGAATCCTTTTGCAGAAATGACTGCTTCAATGCGGCGTGGCATGGAGGCAATCAGCCTGTGGCACTGCTGAGGTGTTATGGAGGCCCAGGATGCTTCGATAACGGCCTTAAGCTCATCCACAGTGTTGGGTCTGGTGTCTCTCAACTTTCTCTTCACAATATCCCACAGATTCTCTATGGGCTTCAGGTCAGGAGAGTTGGCAGGCCAATTGAGCACAGTAATACCATGGTCAGTAAACCATTCAGCAGTGGTTTTGGCACTGTGAGCAGGTGCCAGGTCGTGCTGAAAAATGAAATCTTCATCTCCATAAAGCTTTTCAGCAGATGGAAGCATGAAGTGCTCCAAAATCTCCTGATAGCTCGCTGCATTGACCCCGCCCTTGATAAAACACAGTGGACCAACACCAGCAGCTGACATGGCACCCCAGACCATCACTGACTGTGGGTACTTGACACTGGACTTCAGGCATTTTGGCATTTCCTTCTCCCCAGTCTTCCTCCAGACTCTGGCACCTTGATTTCTGAATGACATGCAAAATTTGCTTTCATCCCAAAAAAGCTTCTCTGTAGCCCAGGTCAGCCGCTTCTGCCGCTGTTTCTGGTTCAAAAGTGGCTTGACCTGGGGAATGCGGCACCAGTAGCCCAGTCCACTGCTTCCACAGGTCCCCCAAGGTCTGGAACCGGCCCTTCTCCACAATCTTCCTCAGGGTCCGGTCACCTCTTCTGGTTGTGCAGCGTTTTCTGCCACACTTTTTCCTTCCCACAGACGTCCCACTGAGGTGGCTTGATCGAGCACTCTGGGAACAGCCTATTCGCTCAGAGATTTCTTTGTGTCTTACCCTCTTGCTTGAGGGTGTCAATGATGTCCTTCTGGACAGCAGTCAGGTCGGCAGTCTTACCCATGATTGCGGTTTTGAGTAATGAACCAGGCTGGGAGTTTTTAAAAGCCTCAGGAATCTTTTGCAGGTGTTTAGAGTTAATTGGTTGATTCAGATGATTAGGTTCATAGCTCGTTTAGACTACCTGAACATGATATGCTAATTTTTTGAGATAGGAATGTTTGGTTTTCATGAGCTGTATGCCAAAATCATCAGCATTAAAACAATAAAAGACCTGAAATATTTCAGTTGGTGTGCAATGAATCTAAAATATATGAAAGTTTAATTTTTATCAGTACATTACAGAAAATAATGAACTTTATCACAATATGCTAATTTTTTGAGAAGGACTAGTATATACTGTATATATATATATATATATATATATATATATATATATATATATATATATGTGTGTGTGTGTGTGTGTGTGTTATTTTACAATTAAAAAAAACATCACTGACTTCACTTTCTCTGTGGGACATCAATCCTCTTCATCGCCACTCATGTTTATTCATCATCTTCCTCTTACCTGCTGTCTCTGTGACACCATATATACACACATATCCATATATAAGTCTGTGATGTGATTTATGAGGATATTTCGGTTGCTGATAAATGTCACATAGAATGAAAAAGCTGATAAACTGGGAAGTATTTTCTTCTTCTTTTCCTTTGGGCTTTTTCCCTTTTTTAGAGGTCGCCACAGTACTTTGTAATTTGAAAAATATAAATATATTCTGAGTAATTTCTATAGAAGTGCACTGAGCGTTGTGTAATGTACACGTCGTGTTGATGTCTGCAGATGCCTGGCTGTTTGTGTGCTTGTGGGTGCGCGCGCATCTGTGTGTGGAGAGGGAGGGCGGAAGTCGAGTCGAACTCGCGCGCACTGAAATCTCATCTTCAGGAGTTAAAGTGTAAACAGGCGGCTGAGGAACCGGAGTTCAGTTCAGAGCCGTTCGCTCCTCGCTGGGTTCGCCGGGGAAAACCACTGGACATAACCGTATTTTTAAGCTCCGTTACTTTGTGGTGAGGTAAACAGTTTGTTGGATTTCTGTTATTTTTCTCTTTTTTATTACACAAAACGGGACAGTGTCATTTTAAAGTTTTTCCTCCGCTTTCCTCAGCGGTTGGTGTTTCTCCTCAGTCAGTCAGTCAGTCAGTCAGTCGGTGCAACGTCACTGTGAACTCATTAGTTTTTCAGTTACACCGTTTCTGAACCCTGAGGACATTTTTTTTTTATTCTGTCAGGATGATTCGGCGCAGTTTCACCGAACTATCGGCTCGGAATAGCTAGCTGCAGCTAACGGAGATTCTGACTGACTCTGATTGACGTCCAGCGGTTGCCACGACAACAACAACCGAAAATTTAAACCATTCCTTTCCCGGATTTCACGCATGTAAATGGCGGAAAGCAGTGGAATAAAGCAGGGGAAGCCTACAGACAGCCCAAATACTGGGAGAGGAAAACAAGTCACGGATAGCCCTGCGGCGAGCCCCGGCAACCGGAGGAAGAAGCCCCACCAGTCGCCCTCTACCCGGGCTGCTAAGTATAACGCGGCCGCGGTCGGTCACTCTTTCCGCAGAGTGACTCTCACCAAGCCGACCTTCTGTCATCACTGCAGCGACTTCATCTGGGGACTCGTGGGCTATGTTTGTGAAGGTATGTCCATGCCTCCTTTTCTCTTGTTTATTTGTGCAAACACAGATCTAGCATCTGGTTTAAACACGAGTGCTCGCGCGCCGTTATGAACGCACCGGTGTTCTTTCTCTGTTATAAACGAGGGCTCCAGTGCACGAAGATGAAGCGCGTGCGGTCACGGTTCACCGAAATGTAAACACACTGAGAAATACACAAACACGTGGTGACGTGCAAAAAATAAAAAAAACGGCCAGAAGGTGACCCTGCTCCAGGTGCGGCACATGAGTACAGACATTCCTGCATGTTAAAAGTCCAGATACACACCGGCCTCACAGCAAAAAGAACCAAAAAGATCCTGGGTTCGAGTTCAAGACTCGTTTCTGTGTGGAGTTTTGTTTTCTGTGTTGTGAGGTTCCCCCCAGGTACTCGGTGACCTCCTACAGGCCAATGACATGCAAGTTACGCTAATTAGATGTTCCAAATTGCTCTTAGGTGTTTTGTGTTGGTCCTGAGATGGACTGGTGAGCGGTTCAGGGTGTTCCTGCCTTCACCAAGAGTCAGTTGAGATAGGCCCTGGCCTCCCCACGACTATAATAGGAAGTGGCTTGGAAAAGAAAGCGCGAGAGAGAAACAACAGGGGGAGGGCTTGGTACACTCTGGACTGCTCACCAGGCCATCTCAGGGCCAACACTCACACAACCACTCACTCTCACACCAAGGGGGGGGGGATTTGGAACACCTTAGCCTACTGTGCATGTTTTTGGACTGTGGGAGAAAAACGGAGTACCCGGAGGAAACCCATGCACCCACTAGGAGAACATGTAAACTCCACACCAAAATGTCTGAGCTGGGAATCGAACCCAGGACCACTTAGCAATGAGGTGGTTAGCTAACACTTAGCTAACCACGACATCGCCAGGAGAGATGTATGATATATATATTTTCTCTTTTTATAATCTCTCTGCAATTTTCTCTGTCAGACAGTTTTTGTCAGATGTGAGTCTCTTTTTTTTCAAGCCCATCTCAACCGTGACAATATTGGGATTCTCTCTCTCTCTCTCTCTCTCTCTCTCTCTCTCTCTCTCTGCCTCCACCATCTCTCTCCAGAATGTTTATTGAAGAGCTGCCTTGAGGAAGGGAATGAGATTGATGGTACTCGATTTCAGGAATTCTGATGTCTGGCCTCCTCTCTTGACCTACACTTAATTGATGGAGAGAGAGAGAGAGGGAGAGAGAGAGAGAGAGATATTGCAGTTACTATTCTCTCAGTCTTCGGTGACTGCATTAAGAGCACTGAGACTAAAATCAGATCTGAGGTTGACGGCATTTGTGTGCAGGTCTGTGCAGCTCTATTGAAGTCCAATTCTGTATGTCTCTACAGTCAGATTAAAATCATAACCCAGATTTGAACACCTGTCTACAAACAAAACAGGAAATGGCGAGCAGAGGAAATGCTCCGAGTTCAGTGGAACAAACTGGAGCTTTTAATGAGTAGAGAGCACTCAGCGATGGGAGAGGTGAACGTGGTAGAGGATGGATGGGATTGTATGTTAGCTTGCTACCTCACAGCAAAAAAAAAGGTCCTGCCATCAAGCTCCAGGTTCGGCAAGGGCATCCTGGTGTTTAGTTTGCATTTTCTCTGTGTCCTTGCCTGGGTTTCCTCCGGGTACTTGGGTTTCCTTCCACAGTCCAAAGACATGCATATTGAGCTAATTGACTGTTCCAAATTAACCCTAGGTGTGAGTATGAATGGTTGTATGTGTTGCGCTGCAATGTGTAACCTGCCTTCACCCATTTGGGTCGGCACCAGCCTCCACACGACCCCAATAGGATTTAAACAGCTCATCATATCCAAGCGAGAGGGGGAGAATACCAAAATATCCTGAGTGGTACTGTTTTAGGGCGGGGCTTAGAACAGACGGTTCGGATTTGTTTGGTGTTTTGAGTTTCAAAACAGCCGCGTTCCAACATGATGAGACTCTGTCCGAGTTATTCAAATCTGAGGATTCTACCCTGCTTGCGAATATGAACGATTTGATGATTTAGTCAGAATGGAAAGAATAAGAAGGAAACGATACACTCCACTCCACAGTCAGAGGTATTTCACGACGCCTCAATGCTGCATGAGCAGTCTTATCTCTTTCATCCCATCGACACCCTGAATGCTTGAGCCAAGTACCTTTTATGACTTTATCCAGCACATATTTGAAAGGGTGGTTCCACGAACACCTGTGAGATTGCACATGTTGAGGCCGAGACTGGATCTGCACGTTTGAGAGTTCCAGGTTCCACTTTGTACTGGAATACAGAACGAGTATCACAGCATCAGCTCATTCACAATGAACCGGCATTACATGCTGAGTGCTTTTGGATGACTCAGCAAGACCCCTTCATACCTGATGATGAACGCTAACCTTCCGAGATTTGAAAAAATGATACAGATGGTGGTAGGCAACTCTCTGAGGGCTCCGGAGTTATGGTGTAAGCATTCATGCAGGGTGGGGGCTGAGGGGGGCTTTGCCAGTGTTGCCAGGCAGACCATTTTCATAAGTCGTGATCGACTCTTCAAGGTTGACATGGCAACAGATGGAAATGGAAGGGAGGGCGATGGAGAGGGGGAGCATAAGGAATGGCGGAGGACATGAGGAAATGTAAACACACACACACACACACAACAACAACCTTGTGACGGAACGGTGCAATTAATCTGCACGTCAGATCAGTTGTTCATTGGAGGTATATGATAAAGATTAACATGTATTATACTGCAGAGCAGGGGTTTATGGGTAATGAGAGGGCACGTTATGTTGTGCATGTGTACTTTGTAAAAGTATTGTACCTTGTACCTTTTGAAAAGCCTGAAGCTGTTATTAGAATTGTTTGTATTACAGGTGAAGTCATCTCACGACTCACTTGCATGCTGTAATTCTTCAAATTCAATGCCATAGCAGATCATTTTCACAGTGTTTTCTCTCGAAATAATTCCAATCCAGCCCACAATTTGCTTCCATCATTGTTTCACATAAAAACGAAGCAAATCATGGATAATCTCTCATGTATTTGATAAAACTGCTTACTATTAGAGTTGCCGGAAGGCTTCAACGTATCTCAGCCGACTCTGGGAGAGGGTGGGATATATGCACCCTGAACAGCTGGCTAGTTGATTGGAGTTAAACGCCAACAGTGGCAATTTAGCATAATGGGCCATTTCTGGATGAGTTCGGGATTCAATCTCAGGACCTTCTTGCTGCGAGGTGGACATGTTAACCACTCTGCCAATTAAAAAATGTTTAAATTTAAAATTATTATTATTAAAAAATAATTATATGCAATTATTTGCAAACACTCTTGTAATTACAATTTTTTAAAAAAATGTATAATGTAAATCTTCTTTTTACTGATACAAGATGACAGCATTTCAAGGCTGAATTATTGGAATTGTCTGATATTGAGCTTGGATGTCTGGTTTCTGCTGATATTGCTGATGATTTGTTGTTGTTGAAGAATGAATGAATTGTTCTGAGAGGGGCAGTGCTGGGCCTGTGGTAAGGTGCTGGATTACAATCCCAAGGTTGGGGGTTGCAGCCCCACTATCACTGCGTTGTCACTGCTGCCCCAGTGTCTGTGGTGAGAGGTTCATGTAAAAGAATCATTGCTGACTTTTGCCAAGAGTAGCTCCATAGCCGTTAGTGCGTTTCTGCCCCGTGATGGCCTGATGAAATGTCCAGAGTGTACTCTGCTCTTACCCAGAATTGGCTGAGATTGGCGCAGCCTCCCTGTGACCCTAAGTAGGATTAAGCGGTTCAGAAAAAGAGTTGTGTGTGAAATAGGTGTTGGGTGTGATAATCATGCACTTGGTTGTGGTGAGGTGCTTCTAATATTAAGTAAATAAAACCTGTGTGTGTGTGTGTGTGTGTGTGTGTGTGTGTGTGTGTTTGTGGGTTTTTTCCCCCTGAATGTTGGTACAAATTCTCGTGGCCATTCTGTGACTGAGAAGAGCTCAAGCCAGCGAGCCCACTTCCTGTCTCTGAGGAGGATACAAAACCTGAGACTGCGTCAGCGGACGTGTGTGTGCATGCTGTGGGCTGTGTAGGCGGTTGGTAGTGTCATCTTTGCCCTGCCAAGTGGCTGAAAAGTTTACTTGCCATACTGTTGCTTCCCCTCCACAGCTCAGTGTAGCATCATCAGCGTCACGATGCTCATGCAGTCGTATCTTTATTTATTTATTTATGCATGCCTTTAAATCATTTTCACAAGCCACTCATAGAAGTGATCCTGTATTCCTCTTCTCCAGGAAGCATGACATCACCTACATTCTCAAAAGTATAAACAAAACATCATACAGCGTAAACAATCCCACGAGGATACGCAATTGTTTCACCTAATAAGAATATCGGTTGATCAATAAATAATATATGTGGCGAAATCTACTTGTAAATAAATAAATAAACTGGTTTCAACGAGACTTAGTGTATCTCTTTCAAAAATCTGTTCCAAAAGCTCCCAGCCTCAAACCACATCCAGTCAGTCACTGGCCACTTTGATTTGTCGATGCAGTTTCGGACGCCACGTGATGTTTATGTAAAACATGACAACAAAACTACTTCAGAACCTGCTGGAAGTTGCAGAGACGGCCATTTTGGAGCTGAAGTGCGATTCCTGAAGGAGAGTTCTCTTTGAAGATTGTGTGGTACAGTACCCTCTGTCTTCTAGATGTGCAGTGATAATATAATTATGATGCATACAATGTCTGTCAAGCTACAGCTGTTGCCATTTTATCTTGGAAAATATTTAAATATGATTTAAAGTAAAATTAACGGCTCATGAGTGAGCAGTACTTTTGTGATCATAAGCAGAAAAGTGACCAATATATGTGAGTCACTACACCAAATGTAGGCTCTTGGGTCCAAAAATGAGATTTTTACACAGTCAGAGGGAGGAGGCCCAAAGCTGCAAAATGCCAATACCTTAAACTGAGCGAGCTATGTCATTTCTTGTGTCAGCGTTCAACTAAAAATTTCAAAAGACGTTTTAGAGAAAAATGAGCACAAAGATTCCACTTCTTCCAAGATTATTAGTCCTTAGCAACCAAACATTTTTATGCACTTCAGCCAGTTTTAGGAAGAGATGATGAGAGAAATCATCCTCATTTTAATCTGACACGCCCTTTTTAAACCCATCCGTCACCGTGGTGAGCCCCAAAAATTAACAAAAACGACTATTTTTTCATTTCTGTTTATTCCAATAAGATCAGTATGCATCTTTTTGACCATTATATAAAGGTTCAAATTCCTTCAAATGATACTGATTGAAAAAAAAAAAACACTGTGAGGTTCAAACAATCACATGGAAATTAAGAAAACTATATATAAGATAACCATATCACAAAACTCTCTGATCTCTTTTTACAAGTAAGCTTCATCAACTCCGCCCTCAGCATTATCATCTTCATCTATATCCTGCTCAGCAGATAAAATCACATCTCCTTCACAAACACCAGTCATCACACTTTTATTAACAGATGCTTCTTCTTCATCAACATCAAAATCAAAATCTTCATCAGCACAGCTGGCATCATCATCATCAGTTTGTTTATATGTAAAAGATATGAAACATTTAAGTATTTTTCAGGTCTTGTCCAGTTTTCGTACAAAACTAAACAACCCATGATCCAGCATGTCCAGTCCAGACAAGATGACACACAAATTAAATAATTAAAAGATTCCATCATGGAATTTTGCATGCAGAGAAAAATACCAATACTCATGTTAAGTTTCTAAAGTACATAATACTGAGCATATGGGATTTTCTTTGACTCAATTCCAATGGAATCATGTCTTTCTTAATATTCCAGCAGACTTGAGGTATCACACACACACACACACACACACACACACACGCACACACAGACTGTAAGAAGTGGGTAACTGCTAATCTATCGCACCATTTGCACTCATTTGCATTGAAAGTCGGAGATAAGTTCCACATGCGGTATACTAGAGTCAGGAAGTTAACGTGTGACGGGCACTGAGCATGTGTAATGAGAGCATGTGACCGAGTTCACCAATCAGGGTGCTCATTTCAGATCTTCCTTAGGGACTAGCCTGAATTGTTTACGTGCATATCGTCTTTATTCCTTTATTTTATTCACTGAAACGACATTTTAATATTAAAACAGTATCCAAAATGGAGAGACGACTTCACGACCGTTCTTCCGGTGTATGGATTATAGTGTGTCTTGTACTGAACTCGGTGAATAATTGCAAAGAAAACCGGTAAGTTTGCTACCGTTTTTATCTAGTTTTATGAGGGTACTCGTCAGAAAAATGGAAATAAAAGACATTTTTAGTGAGTTTTAGTTTATTTCACTTCAGCAATGGATAGTTGAATGCTTGTTTTAATGGTTTATGCAAAAAATCCGAGTTTCGATAAAAAATGACTACTTTTACTTTTTTTGGCCATTTTCTCAAAAGTAGTCCGTGCGGCAAGCGCCTACATTCGGTGGAGTGCCTCACATATTTGTACTGGCTATCACCTCAAAGTATTCTAATCATGGATGAAAAAATGATATTCTACCCCTCTAATTAAAGTGACAGTTTGTTGATGTTGGTTAAAGCAGCTTTGCAGTAAATAAACACTAGTCATGTATTTGTTCAATCTTCACAAAACTAAAAGCACAAACGGAGCCTAAACGTGTATTTACTGAAAACTGTGTTTTTTTTGTTTGTTTGTTTTTTTGTTTTGTTTTTTACCAATAGCTAATTTTAATGGTGCAATAGGCAATATTTTACAATTTTTACTTTGATACTGCTGGATTTGGCTTGTCCATCATTTGAGCGTATAGACACGCCCACTTAATTACCCCTTGATATTCTGAGAATGAGAAGTTTTAGAGATTTTGTATCAAGGCTTTCAAGGAACTGAATGTCTGAGCCGGAAAGAGATACAGCACCTATCCGTGTTAATGCTGAATGGTAACTGTGCGATTTTCCCATGAATCTATTTCTGATTTACCGGTGGGCGTGCATCAGGAACTCCCGTTCATAATTTTCTCTTGAAAGTGATGTAGAAAAAAGAAACGAGCAACAACATAAATTTTCAGTTTATTTTGTTTTTGTAATTTTTCAATAATACAGTAAGCTTCGTGTTTGTCTTGAGCGAAAGGTTCACATGAAAGAGCGACTGCTTGTTGAACTTGATGATGTTGACCCACATCACAGAAAAACTGATCATCTTTGATTCATGATATCTTTTATGGTGTGCTGAGTGAGTGCTGAGGCTGGGGTTCATGGGTTAATGCTCGATGTGTGAAGAACGGGACAGATCCTGTACAGTACTTCAGTTTAATTCAGGCCCCATTTTCACACTACTGTGTGACTTGTGCTTTCTCTCTCTCTCTCTCTCTCTCTCTCTCTCTCTGTGTGTGTGTGTGTCCTGCTGATGTTTACCACAGTATTAATGTATGCAGCTGATTTAACACCCAGTCTTTCTCTCCATGCAGTGTGTAACTTCATGTCTCATGAGAAGTGTTTGAAGCTCGTGCGGACTGTGTGCCCCTGCATGGCTTCCACACTTGTGCGGGTGAGTTAGGACTTGTCTGTCTGCCTCTCTCTCACACACACACACACAAGGGCCCGGTGACCCAGATGACTCAAAAGGGCAGTGGTGGGTCGGTGTTTATGGCGACAGGATACTGATCGATAGGTCTGCGGTTCAATCCCCAGTAACACCACTGTTGGGCCCTTGAACAAGGATCTTATTGCTCAGGTGTGTGATTGTGTGTGTGTGTGTGTGTGTGTGTGTGTGTGTGTGTGTGTGTGTGTGTATAATAAATATATATATATATATAAAATTTTCCACCGGACAGGGGTGCAGAAAAAATCTGCAGAACCCCTAAGAATTTTACTGGACCCCACTTTTTCTGGAATGATTAATTATGTGATAATCTGTTATTTTTTTCATTCACTTGTTCACCTGTCTATATGTTTGGTGTACAATAGCCATTATGACTGAATAAGAAATATCCATGTAAACCAGTTCTCTATCATAAACAACTCTTTATTTATTATTCTGCTGATCAAATTAAAACATGTTTAATAAGTCATATTTTCTTTAATTTGAACAATATTTTTTGGTGTTTGCAATGTAAAATTGCACTCAGGCCTATTACAGTATTACTACTACATAGTTAGCTTTAAATAACATTAAAGTAGTGCGATAACTCAAACGTTCAAAGTGTGGATGGAGTCATTGGTCCTGAAAAGTCCTCTTTGGACGTCGATTCTTTTCATAATCTTTATAATTGTTGACATAAGTGCTACTTGGTCCACCATCACTTTGGTCAGTTTTTTGATCTTTTACAAAGCCAGGTAACTTTGTCTGCTTTGACATCGTTAGATACAGTTAAATTGTTATTATTATACTCGCAGATTAGCGGCAAACCAGGAAGTTACTGGCACGTGACTCAAATTTAGCCAGTGGCTGAGAGCTTTTGTTTCTCCCTCTTGCTGATTGGTTGCAGATGATGTGTACACCTTTTTTTTTTCTTTTCTCCTTCACACACGTCAGTAACGTAAATTAATTGAATTGAATTGTGAATTCACGTTTTTTAGTGTCGTTTTAATGATTATTTAAGCCCTATGATGCCACTCAAACGCTCCGAATCTTCTCTAGCTTCTGGTAAGGAGCTTTCATTGGAGTGTCATATCTTGGGCGATGGTGAAGTACTCATTTTACTGAAAAGGCCTTCTGCTTGACACGGGGGCTGGTATTGGATTGGATTTTTCCGGAACTCCCACAAAAATGCCGGCAAATGCCAGTAGGCTGGCGCTAATTTCACACCCAGTATGTGTGTATATACATTTTTTTTTAAAGATAATTATGAGTCACTCTGAGTAAGAGCATCTGCCAATTGCTGTAACTGTAAAAAGGGCTTCGTTTATCCTTGGAAATAAAACTTGTTTGAACAATGAGGAAGCAGCGAGAGCAATTATTATTATTATTATTATTATTATTATTATTATTATTTTAATTTTAAATAAATTGAATTAAAAAAATAAATTCTGTTTTTACCCAGAATTCCCACTTCACCGTTTTTATAAAACAAATGGTGATGTGGGACTGGGTAAAAACAGAATTTGAACCCTTGAATCGTGGCTGATGCATCTGTACATTCTAGTGGCTTTTATATAAGCGACTCTTTCAATAAGGGATTTGTCCGAACGGCAGTTAATGTTGGAGGAAATGAATCCATGCCATCTGAACAATCAGAAGCTCGTGTTCAGCTGCAGCAGCATAATTTCAACAGTGCAGATAGTGGAGTATCAATGTTTACTTGCAAACTTTTTCTTATCTGAAAAAAAAAAAATTACACAAACGCATAGTCTGGGACTTGAACCCAGGTCGTTCTTTCTGTGAGTCGTTCATGATAACCAAGACACCTCCGTGTTACCCTGTGCTTACAAATTAAACTGCTGAATTGGACGCAATAGGTGGCTGTTTTTTGTGTATAAGAAATGGTGTTGCTGAACCAGAATTGGTTCGTTTAAACTTAAGATAAGATAAGATAAGATACAGCTTTATTAATCTCACAATGGAGAAATTCACTGTTACAGGCTCTTGAGGTACCATCAGTAGGGGGTGCAAAAATAGATACATATAGTGTCCCGTTCTGCTGTGGATACGATTCTGAGTTTGCAAAAACATGAAGTCCTCACCGCCCCCAGCGGAGGAAAAAAGAAAATAAGAAGGCGTTATATTGGCAGGCTGGACGTGGTTCTCTCGCCCACATGCGCAGACCTTTAATGATTACCCAGCTGTCCTGAGAAAGTGGGCATTCTCTGTGTGTGTGTGTGTGTGTTTCTCTCTCTATCTCTCAGGCTCTGTCTCTCCTTTTTGTTCTCTCTCTCTCTCTCTCTCTCTGACTCTGCCTCTCTGTCTCTTTCTCAATCTCACTCTTGCTCTTTGTGTGTGTGTGTGTGTGTGTGTGCTCATCTCTCTTTCTGTCTGTCTGTCTCAGGCTCTCTCTTTCTCTCTCAGGCTGTTGCTCTGTCTCTCCTTTTCATGCTATCTCTCTCCCTCTTTTATGTGCGTGTGTTTCTCTCTCTCTCTCTCTCTCTCTCTCTCTCTCTCTCTCTCTCTCTCTCTCTCTGGCTCTGCATCTCTGTCTCTTTCTTTCTCAATGCCCTAAAAAAGAGTGTGTGTGTGCACATCTCTCTCTGTTTGTCGGTCTCTCTCCCTCTGTCTCTCCTTTTCGTTCTCTCCCCCCTCTCTCCCCTCTCTCATTTTGTGTGTATATGTTTCTCTCTCTCTCTCTCTCTCTCTCTCTCTCTCTCTCTCTCTCTCTCTCTCGCTGCTCTTTGTGTGTGTGTGTGTGCTCATCTCTCTGTCTGTCTGTCTCTCTCAGGCTCTCTCTTTCTCTCTCAGGCTGTTGCGCTCTGTCTCTCCTTTTCATGCTATCTCTCTCCCTCTTTTATGTGCGTGTGTTTCTCTCTCTCTCTCTCTCTGGCTCTGCATCTCTGTCTCTTTCTTTCTCAATCCCCTAAAAAAGTGTGTGTGTGCACATCTCTCTCTGTTAGTCGGTCTCTCTCCCTCTGTCTCTCCTTTTCGTTCTCTCCCCTCTCTCATTTTGTGTGTACATGTTTCTCTCTCTCTCTCTCTTTCGCTGCTCTGTGTGTGTGTGTGTGTGTGTGTGTGTGTGTGTGTGTGTGTGTGTGTGTGTGTGTGTGTGTGTGTGTCTCTCTCTCCTCTCTCTATGTCATGCTGTCTGCCCCTCTCTCTCTCACACACACACACACGCACGCACACACACACACATATGCACACTTTATTTTTGTGAGAATCTGAACACAAGTTTAACTGCAAATGTTTCTTTAACCCTCAGAGAACATTATACAAGTTACCGCTGAGTTACAGTAAAGTTAAGAGAAGTTCCTGTCGTCAGACTGGAATAAAAATAGCAACCATGTGCAACCTCATCCTTCAACCACGATGCCAGTTTTAGGTTCTGCTCCCCTCTTTGCTGTTTTTGAAACCATTCTGCTTTGAATTAACCAGGCTCCCGAGTAGGAACCAAGGTCACTTCCTGTCTGGCTCCTGCAGGACTTCCTACAGTAAGCTACAGGAAGTGGTTCCTCTTCGGGGCTGGATGAGCTCGGGGACCTGTGAGGTTGCACATTTTTTGTAGCCTGCGTGTTCTAACAGTGGAATGTTGGTAGAGTTGTAGCCTAATCGAGAAGCGGCTTCAAGACTGAACAGTCATTGGTTTGATTCCTGAACTAGCAGGAAAAAACGTGTCCGTCCCTTCCTTCACATAAATGGCTGAAGTGCCCTTGAGCAAGGTATCTACCCCCCAACTGCTCTTCGGGTGCCACCAATGTGTGTAGCAGCTCACTGCGATAAGTTGTGTGTATACTCACTGCGCGTGCATGTGCACATGCATTTGCATGTGCGTGTGTGTGCATGCGTGTGTCTGCGCGTGCTAGGTTTGGATTTGTTAAATGCAGAGGAAATAATTTCTCTTACGGGAATAATACAGTATATCAAAATAAAAACCATGAAGGACAGAACATGAACTCCAGGGTTTCTGACTCACTTGTAGGAGTGTTAATTACCTGTGGTCTGGGCTGTCAGTCCATAATCAGTCACAGTATCACAACACTCTGCTTCACACATGGCACATATTGGGTCAAAGATTCAATGCTGAAGGTTAGAGAAGCTTCACCACTGTGTGTCATGTCAGGTTTGCTTAATTTTCATAAAAGCTCTTCCTCCAGCTGAACCCGAGGGCATGTGTGAGAGCAGCGGTGTTTGAATGCTGCTTCAGTGGCAGTGAGAGCAGAGCTTCAGTTATAAAGGGACTAATTTTATTTGTGTATCTCACAGACATGCACTTGTGTTTTTTATTTTTTTGGAGTCGTAAGTTGAAGCATAATTCATTTTTTCTTGGAAAGGGGGGAGGGGGTGGTTTAGTGGTGTAATGGTTAGCGCGTCCACATCATAGCCTGAAGGTTCTGGACACGAGACCCAGGTCCAGCAAAGGTGTATCTGTGTTTTTACATGTTCTCCCTGTGCTTGCATGGGTTTCCTCCAGGTACTCCGGCTTCCTCCTACAGTTCAAGAGATATTCATATTAGGCTTTTCCAAATTGCCCCCAGGTGTCAGTGTAACTATGAATGGATGTGTGTGTTGCCCTATGATATACTGGCGGGCTGTTCGTGGTATACCCCGCCTTCAGTCAGAGTTGACTGAGATGGTCTCCCAGCGAGCCTTGTAGGACTAATTGTTTTGGAAAACGTGGTGACATTAGATTACATAAGCACTGCTGCACTGCTACAAGAAACATGATCGGCTCCGGATTAACCGTTTACACTTACAGTACTGTATTACACTCAGTGATCACAATCCATGTGCTGCAGCATGACTGTGTGTGAGAGGACCTGCTGCTAAGTGTGATCAGCATGTTCACCTTTCTGACACAATTTTGCTTTTTTCTTCACTCCTGTTTGCCCTCACAGGTTCCTGTAGCTCACTGCTTCGGTCCCGCGGGTCAGAAGAAACGCTTCTGCTGTGTTTGCCGTAAGAACCTGGAGGGAGCACCAGCACTGCGCTGTGAAGGTGAGCGTGTGTTAAAGGAACCGGCTTATCCCCATCGAGCCATTTCTATCGTCACTCGCGACATTCCAAAAGCAATCTGGTGACTTTCTAAGCTATGCAACCATAGCCTGAAGGTTAGAGAAGTGGTTTTTGGGACCGAAAGGATGCTGGTTCGATTCCCATAGCAGCAGGAAAAATGTGTGCACTCCAATGTGTGTAGCAGCAGACTGCCCACTGTTCAGGTTGTGAGTTCTCACTGTTTACGTGTGTGTGGGGGGGAGGACGTATTTTGGATGGGTTAAATGCAGAGGAAATATTTTCCATTACGGGATTAATACAGTAAATCAAATATCAAAATCAAAACTGTAACATGCTGCACATCTGCTCTGTTTATATTTACATTTTGTCTTCTTTAGTTTGGCCTGAGGGGGAGAAAACGTCTGTCTGTCTGTCTGTGTGTGTCTGTCTGTCTGTCTGTGTCTGTCTGTGTGTGTGTGTCTGTTTGTGTCTGTGTTTGTGTCTGTGTCTGTTTGTGTCTGTGTGTGTGTGCATGCATGCCTCTTGTATCTTATTTGGATTTTTTTTGTGTTTACATATCTTTCTGTCATAATCACCCTCTTTTCCCCCTTCTTTTCTCGCTCTTTCTCTTTGTTTCTCTCTCTCTCTCTCTCTCTCTCTCTCTCTCTCTCTCTGCTTGCCTGATTTCTTTTTCTCTTGCTCTCTTGTTCTCCCAGTCTCTCTTCTAATATGTTATTTTACTTTCTCTGTATTTTTCTTTTTTATCTTTCTTTCTCTCTCTTGCTCTCTGTCTGTTCCTTAATGCTCATTTATGTACCCAGCTCCCAAGCTTGATGTGGATGTGTTGTTGCCATAGTAACACAGGATGGTCTTTTGCAGGGGCCTGAATTCTAAGAACTCTTTCGAACATACTCTTGCTTGCTCGCTTGCTCTCTCTCTCTCTCTCTCTCTCTCTCTCTCTCTCTCTCTCTCTCTCTCTCTCTCTCTCTCTCACTCTCTCCCTCCCCCACTCACTTGTTAACACCCTCACTATTTTTCTTAAATGCTCGCACACTCTTCTCTCTGCTCTCTCTGTGCTCTATTTATTTCTAATCAAGTGGTGATAGTTGTATAAATGCAGCTCGGTTTTGAGTCTGAAGCCTTTAAGCGTTTCAGATGTGTATAAATCAGATTATTGAATACGTGAAGCTGTACTGTCTCCACACTCCAAATGTGAAATGAAGAAGTTTGATGAATGTTTGGAAGAAGTGTGATTCTCTGACGTAGTGAAACGCAACACTTTCTTCTTCATTTGAGGTTGCTTTTCATAATGTTTCTAGTTCTTTCTATGCAACACTGGCCTGCAGTGAAGTTTTTGCATGACACTTGTGCATCAGCCTATGTGTAACACACACCCACACGCACACACGCACATTCAGAGACCATATGTTTGGGTTTCAGTGTGCGAGCTGCATGTTCACAGCGACTGTGCCCCATTCAGCTGCAGCGACTGCCGTGTGTCCCACCAAGAGGGAGGCCAGGACTACGTAAGTATCTGAGCACACAGTGTGAACAACATGCAGTTTTCCCCTCCTTCCTGTAAATAGAATACTAAACAGCGATGAGATAAAACCGGTGGTTTTTGTAGCATGGATATGCCAGGGTGTACTCAATTAATCATCACTCAGTCATTCTCTGCTGTTTGCGCTAATCTCTGTGGACCTCTGTCTCCTTACCAGGACATGTTCCATCATCACTGGCGGGAGGGGAACATGGCATCTGGAGCGCGCTGTGAAGTGTGCCGGCGTGTTTGCGGCTCTTCCGACGTCCTTGTCGGTATGAGGTGCGAGTGGTGTGGCACCACGGTAAGCTTGAATTAGACATGTGTACAGAATATAAGATAGAGCAGGGGTCACCAACATGGTGCCCGTGGGCACCAGGTCACCCACAAGGACAACATGAGTCGCCTGCAAGCCTGTTCAGGGGTCGGGAACCTATGGCTCGCGAGCCAGACGTGGCTCTTTGATCACTGCTTCTGGCTCTCACATAAATCAGATGGCCTTTCTTAATAGAATAACTAATACATAATTTTGCTGTTCTTTAAATAAAAATACAGAAAAAAGCCATCAAATAAAACAAAAACATACATGTCACGCATTTCAATCTATAGATCTATTTTCAGTGTCACTTGTTGCTGTGGTGCGCAGCGGAGAGCCAATCCTTTCTGTACTCCAGTGTGTGGGTGGGGCATATCTTGAAATTCTAATTTTTTTGTATTATATGCAACAACCTGCGTGAGTTATTTTTGGGAAAAGAGGTAAATTTCCTTCATTTTGATCAGCTCATGTATACGAAGCCAAGCAGAGCTGGCAAGCAAAACACAAATGGATAGAATGAAAAAACTTTAACCCGCAGACCAGCTGCCCATTGCCTTGGGATGCGCTTCCTGTCACATAAACACTGCAGCATTTGAGTCCTGTCGTATTGACCATTTGGCTCCACATGCGCACGTGAGCGGTCTTTCTCACACCTGAAAAGCATCAAGACCAACCTGCAGTCACGTGTAATAGATGGAAATCGAAACACCTGCATGAAGCTGAACCTCAGCACGTATCAACCTGACTATAAAGCCATCAGCAAAACCATGCAGCACCAGAAGCCGTGACCCTAATTAGGATTAAGCAGTTCAGAAAATGAATGAATGGAGTTTCAGACCTGGAGGCAAATCTGCCTTTTTTTTTTTTTTTTTTTTTTTTTTTTTTTAATTTTTAAAATTTTTAATGTGGAAATCAACAAGTTGCATCATGGGACAGTCACTCTGAGTGTATCATGGAAACTTGCATCATTATGTACAACAGTGAATGCATTCCCCCATGAAAACTTTTTAAATAAAATTATTATTACGGTATTATTATTATTATTATTATTATTATTATTATTATTCGTATTAAAAATCTAGCAGGTCAGGCCTTTCAGGAATTGTTCTCTAGCATAGTGCTTCAATACAGAAATAACACTGTACGCTGTTCAGATTTATTCGTTGTGAGATTCTCATTCTGTGAGTGCAGATGAGGTCGTTTATTTCAGATTAAACACTTCAAATCAATGAAACCTCAGTGCAGTGAGGATCGGTCCTTCAGCTCTTGCTGGGTAATTCATATAAACCTATTAAATACGGATAGACACAAATGCTATTTACATAATGAGTTTGTCTTTCATTCTAATGCATTAAATAACCATCTCGTTGACTTACGTCTCGTATCTCCACATGTAGATGAAGTAATTTCAAGACATTAGTCAGAGCTGAAGAGGGCATTGTTATGGTGTTTTCTAGTACGATGCCATGTTATCTTAGAGTGGGAATAGGCCTGGACCACTTCCACGTGCTGTGTTTTTAATGATGTCCTTGCTTTCTCATTATGTCTTTTGTGCCTTCTTTCTGTAGAAGTGTTTTTGTATTACTGCCGGTAATGTTTTCCTTCATGCTGTTCACTCAGACTCTCTCACTCTCTCGTGCTCTCTCTCTCTCTCTCTCTCTCCATTAAAAACGGGTGTGGGCGTGTTGGCAGGCGCACGCTTCGTGTTACATAGCAATCCCTGCTGAATGCGGTCTGGGTCGTCTGCGCAACATGATCCTACACCCCAGCTGTGTACGCGTCTGCTCTCGTAACTTCAGCAAGATGCACTGCTACCGCATCTCGGAGCCCCTGCAGCAGTGCGAACTGGGTAACGAGATGACTTTCATTAATAGAGCCATCAGACGCCTTTATTTATTTATTTTCACTTTTTCATGTTTACTTCAGCTTGTATGTTTTCATCTTTGCAGATAATCTGGATGACCCTGAGGTCCAGAACTCACTCACGGCCAAGGATAATCAATCCACGGGCTCGTCAGATACAGGTGAAAATGGAACAGGAAAGCGTGTGATGTTTTTCAAACTTGAGCTTCTGGCTCACTGCTCATCGTTGTCAGGCGCAGTTTGGTGAGACAGTTATGATCAATTTTCAATAACAGCGGCTTTGAGAGACTTGGCGTGTTTGTGCAAACACGTAAATTCAAGGAGAAAATTTCGGGGGGTGGTTTACAATGGTGAATGAACCGTACACCCCGAACTTCGAGATGAAAAACTACCACCTGCCGAGCTGCTATGATGAACTACAGCACTGCCACTGTAAATGGCTTTAGTAATGTGTCTATTTTGTACAGGATTGTGATTGGCTTAGGCTGGCTGACTTTGTAGGTGTGCACCAATGGGATCGCTTCTCTCTGCGGAATCAGAAAATTATGGGATGCATGATTTTTTGGCATGTGCCATGCTTTGTCAAACAAAGTGTTTATTATTGTTGTTTATTCTCCCGGGTTTAATCTGTAAACATGCGGGTTCTGGTGCAAGTTAAAGATGGGCAGAGCGTCTGCGAACTCGACAAGGACTGTAACGAAAAAGTCTTCATGGGCATGGTTTGACAAAGTGGCAAAAAAAAAAAAAAAAAAGCCAAGATCTTCATCCACCATCTCCATTCTCGTCATGTCGACTTACATTGACCAAAGTGTCCACACTAGGTGTAGTGATTTGTAATTTCTGTTTTGGGAAGACCGTAATTTATACACAGAAAGGGACTGCTGCCCTTAAGAACCACATTATGACTGCAAAACAGAAAAAAATATGCAATCTGCATACAAAACACCAACAATATCACAGCATTTCCTGGGTGTGCCTGCCAGGGCCAGATGCCAAAGCAGACGAACAAGAATGTCGACCCAAACCCCTGCAATTTCCTGCTTTGATGTCCGATCGTATTTCTATGGCTGAGGTAAATAATATATAACAATCTAAGATTAGCAGAGATGGTGGCGTAGTGGTTAGGGTGCTGCGCTCATGATCGGGAGGTTGTGTGTTCAAATCCCAGTTAGACCCTCACTGTGCTAAGACCCCTGGGCAAGGTCTTTACCACGAGTGTGCCTCTGTTCACCCAGCAGTATAAATGGGTACCAGTAAAAATATACTGGGAAGGTAACCTGCGACGGACTAGCGTCCCATCCAGGAGGAGATGAACTCCTAGTCGCTTCATGTTATGGAAATCGGGGATGAGCTACTGGGCTCGGGTGTAAAAAGCCCAAAGGACTTTACAATTTCCATTAGACATTTCACAGCATCCATTTGAAAATTAAAAGTAACTGGAGATTTTTAAAGTCGGAACTGGCATTAACAGATGTCTATGCAGTATACAGGGATCTCTCGCTACGTCGCACCTCAATTCATGCGGCTTCAGGGCATCGCGGTTTTAAAAAAAAAAGAGTAGTATTAAAAAATAAGGAAATTAAAGAAGAATAGGGGAAACGTTAAGCAAAATGCAAAATGCCACAAAACAAGACCAATTATGCAAAAAAAAACAACAACCCCAAACCCCCCCCCATCAAAACTACTTACATTTTTATGTGAGGCGCGTATCTGCGTATGTGCGTGCGTATCTGTGTGTATTTATATTTTATTTATATCTTCTTTTCCTTTCGGCTTTTCCCTTCAGGGGTCGCCACAGCAAACCACCCGCCTCTATCTCACCCTATCCTCTGTATCTTCTACTCTTACTCCAACTACCTTCATGTCCTCCTTCACCACATCCAGAAATCTTCTCTTTGGCCTTCCTCTAGGCCTTCTGCCTGATAGTTCCAACCTCAGCATCCTACTACCAATATACTCACTATCCCTCCTCTGTACATGTCCAAACCATCTCAATCTAGCCTCTCTGACTTTGTCTCCAAAACCTCTAACATGTGCTGTCCCTCTGATGTACTCATTCCTGATCCTATCCATTCTCGTTACTCCTAAAGAGAAGCTCAACATTTTCATCTCCGCTACCTCCAGCTCTGCCTCCTGTCTTTTCCTCAGTGCCACTGTTTCTAAATCATACAACATCACTGGCCTCATCACAGTCTTGTACACTTTTCCTTTCATTCTTGCCGATACCTTCCTATCACACATCACACCGGACACTTTTCTCCAACCATTCCAACCTGTCTGCACACGCTTCTTCACCTCTTTTCCACACTCTCCATTGCTCTGGATTGTTGAGCCTGAGTACAGATGCTCCCCGACTAACGTTTTTAATTGGTTCCGGACAGCTGAATGTAAGTTGTTACAGTGCCGTATGACGTGTGACATATGATCCTCATACTGTACTATACAGCCATAAATACCATTGCCGTAAAACATCCCTAAATCAATTATTATGAACATAATATTGTAAAATAATATCAAATATATCAAATAATATCATCATTAATTTCAAATAAGTCACTTATTTATACCGAGTCACTTTATATGAAGCTTAAAACAGCCAATCAACGCTTACAACATGTGAGGCGCTGAATACCAAAAGTAGTGTACTTGCAAAAGTAGTGTACTTGCTGTGGGTTATGCAGACTTCCGGTCTTTCAAGTGCACAAGGGTGCTGTTGATCTCGTTTAGAACACAGCCTGCCATGTGAATCCCAGCAAAGCGGAGAGTTCTTTCTTTTGTGGAAGTAAGTAAGTAAACTTTATTCAAGAGATGCATACAAAGAACAAGTACAGTACAAATCCGAATGAATATTAATATAAAAATTACTATACACTCTTAGGATTCTGCTAAAAGATACAAAATATCTGTAATTGTTCTGTAATTTGTGCATTCGGGTTTTCATTCATATTACAACTCTCTTTGCTTAACTGAGTATGCATGGTAGATTGTGCCGATATGAACAAATAGTTAATTCATCTCTGTGTATGAGACTTGCAAATCCTACAAGGGAATATTAAGGAAATACTATTACTTTTATTTGCAGATGATGTTGTTTTGGTTGATGACACAGTGATCAGAAGATATTCATTAAATGGGGTTTTGATGTAAATCTTGACAAATCTAATGTTGTCGTTTTTAGAAATGGGGGTCCATTAAAACAGAAGGAGTGTTGGTCTTATGCTGGTAGGGAACTCCAGTGCGTTTTGTATTAGAAGTATGTAGGACTTACATTTTCTTCAAGATTAATTTGCTCGTGAGCGTGTGATACCATTTCTATCCAAGCAAGAAAGGCAGTTGTTCCAGTATATAGATTAACCAATTCTTTTCTTTCAATGCCATTTCAAAATATTGCTAAAATTTTTGATGATAAGATTTCTCCAGTATTATTGTATGGTGCAGAAATTTGGGGTTGTAGTTTCAGGGAACCAATTGAAAAAGTCCAATCTGATTTCTTCAAAAGTTGGGGTTTCTAAACATACGTCTAGTAACATTATCCTTGGTGATACGGGGGAGGAGTTGTACGTGTGTTAGATATTACAGTTGTTGTATTAGTTACTGGTGTAGACTTATTCATATGTATAGTTCATGTTACCCAAGGGCTTGTTACGAAATGTTGAAGCGTTTTGATGAGCAAAATAAAATTTGTTGTGTTTCTCGTATTCGGGTATTATTGTTTGAAACTGGGTTTGCACATGTATGGATTGATCAAGATTGTGGGAGGACAAACTTATTTATGAAAGTATTTTCACAAAGATGTAAGGATATTCAATTTCAAAATTGGCACTCTAAAATTTTCGAATCATCTTTTCTAAAATATTATAGTGGTTTTAAATCCAATTTAGGTGTAGAGAAGTATGTAGTGGAATTGTTTTCAGAAAAGGATTTACTAAGATTATATTGTAAATTCCGTTGTGCTTCATACAAGTTGAAAATCCAGTTATCTCGATTTAAATGTAATGAAAATCCCAATGTGCTGTGCACAAAGTGTAGTTTAGTCTGTAAGGAAGATGAGTATCATTTCTTACTTGTTTGTCCTTATTTTAAGGCCAGCAGACAGCAGTTTTTACCAGAATATTATTATAATGCACCTTCCATTTCTAAAATGAATCGGTTATTGTCATCTACAAATGTAAAACTTATCAGATCTGTATCATTATACTTGAAAAGAAATCTGCCAATATGATATGAAAAATTGTATTAAAAGCGCACTGTATTTATTTTGTGTATTAGCAATATGGGTCACGAGGTCCCAAATGCAAATAAACTTGAAACTTGAAACTATGAGACTTGCACCCATGCTAGTAGACTTACACTTACCAACCATATTTGCATATTTGGAAAAAAACAAAACAAAACATAAAATCGAAAAAAAGTAAAACGGATGAACGTCTGTACTTAAAGTCCTCCACCTTCTTTATCTCTACTCCCTGTAACCTTACCGTTCCTCTTGGGTCCTTGTCGTTCACACACATGTATTTTGTCTTACTGAGGCTAACCTTCATTCCTCTCCTTTCCAGGGCATTCCTCCACCTCTAGATTTTCCTGCACTTGTTCTCTGCTCTCACTACAGATCACAATGTCATCTGCAAACATCATAGTCCATGGAGATTCTTGTCTAACCTCGTCTGTCAGCATGTCCATCACCATAGCAAACAAGAAGGGGCTCAGAGCTGACCCTTCATGCAGTCCCATTTTCACCTCTCTATTAACATCCTCAAAGCAAACACTGCATCTGTGATGCTCTTTCTTGGCATGAAACCGAACAGTTGTTCACAAATGCTGACCTCTGTCCTAGTCTAGCTTACACTATTTTTTCCCATAACTTCACCATATGGCTCATCAACTTTATCCCTCTGTAGTTGTCACAACTCTGCACATCTCCCTTGTTCTTAAAAATGGGCACAAGCACACTTCTCCATTCCTCCGGCATCCTCTCACTCTCTAAGACCTTGTTGAATGTTCTTGTCAGAAAATCTACTGCTATCTCTCCTAGACACTTCCATACCTCCACTGGTATGTCATCAGAACCAAATGCCTTTCCACTCTTCATCCTCTTCAATGCCCTCCTCACTTCACCCTTACTAATCTTTGCTACTTCCTGGTCCTCAACAGTCACCTCTTCTACTCTTCTTCTCTCTCATTTTCCTCATTCGTCAGCTCTTCAAAGTACTCTTTCCATCTTCCCAGCACACTTATGTCATCAGTCAATACATTACCCTCTCTGTGCTTAATCACTCTAACTTGCTGCACATCCTTCCCATCTCTATTTCTCTGCTGTGCCAACCTGTATAAATCATTTTCTCCCTCTTTACTTTCCAACCGAGCATACAAGTCATCATATGCCCTCTGTTTGGCCTTTGACACCGCTACCTTCGCTTTACACTGTGCCTCCCTGTACTCCTGTTTACTCTCTTCGGTCCTCTCCATATCCCACATATTCTTAGCTAACCTCTTCCTTTTTACACACTTCCGCACTTCCTCATTCCACCACCAAGTCTCCTTATCTACTTTCCTTCCAGAGGACACACCAAATACTCTCCTACCTGTCTAGCTGTCGTTGTCCAGTCATCATCTAGAAGCACTTCCTAACCACCCAAAGCCTGTTTCAACTCCTCCTTGAAGACAACACAACACTCTTCCTTTTCCAGCTTCCACCACTTTGTCTTCTACTCCGCCTTTGCCTTCTTCACCTTACTTACCATCAGCATAATCCTGCACACCACCATTGTATGCTGTTTGCAAAGTAGTCATGGGTGAGAGTGTTGCCAGTCACTGACTTCCTTCAAATTACATCGCCTCCACAAGATGTAGTCTACCTGTGTGCTCCTACCTCCGCTTTTATAAGTCACCCTATGCTCCTCTTTTCTGGAAGAATGTATTCACCACAGCCATTTCCATCCTTTTCTCAAAATCTATCAACACCTGTCCTTCTGTGTTCCTGTCCTGGATACCAAACCTGCCCATCACTTCCTCGTGCCCTCTGTTGCCTGCACCAACATGTCCATTGAAGTCTGTACCAATGACCACTCTTTCACCTCTGGGGGATCCTCTGCATCACTTCATATAACTCACTCCAGAATCTCTCCTTCTCTTCTAGCTCACATCCTGCCTGTGGGGCATAAGCACTAACAACATTGAACATCACGCCTTCAATTTCTAACTTGAGACTCATCACTCTGTCTGACGCTCTTTTCACTTCTAGAATATTCCTGACCAACCCCTCCTTCAAGATGACTCTTGCTCCATATCTCCTCACATCTACACCATGATAAAACAGCTTAAACCCTGCTCCTAAGCTTCTAGCCTTGCTACCTTTCCACCTGGTCTCCTGAACACACAGTATGTCCAGCTTCCTCCTCTGCATCATGTCAGCCAGCTCTCTACCTTTTCCTGTCATAGTTCCAACATTCAAAGTCCCTACTCTCAGTTCTGGATTCATGCCTTTCCTCTTCTCTCTCTGCCTACGGACACGCCTCCCACCTCTCCTTCGACCTCTCCTTCTTCGACCAACAGTAGTCCAATTTCCACCAGCATCCTGTTGGTTAACAGCACTGATGGCGGCCATTGTTAATCTGGGCCTCGACCTATCCGGTATGAAATTTATATTTACGGTTTGCATTTTGTATTCTGGCAAAAGTTTTACGCCGGTTGTCCTTCCTGTCGCAACCCTCTGCATTTATCCAGGCTTGGGACTAGCATGAGGGTGGACACTTGTTTGTGCCCCCCCCCCCCCCCATGGCTTCATTTATATTTTATTTATATCTTCTGCATTATTTTTGAATGTTTAATTTTTATTATAAGCATTTATAGTGTCGAATATGTATGTATCGATATATACACATATATGTACGTATATGTCAGTCAGGGGGTTTGATCCTACTTCTCGGAATTCAGTGGTCGCGGAGGGATCTCTGTCCCAATTAACCGCGAAACGTGAGGGATCCCTGTATTTTTTAAAAGTCCACGGCAGAATTGACCTTTCTCAAGTCAATTTATTTACCAGTAATTTCAGTCATTTCTGTTTTTGCGTGCAGCGTTTTGAGATACAGTATAAATATTCAGTATTGTATCAGGTAATAATAAATAGAACTCGTAGAGCTACATGTATAAAATCTGTTAATATGAATATTGAAGTGGGATTTTTATTAGTTGTATTAACTTATAACTATCTGCTGTTGTAATAGTGTTGTCTGCATAAAACTAGTGTGAACTTGTACACTGCTGCTTAAATCTTTCTAATTTTATGTATGATTGCACAATCCAATTATTTTAAGACGTTTAAAATTACAATCACACCCAACGGAAATGATACTCAAGGCAATTAAAGAATTATGTAAAATGGTGGAAATTTTTGGGCAGGGGTTTGTTTACTCTGTTTTCAAATTTGATAGTCAAACATGGCTCCTCAGCTGAAGGGCTAGAAGATTCTGTGACGCCAGAAATATTCAGCTGGACCCAAAAATGCAGGAAACTGTGATGAAAACGGATGAACTTTATTGTTCACAGGGAAGGCACTAGAGTATGGGGAAACCATGGTCCCTGTTAGAGATGTGGAGAAACACGGAAATCATAAATTATGGGAACTGGTCGAGCACGATGCTGAGAGCCAGAGAGATCACAGGGAAGAGGGACAATCTTCTAGCACTGGGAGGAGCGCGATGCTCGTCTTTGTAGCCCTGTGATTGCTGAGTGGAATCAGGTGTGTGTGTTTAGCGCTCTCCACTCGTGTGTGACAGCCACACCCCTCTCTAGTGCCTGCATGCATAAGAGAGAGAGACTTAGAGCCGCCAAAACCAGAGTCTCTCACAACATGGACCATAAAATAGTGTACTGTATTCAATACATTTTTCACTTTATTTGCGGACCTATGGTATGAGTTACGGTACCGTTAACTTCTGTTCAAAAGACGACGGAGCGGAAAGCGGATTTGGAATTCGACCAGATCAGAATTCGACCAGCCGTCTGGAACGAATTGTGGTTGAGTACCGAGATACCACTGTAGTTAAATAATAGTGTTAGAACTAGCTGCAGTTATTTTATTGTGTCCTGGTACTCTGCAATGTGGGAAATTGGAATAAAATCTTGAATTTTTAAACTCCTGCTTACTCCTGTTACTATTGAAAAAAATTAAACTTGTGTATTTCATATTTATTGCATGGAAACTAATCAGCATAATTGTAATCTACTTCACATTGTAAATTGCCACATTTGGTGATGATTTTACTTAAATATTAGGCTTAGAGTTTATTTTTAGCAAAACAACTACAGGAAATGGCACCAGATGCAATCTAGAAGCTTTAAAAAAAACCAAAATCTCCTTAGAAAAAACCCACCGCCACGCTGTGCACCTATCGCTCGCTTCGCGTTCTCTTGCCTCTGGCATCACTTCTGCATTTTTCCATCTACCTCTGTTCTCATCCCTGCTGAAAGCCGCAAAATGTCACTGACCCATTTTTGGTCAGTGCTGAACTGCACAGCGATTGCAGCAAAAAAAAAATTAGCTTTACGCCTGAAACCAACTGATGACTGGAAAGCCGTGATTGCAAAAACGCTATCTGCACGACTCATTTTGGATTTGCCACCATGCTCATCTCTGGCAGCATTCTCATTCTCAGAGTCACGAGAATGCTGGTTCCACTGTTTCCACAAGTGACCTCAGCCCTGGCCCAGCACATCACTGTCACTTTTGGGACACACACACACACACACACACACACACACACACACACACACACTCACTACTAACTCCTAGTTCAGCACACTGCTAGTAGTCACTGGGGAAAAATGATCAGTTGTGTTCTTTTAATGGTAATTTATGTCAAAATATGCATTTATAGAGATGAATACCAGTATGAATTCTCCTTATTTTGTACGGAAAGTTGATGTAAATACGGTGTTATCTTACAGGGTGCTATTTTGTACAGAAAAAATAAAGAGAACAATGAAGAAATCAATGATGGGACAAGTTAAGAAGTAGTCGCAAGTATTTCTTCCACAATATTCATTCAAATGGCCGTGCTTCACAGCCAGCAAGCTAGAAAATGAATCTGCACATTGTAAACTTTGTGTAACCGACCTGAATATCGCCCTTGGAGGTTGCGACGATTGTTGGAGGTACGTCAACTCGAAAAAACATTCTGAACACGTGGCAATGGCTAGTCAGTCAGAAACCAGTGGAATCAAACACTTCTTTAAAAAAATCAATGGACGAAAAGGCATTGAACATCACTCATGGAGGATTTGTGTTTAGATTCGAACCTGCCGATAAGTGCCACGGACAGAATTACATCGAGTGTGAAAAAAGCTTTCAAAGATTCCGACATTGTTAAAGGGTTTCAGTGCTTGCGTTTGAAAGCGATGGCTATGATAATGGACATGGCTGCAGAATCGAGTGAAAAATTAGTTACTTATGCAAAGGTCACCATTTACCATATCGACGGACGGCACAACAATCACGAAACGCTATTTCCCTCGTTGTGAGGACTGTTGATCCCGACTCGCACCTTTCCTATTGAGTTCCTGTTTTTGCATGTGAGTCATATGATGTTACCATCCGACCTCTATATTTTAAGTATGATTTAAAATAAATATGTCAATAATATTGCTTACAAGTACATTTCTTGCTAATTCATGTGTGTGGAAGAAGTTTTACTGAACAAATTTAAAAAATACTGAAAACAGTTGTGAAGAATACTGAAAATTTTTATCTGAGGCAGGCATCTTTGCATCTGTATCACTTAAACATATCACATACACACATTATGCTTTTAGGGTGATACCGCTCCTCGTTAACTTGAACCCCAAGTCAGAAATAATTATCACATGCTTGGAGGTGATCAGATGCTGTCATGAGATGATTATTCGTCAATAATAACATTCCCTGTTTCAAAGTGGTTGTTTATTCTGTGATTATGCGGTTTAACAAATGATTTATTTTTGATCTTTTGATTCTTTTAAAAAAATATATGATTATTTTTTAAAGCCTTTTGTCCTCTTTTAGGGAAGCAGATTCTGAGAGTGTTTGATGGGGATGATGGTATGAAGCGCAATCAGTTCCGGTTGGTCTCCATTCCTAGAATCATCAAGAATGAGGAAGTAGTGGTAAGAATTTAAACCCACCCCCTTCCTGTACACTAGCATTAGCATACCATTCAATTGTATCGACTGGTATCATTTATTAAAACGAAGGAATAGTGTAATATATTATTGTATCCCCCTGAGCAGGAGGCAGCACTCAGGGCGTTCTACATCCAGGATGAGGCCCAGGATTACGAGCTCCAGAATTGCACCCACCCTGACCTGCTCAGCGATGACATTATCAACCGCAATGGCATGCCCGATAACAAAAGCATGTTTAAGGACTGCCTAGTGGAGGCGAGGCTTCTCCGTGCCAAGCCCAAAGACACAGAGCTGTTGAAGATCTACGCTGGCTGGCTCAAGTGAGTGCTCATTTAACCCGATCGATTTTATTACTCATATGTACACAGCACAGACCAACACCGAACTAATAACACCCACAGAACACTTTTCTCTGGGAGTATTCGTTACTGATTTCCTGAAATCCTGCATCAGAATAGTGACGTAATCCTGATTCCTTTTTATGCAGATGTCATATACTGGCAATACCATGATGGCTAATTGTATCAGCTATTCTCTGAATTTTCAGTAATAATACAGTATGAGTCTGATAGCATGGAATTTGCACAGCTCATGACAGCATCTATGTGGGCTTTTCCCCACAGATTCTGATTTTATACCATTTAATAGCTTCATTATGTAGACGTTTAATTACAAGTAGCAACTTATTAAAATAGTAGTAGTACTAGTAATAAAAGAAAATATAGTGGACATTAGATTCATCATCTATTAATTTTCAAAGCAGTATAATCCTAATTAGGGTCACAGGGAAGCTGGCGCCCATCGGCACACCCTGAATAGCTTGCTAGGGGATATTAGGTATTTAAATATAAAGTACAGCAGTATCTCTCATTCTACGCTTAACGCCAGTGACTGCTTGATTATTAACGAGCAATTGAAGGGCTTGGGGTAAGGAGGAAGGGGCTAGGGTGGGGGTTTGTCTGTATTGAGAGAGGTGGGGTCCCTTATATTTGGTGGTATGCTTTTAGCATTACTCTTTGGTTGGATTTTTTTTTTTGTTATTGTTGTTTTTTTTTGTTTTTTTTTTGTAAAATATCGAAGTAGAGAAATACCAAATGTCTGCCTTATTGTCAGCATGGAGCTTGCTGAGGCCGGATGATTTGAAAGTCATTTTTAATGGTATAAAATGCATGTTTAAAAAAAATACAATAAAATGTTATAAATAAGTACATTTTATAAATCCATATATCAGTTATCTAATTTAGCTGTCTGTACTTATTTTTCCTTGCTTTTAATAATATTTTGATGATGTATGTTTTAATATCATTATTGCCTTATTATACTGTATTTGAATGATTTTGGGGTTTTTTTTGTTTATCTTGATATAGTATACAATATTAATTCTGTAAGGGAAGTTATTTCTTCTGCATTTAATCTCTCTAAAGTGAGCACACACTTGGAGCAGTAGGCCACACACACACACACACGTTGCAGGTGCCCAGAGAACAGTTGGGGGTTAGGTGCCTTGTTCAAGTTGCTCATTTCCCCCACTGCCACACATTTTTCCTGCTGCTTCATGAATCGAACCAGTGACCTTTTGGTCCCAAAGCCACTTTTCTGACCCCGTAATGTAACTTAATGTAACTTGAAATATGTATTTTTTTTTTTGAATCTTGAAGAATAAAGAATCATAACACCAATATTAATGTACTTCAAGTGTGAGAAAATTTCAGGGTTATAATTTGGGTGTTGATATATAGATAGTAGGCCTCCGTCAGTCCTGGAGTACTATGGCTGCGCTCTGAATGGTATCACGGCTGGTGATACTCTCCAGTGCACAGAGCCTTGGTAGGGAGCAATGGAGGAGAGGCTGTTACCCAAGCAGCAAGTCTCCCCTCTTGGTGCCACCGGAATTATCCAATGGAAGGGCAAGTGCCGATACGACTGGGTTCCAGTGCCGCTGCAGGAGTTGCCAGAACGTTACTATGAACGAACTGCCTCAGGGGACTCTAACTCCCGATTAGAAACACGCTGACGGCTTTGCAGCCTACTCTTTGTCGAAAGTCAACAATGTTTCTTTTATATGCCTCACCCCATAGACAGTGAGAGACATGGCCGGCCTTTGATAACCCAGTTAGCTCCACTGGGGGGGACAGTGGCAACCTTGTGGAGACTCAAACCCCCAACCTTAGAATCAGCGATCCTGCTATATATAATATAAAATGATAATATTTCTTATTTATGTCCTGTATTTCTGCAGGGTGGATGTGGCCTACATAGGTATCACCATTGGGAAGAGCACAACCGTTGACGCTGTCATTATGGAAGCGCTCATCCAGCTCGGAAAACAGGTACACCTCTCAGCTCAACATTCTAACACACCCAACACACACTGAAATTAATTACAGTGGTACCTACACTTAAATTAATTACAGTGGTACCTCACCTTACAAAATTAATCCATTCCAGAGCCTTTTTCGTAACCTGGATTTTTTGTAAGTAGAACCGCATTTTACATGTAAAACGTGTGATTTGTTCCAAGGCCCCCAATACTATTCTTTAAAAATTATAAAATCATATCTTTTAAGGTACTTACTTTGTGTTGACCATGTCTTCTTAGCAGAGTTATAATCTTACAAATGTTTATGCAAGGTTAAAAGCCTGAGCCAGAAAATAAAGTTGCAATGAGCACACTCGAAAATCTCATGAAACAAGCTACTACTCAAGGGAGCTGTGTCATCCCTCCTAGCCAATGGACGACCAGCGGGCGGGATTTTGGGAGATAGCCAATGGGAGGGAGCTGCGTCATCCCTCCTAGCCAATGGGAGGCCAGCTTGGTTGGATGTTTGGAGACAGCCAATGGGAGAGCAAACCACGCATTGTTTGAATGTTTTAATGGTGCGTTTTAATGTTTGAATGGCATGTTTCGTGAGGAGAACTTGTTTCGTATACGGAGACAAAAAATTTAGGATAATGTTTTTCGTAAACTGGATTTATCATTTTCGGAGACTATCGTAAGGAGAGGTACCACTGTATTAAGCAAAATGGTGAAGGCTGTGACATCATGATCTGGAGGTTGTGACTTCAAGTCCCAGTCCCATGAATCTGCGACTTCTGCCCTTAACTATCAATTATACTTAAAAAAATGATAAATGTAAAGTCGCTCTGGGGAAGGGCACCTGCCAAATGCTGTCAATGTAATGAACTGCCGTTTTAGCTGTATTTATCTCCTTTAGTCCTCAGGAGGTTAGTTCAGTGATGGTCTGCTGGTAAACTACACTGGATCGCTGATTCTAGGGTTGGGGTTCGAGTTCCACTCTCCACAAGGTTGTCACTGTCCCCCCCCCCCAGTGCATCAAACTGGGTTCTCAAAGGCGGGCCATGTCTCTCACTGTCTATGGTGAGAGGTTCGTGTAAAAGAACCATTGTTGACTTTCGTAAATTGTAGGCTGCATAGCCGTCAGCGTGTTTCTATCCCTTGCTAAAGGGTTGTGTCAGGAAGGGCATCCAACATAAAAACCTATACCAAATCAAACATGCGAATCAGAGGACTCGCTGTGGCGACCCCTGGAAAAGGGAAAAAGCCGAAAGGAAAAGAAGGAGTCCTCAGGAGGTCAATTGAATGTGATGTTTTCATGGCTGTGGGAAGTGTCCCAAATACAGCGCGACACTGCACCAAATTATAATACAGTGCAGGTGAACCTGGGCTTGAGGTTCCTCCTGACGAGTTTGCATGTTCTACTCATTGTTTTGCTTGAGTTTGTGTGTGTGTGTTGGTCCTGCAATCAGTGTACCCCTCCTTCACCCATTGTTGGCTGAGAGAGGCTCCAGCCACGTGTAGCCCTAGTACTCATAAGCTATTCCACAAATGAGTGAGACAGAGTGATTTAAAAAAATTATAGTGGATTAAGAAATTTCTGAAATATCATGGAATTTTAAAGTCTAATTTCAGGTAAATTGATTAATTATTTTGAAGTTTTGGAATTTTCAGGATATTTCAATTAGTTGTCCAGTGTAATATTTTTAATTCCGCCTTTTTATTGGATTTTGTCCTGAAAACACAGAAACACAGGTATGCTACTAAATAATGTTTTCATATTCTTGACTCAAAGACATATTCTTGACACGTGCCCCCCCCCCCCCCACACACACACACACACCCCACCCCATTACATGTCACGAAAATCTGGGGATTTTTTTCATTAGGGAAAGTACATCTGCTATTCTGTGACCATCATGTGGGGACAGTATGAACACACCTTTTAACTCTGTTCCTGCTTTCTCTTTCAATGTGTGAAACTCCCATGTTCTGCGGTGCGGGCATACTGTTCATACGTCAGTGCCAGAGTTTAGATTCCAGCATAAATTCACATCAACATTTCAGATAAAAATAGAAGCATCGAAGTACCACGTGACATCTTCTTTGATTTTATTGGATTTGTACACTGTACACAGAAACCGAAACATGACACGTGGACGAGATGAATTCCTTATTTGTATTAATAAAGGTAAAATTAATTGATTCTGATTGACATTTTAATGTCAGTCAGCTTTGTTTGCTGAAATGAGGTGTGTGTGTGTGTGTGTGTGTGTGTGTGTGTGTGTGTGTGTGTGTGTTTTAGAATGAAAAACCAGCTAATTTTAACTTGGTGGAGGTTTTCATGAGTAGCAGACAAGGTAAGATCCAGCACAGTACAGTATAGGATGTAGCCTGTTGTTGATCAGTGCTCTTGCCATTAGAGAAACTGTCTATAATGTCGAGTTGTGCTTGTCTGCAGTACAGAAGCAGGTTCTCAGTGGTCAGGAGCTGTTACTCAACAAGCTGCAGGAGATCCGGAAGGTAACCTAAGCTGCTGCTGCTTCTTCATCATATGACTCATTATGTATGGGAGGAATCACAATGAATTTGTTAAAGATGGTGTGTGTGTGTGTCTGTCTGTCTGTGTGTCTGTCTGTCTGTGTGTCTGTCTGTCCTAGATGTCGGTGAGACAGATGAACCAGACACGCTTTTACATTGTGGAGAACAGACCCCATGTTATCCAGGTGCACCTGCTGATTGGAGGACTTCCGCAACAGCTCAGCACTGACGAGTACACGGAGCTGCTTCAGGAACACCTCAAGTTCAAGAGTCAGTCCTGCTCATTCACACTTAACTGATCTTAAATTTCATGAAACTGAGAAGTACCTTCTGTAATGTCATCACGGTTCAGGATGAGCTGGACCAGTAGATGGCATTTTGAGACTTTTCCAACCCTAAATCTGATTTTTAAAATGAGGAGCATTATATCTAATATAAACACAGTATGTTTTAATATTGACACTCACCCTGAGTCGGCTGAGATGGGTGCCGGCCTCCCTGCGACCCTAATTAGGATTAAGCGGCTCAGGAAATTAATGAATAATCTAAAAGTATAATCACTATACAAGTATTTTTTTTCTTTATGTTCATCTATAACCACTTAATCCTAATTAGGGTTGCGGAGAGGTTGGCGCCCATCCCAGCCGACTCCAGGCGAGGGCAGAGTACATCCTGGACAGCTTGCCTGGCCGTCACAGGGTGGAAACAAGCTGATGGCTTTGCAGCTCCTTTTGCTGAAAGTCAGCAATGGTTCTTTTACATGAACCTCCCACCATAGACAGTGAGAGACACGGCCAGCCTGTGATCACCTAGTTAGTGCACTGGGCGTTTTTCTTTATGTGAGGTATTGCTATCTGGTGCGAGTCCAGCACCATGAAGCGTCCTTTACACCCGTATTCATAAAACTATTTGACTGCACTCAAGTGTAGCCTGAGGGCAGAAAGAGTGAAATAAAATATTCAGTGATGTCCGGGATTCAGTGATTTAATATTTACTAGGTTCCTCAGTTCAGAATCGACGAGTACCAGAAATCATGTGTGCATTCTGGTTCTGACATGCCTGCTCACTGTCACATTTTTTTCTTCAGGGTTTTGCATTCAAACTATGCTAACAGTGATCATTCTCACCAAGACCATCAACCAAAGGAGAAATCATAATCTCTCTCTCTCTCTCTCTCTCTCTCGATCTCTCTCTCTCGATCTCTCTTTCTACAGGTCATTTGGTCACCTTCAGTCACATATACACAGCACAAGGTGAGGAAATTGTCACCGTAGCAACATTTCTATGGCAACCTGGCTTATATCCAGGCTCAGACAGGAAGGAGGAGAGGATCTCTCTCTCTCTCTCTCTCTCTCTCTCTCGCTTACTTTCACTCTTTTTGTGAGTGTGCGTGGCTGAGTTTGAGAAATGCCTGTTCCTTAACACTGCACAGAATTGTCTGTTGTTAATCACAAATTGAGTCCATTGAATCAGACTGATGATTTTGTGTGTGTGTGTGTGTGTGCTCTGACTGCAAAAACCTTTTGTGCACAGATCGAGAAATGAGATATTTCTCTCTTTCTCTCTCTTTCTCTATCTCTCTCTCTCTCTCTCTCTCTCACACACACAAAGAAAGCACACGGAAATACTTGGCAGCTGCCCTATTTGGCCTCTGCTCCATCTAACAGTGAATTAAATAACCTGAAAAGATCATTACCCCTCACATCACCCCACTTCCTGTTACCAAACATGAGAGTCTGTGTTATAATGTGTGTGTGTGTGTGTGTGTGTGTGTGTGTGTGTGTATGATATGCAGGAGCGGTGGCTTTAAACATTACATGCTTTTCTGAAGCCGAACGCATATACATGTTGGCAAAAGACACCAGCATCAACAACAAGCAGCTCACCTGTCTCGTCATACCTGAGATCGTGGTACAATCCTTTCTCTCACTTCTTCTCCCTTCCTCATACTCTCTCAATTTCTCTTTCTCTCCCTCTCTTACTCTTTTTCTTGCTGTCTCCATCCCTTTTTCTTTTTCGCTCTGCCACTCTTTCTCATCACTATTTTTCTTTTTCTCATCTTTTATTCCTCTGTATTTTTCCTCTCATCCCCATCACCTTTTCTCTCTTCCTGAACTATTCTGAAATTATTTTCTCTAATACAAGAGCCCTCAGTCTTGTGTTAAACAGTGTATAAGTTTAAAGATACAGGAATGGAGATTATTTGAAGTCTGAGTGAGGTATCCTGTATCTCTGGGTGTATAATGTGTTTTGAATGCTGCGTGTTGATTGGTTATGAGTGCACTGTGCTATTGCTATTTTTTTTGCCTCATATTTTATCAGTCCTGTACAGGCTCATGCTATTCTCCAGTTGTCTTAATGGTCACCAGTGCCCTCTAGTGGACAGCTTTTTTCTTTTTTTTTCTTTTTCCCCCCTTGTTGTTATATATTGTTGACTTTCTCCAATGTGTCTATTTCCACAGAAAAGCAATTTAGCCAGAGGTTCTTTCCCTTTATTGGTGTTTGTTAACCCTAAGAGTGGAGGACTGAAAGGTAGAGAGATCCTTTACAGCTTCAGGAAACTTCTCAACCCTCATCAGGTGTTTGAATTGACCAGTGGAGGGCCACTGCCTGGGTGAGAACAAATGTGTGATCTCTTACAGGAACAAGTTGTGACAACCATACAAATGACAAACCTTCGTCGCTCACTTTATTTGTTTCTGTGTCCGCTGTTGTGTGATCAGACTGCACACATTTCGTGAGGTTCCCAATTTCCGCATGCTGGTGTGTGGAGGAGATGGGACAGTGGGATGGGTGTTGGGTGTGCTGGAAACCATCAGACACAAACTAGCCTGTTCTGAGCCTGCCATTAGCATCGTTCCTCTGGGGACAGGTATGCAATGTCTATAAAAAGTATAAAACATGTTATTGCGTATAGTAGCATCATTTAAATGTAGATTATTTTGTGTGTGAAAGCATCATAATGAAAATTCAGTTTGTTATGGGTGTCTGTGTGTTTAGGGAATGACCTGGCACGGGTCCTACGATGGGGGCCAGGCTACAGTGGTGAAGATCCCTACAATGTCCTGGTCTCTGTGGATGAGGCAGAAGAGGTGAAGATGGACCGCTGGACCATCCTGTTTGATGCACAGGAAATAACGGAAGACGGAAAGCAGAACGGTTTCCTGGAGCCCCCGAAGGTACCGTGATACAGATATCACCACGTTTTATTTCAATACCTCTCAAGAAAAATGAAGCTGGCGTGCTTGTGTAACAATGACCGTGTATACTTGTGTGTTATAGATAGTCCAGATGAATAATTACTTTGGTTTAGGGATCGATGCAGAACTCAGCTTGGACTTCCATCATGCTCGGGAAGAAGAGCCAGGAAAATTCAACAGCAGGTCTGCACGCCACATTAAATTATAAAAGTTCTTGTTGAAACAAAAAACTCTCATTTCATGTCAGCGAAGCGTACAGCATTTACAACTAACTGCTGTCAAACTCACATTCAGGGCAAATACATCACACACAAGGGAGGGCTGTCTGGCGTGTATGTGCTGGTTGTACCATAGCCATAAAAGGTGCATATTATAAATGTTCTGCTCACTGAAATGTGTATTTTAACTTGTAAACTAAAATATGTACAGTATATATATCCTGTTATGAAATGCCTCAAAGCCAGTGTTATTTTTGGCACGATTGACTTTTATATAAAAAAGTCAGTCATTTACTTTTGAAAATGGCTCACAATGCCATCTAGTGGTGAAAATCATCCAGTTGCTGACGAAGTGTTGCCCATGTGGTATATCTCAAGGTCATGCAAAAAAATTCATGAAACCTCTAATTAGATGTAGGTGGCCCTTCCTACAGCCCTACTCTAATTTAATATGCAAATATATACCACATTGCTCCCCTCCCAGCTCCTTGCCCACTTCCCCCCATTTAAAGAACATACGAGGAATTAGCCATGGCTGTTGGTGAACTTCCATTTTAAAGCTTCCCAACATGAGAACTGAGAGCTTTCTATTGTAAAACAATCACTTAGATACATTATTGCTTCCTGTTCTCACAGGAACACGAAACCATTCATGACTGATCCTGAGTGATAATTAAATATTAATGCAATTTTGTATGGTCAGGAAGTCTGATAGTGTCCTCGAGTGCTCCACAGTGCAATGCCGTGTGTCTGTGTGCTTACTTATGTGTGTGGGGTGTATGTAGTATATTTAGATGCATTGATGCAGACTTGTGTTACACTCGTTCTCGATGCATCATACAGTAGTCCCTCGACATTCGCGGGGGTTCGGTTCCGAGCCCTCCCGTGAATCGAGATAATCCTCGAGTTCTATACCCGGATGTAAAACCCCATGTATCATGTCACATGCACGAATGAGCAGCCAGAAGTAAAATACTATGTATCTATTACATGCGCTAAAATATGCTTCTTAAACACATTCTATAGACAGTCTTACTCATTAATACAGTATTAGTGTAGTAAAATATAGTAATGATTAAGAAAAACTTTTCAATTTTTACTCTTATTTTTATTGATGATAAAATATAAACATTATACAGAATATACTGTTGTAAAGCACTCGTTTTAAAGTTTTTTTCAATTATTATTCCAGTACAGCACCTAAGTTAATTCTGAGAATGTTTGTGCGTGAGATTTTATGTTGTGTAGCATGTTTAACAAATGATACCAAAAGGATAAACTTTATTACGCTTCATGTCCTTTTACATTGAACTTGGAGTGACGTGTCCAAGATGGCGCTGCCTAGAGGGCAACGTCGCGGAGTTCTCAGAGTCAAATTGTTTCTTTGTTCATTTTAATTTGTTTTATTTGTTTGTTCATGTTTTGCACTATGATCGGTCGACCCTACTACAGCTATGAGCAGCTTTAGCTTCGGGCAAATAAGCACGCAACAACTTCTATCTTGAGCTTATATGCTATTGGAGCTCAATGCTAGTGGTTAGCTAGTGGTTACTGGATAAGCCCAGGCAGAGTTCTCAGAGGCTTGGTTAGCACTTCCGGCCATACTACTTGAAAATGTTCAGTCCTTACAAAACAAGATGGACGAGCTTCATGCTCAGATTACAGTACAGAGGATCTGCTGTGTTTCTGTGAAACATGGCTCGAGGAGAGTACACCCGATGAGGCGATTGCTCCAGTTGGCTACACGGCCTTCATCCCCTGCAATTCCAAGCGCCGGAGTCGTCATTCGGCCCCTTCCCACCTGGGCTTCTTGTCCGCTGGGATGCGGCTCGCATTGAGGCTAACAGGCCAGTTGAGCATGCTTAGTTATACACGCCCGAAGATACTCCGATCTTATAGCTGTAGTAGAGTCGACCGGTCGTAGACAAGCATAGAGCAAAACAAGAACAAACAAAACAACAAATAAAATAAATTAAAACGAACAAAGAAACAATTTGACTCTGAGACCTCTGTGACGTCGCCCTCTGGGCAGCGCCATCTTGGAGATGGCACTCCAACTTCAATGTAAAAGGACATGAAGAGTACTGTAATAAAGTTTATCCTTTTTGTTATCGTTTGTTAAAGGGTACCTGTAGTGAAAGCGCTCATATACCTAATTTGATGTATTGTGTATAGCAAATGACAATACACCTATAAGGCGTTTATTATATTCTCTCAGAAACCAGCTTTAAGTTATTTAAGGGCTTCGCTAACGTCAAGCTTCAGAGCACAGGAGTTTTAAAATGGCACATTTGAAGTGACATCATATTGTTGACAAAGCCTCGACCGGACCTGCGAGATTGCAATGTAAACATAAGACTATATATACCTGACATATACAACACAAGCTCACGGAAACTTGGAAAAAACAGACGTTATAGTAGTTTTTTTTTTTTTTTAAACCATGGACGAAGACAGTTTCGTAGAAGGATTAGAAGGTTATTTATATGAACCACTGAAGAAAGACTATCCACATTTAGTGAAATCGGACCAGGAAAGTGACGACTCGGAGGATGATATTGGAGAGTTGGCAGAAGCTCTTACACGGCAAAATCATAGCAAACAACCAGAAAATATTTGGTGCTCTTGTGGAAAATGCGTGTGTCAAAAAACTGATCAGGAGTGCTATTGTTGTAAAGACCATGAATTGATTGAGGAAAATATACTGACATTGTGCAATTGGCGATACAACTGTCAACAATGTTATGTCACAAAGACCTTTAGCCCCGGTGAAAAGAAGTCAACATGTCTGTGCGCTCAACCTTCGTGAGCAAGGAATGTCATATATAAGAAAAAGAAATGTGGACTTATAAATAAACTACCGACATCACGCGATGTTTAAAAGTTAATAATAAAGTATCGTGGATATTTTTTGAATGCTGTAAATTTTGGATACAGGTACCATTTAAACATGCTACAGAACATAAAATCTCACACACAAACATGAACTTATGTACTGTACTGGAATAATAATTGAAAAAGATTTTAATACAACAGTTCAGAGAAAACCGTCGTTTCTCAGGAGAAAGTCTTATTTCTTCAGAAGAGACATCCAGCATTTTCTATCGCTTAGCCAGAGAAGACGCACAACGTTTGAGTGGTATCATAGAGCTTAACTGGTAATTAAAACACACTCAAAAAAGAGGCTCTTTGACAACTTGTGCGCGAATGAGGAAAAAGGGGCAGGACATGAGCTCAACCAATCAGGAGAAAGGAGGACAGCCCTTGGCTGAATTTGAATCATGTGCCGGTTTCTCGGCAGTCAGCAAATACTCAAACCGTGGGTGCAAAACCGCAAATAGTCAAGGGCGTAGTGTACATACAGTGGTATGAAAAAGTATCTCAACCTTTTGGAATTTCTCACATTTCTCCATAAAATCACCATCAAATGTGATCTGATCTTTGTCAAAATCACACAGATGAAAAAACAGTGTTTGATTTAACTAAAACCACCCAAACATTTATAGGTTTTCATATTTTAATGAGGATAGCATACAAACAATGACAGAAGGGGGAGGAATAAGTAACTGAACCCTCTGCCTAAGGAGACTTAAATTGTTTGGTAAAAATTGGTTTCAATTGCTCTTTAAGTCAGGTGTGTGCCCCATCACTGATGAGTGGCTTAAAGCTGCCCTGCCCACTATAAAACACACACCTGGTAAGAATTGTCTTGATGAGAAGCATTGTCTGATGTGCACCATGGCTCGCTCAAAAGAGCTGTCTGAAGACCTGCGATCAAAAATTGTTGATTTGTATAAAGCTGGGAAAGGATACCAAACCATCTCTAAAAGTCTGGATGTTCATCAATCGACAGTCAGAGAAGTTGTCTACAAATGGAGAGAGTTTGGCACTGTTGCTTCTCTCCCAAGGAGTGGCCGTCCACCAAAGATGACGCCAAGAGTTCAGCGCAGAATACTCAGAGAGGTAAAAAAAAACCCTAGCGTGTCTGCTAAAGACTTACAGAAATCACTGGCACAGTCCAATATCTCTGTGTACACATCAACTATATGCACAACAATGGCCAAGAATGGTGTTCATGGGAGGACTCCAAGGAGGAAGCTACTGCTGTCTAAAAAAACATTGTTGCTTGTTTAATGTTCGCCAAAAGGCACTTGGACACTCCACAGAAGTTTTGGCAAAATATTTTGTGGACTGATGAAACCAAAGTTGAATTGTTTGGGAGGAACACACAATGTCATGTGTGGAGGAAAAATGGAACAGCTCACCTACATCAACACTTCATCCCTACCGTGAAGCATGGTGGAGGGTGCATCATGGTTTGGGGCTGTTTTGCTGCCTCGGGGCCTGGACAACTTGCAATCCTTAATGGAAAAATGAATTCAAAAGTTTATCAGGATGTTTTGCAGGAAAACCTGAGGCTGTCTGTCAGACAGTTGAAGCTAAAAAGAGGATGGATGCTGCAACAAGACAATGATCCAAAACACAGAAGTAAATCAACTTCAGAATGGTTTCAGAAGAACAAAATACACATTCTGGAGTGGCCAAGTCAAAGTCCAGACTTGAACCCGATTGAGATGCTGTGGCATGACCTCAAGACAGCGATTCATGCCAGACATCCCAGGAATCTGACTGAACTACAGCAGTTTTGTAAAGATGAATGGGCCAAAATTAGTCCTGATCGATGTGCCAGACTGATCTGCAGCTACAGGAAGCGTCTGGTTGAAGTTATTGCTGCCAAAGGGGGGGGCCACAAAATATTAAATGTGATGGTGCAGTTACTTATTCCTCCCCCTTCTGTCATTGTTTGCATGCTATCCTCATTCAAATATAAAAACCTATAAATGTTTGGGTGGTTTTAGTTAAAGCAGACACTGTTTTTTCATCTGTGTAATTTTGACAAAGATCAGATCACATTTGATGGTGATTTTATGCAGAAATGTGAGAAATTCCAAAAGGTTGAGATACTTTTTCATACCACTGTACATGGTGTGTGCTTTATGCTGCAATGATTACCCCTCATTGAATCGCCACCTTATTGTAGTGGAGGATTTGCGTATGCCCCTGGTAGGGTCACTCAAGGCAAACAGGTCCTAAGTGACGGTTCGGACAGAGTGCGGTTCAGAAAACCTCTATGACAAATAAAAGGAAAACAAGGACAGTTTCCCTTGCTGGGACGCGGGTCATCAGGGCCCTCGCCCCTGGAGCCAGGCTTGCGGCCGGGGCTCTAAGGCGAGCGCCTGGTGGTCGGGCTACTGCCCATGGAGCCTGGCCGGGCCCAGCCCGAAAAGGAGACATGGGTCCACCCTCCCATGGACCCACCACCTGTAGAAAGGGCTATAGTGGTGCAATGTGAGTTAGTTGACACCCAATGGCATGAATTCTGTCGGACCGATCCTCGGCTACTGACTCTGACTCTTGGGACATGGAATGTCACTTCTCTGGAAGGGAACAAACCTGAGCAGGTGCATGAGGTGGAGAGATACTGAATAGATATAGTTGGACTCACCTCAAGACATAGATTGGGCTCTGGAACTATCCTTCTTCAGAGAGGCTGGACCTTATTCCATTCTAGAGTTACTCATGGGGAGAGGTGTGAGCATCCTTGTTGCCCCCCTGTCTCGGTGCTCACACGTTGGGGTTCTCCCCGATCGACGAAAGGGTAGCTTCCCTCGGCATGTGGTGGGGGGACGGATCCTGACTGTTATTTGTGTTTATGCACGAAATGACTGTTTAGAGTACCCACTCTTCTTGAAGTCTTTAGGGGGGTGTTGGAAGACTCACTTGTTGTCCTGCGAGACCTCACAGACCTTGTGGGTAATGATTGTGTGACCTAGAAGGGTGTGATTGGTAGGTATGTTCGTGCCAGTCTGAACCACAATGGTATTTCGTTGTTGGACTTCTGTGCTCATCACAGTTTGTCTATCACGAACACCATGTTCAAGCATAAGGGTGTCCATAAGTGCACTTGGCACCTGGACACCCTAGGTCATAGTTCAATGATCGACTTTGTAGTCGTGCCACCGGATTTGCGACCGTATGTTCTGGACACTCGGGTGAAGAGGGGAGCTGAGCTGTCAACTGATCACCACCCAGTGGTGAGCTGGCTTTGATTGCGGGGGAGGCCGCCCCTTCAGAGCTGGCAGGCCCAAGCATGTAGTTAGGGTCGCGTGAGAACTTTTGGCGTAGTCTCCTGTCAGAGAGGCCTTTCACTCCCATCTCTGGCAGAGCTACAACCACGTCCCGGAGGAGGCAGGTGACATGGAATAGGAATGGGCTATGTTTCATGCCTCCATTGCTGATGCAGTAGCACATAACTGTGGCCAGAAGGTTGTCGGTGCTTGTTGTGTCGGGAACCCTCGGACCCGGTGGTGGACACCTCTGGTGAAGGGGGTCATCCAGCTGAAAAAGGAGGCCTGTGGCCTATCGGGTCTTATTGGCCAGTGGGACTCCTGAGGCCCAAACATGCTGCAGCCGAAGCTGTTGCAGATGCAAAATCTCAGGCGTAGGAGGAGTTCGGTGAGGGCCTGAAGAGCGACTATCGGTTGGCCTCAAAAAGATTCTGGACCACTATCCGATGCCTCGGGGGTGGAAGCAGTTCTCCACAAATACTGTTTACAGTGGAAGTGGGGAGCTGCTGACCTCGAATGGGGATGTCGTCAGGAGGTGGAAGGAATACTTCGAGGACCTCCTCAATTCCACCAACACACCCTCCGTGGAGGAGGAAGACCCTGGGGATGGGATGGGAGTCTGCCCATCACTGGAGCTGAGGTCACTGAGGTAGTCAAAAATCTCCTCGGTGGTTGGGCTTGAGAGGTGGATGAGGTCCGCCCTGAATATCTCCGGGCTCTGGATGCTGTGGGACTGTCTTGGTTGACATGTCTCTGCTACGTCGTGTGGTCATCGTGGGCTGTACCTCTAGATTGGCAAACTGGGGTGGTTGTCGCCTTTTTTAAAAAGGGGATAAGAGGATATGTTCCAACAATCATGGAAAGTCTGTGCAGGAGAACGGGAGAGGGGGATCCGACTGATAGTCGAATCTCGGATTCAGGAGGAACAATGTGGCTTTCGTCTTGGCTGTGGCACTCTTGACCTGACCGACTCTATACGCTCCACAGGATCTTGGAAGGGGAACAGGAGTTTGCTCAATGTGTCCCCATGTGTTTTGTGGATTTGTTAAAGGCTTTCGTCTGGCTATCTTATGGGGTGCTCCGGGGGTATGGCGTTCTGGACCCATTGCTATGGCCCATCCGGTCGCTGTATCACCGGAAAGATAGTTTTCACAAAAGTTAGAGTTTGGGCCATATTGGGAACAACAGATCAAATTTGTTTCTGGTAAGGGTTCGCCAAGGCTGTCCTTTTGTCACCGATTCTGTCCATAAAAATTATGAAGTGTTGAGGGATTCTGGTTTGGTGGCCATCAGATCTCGTCTCTGTTATTTGCGGGTGACAACCTTTGGGCTTCATCAAGCCGGGACCTCCAGCTCTCATTGGGGCGATTCGCAGCGGCTGGAAGGAAAATCAGCACCTCCAAGTCCGAGGCCATGATTCTGTCAGACAAAGGTGGAATGCACCCTCCGGGTCGGGAATAAGGTCCTGTCCCAAGTGGAGGAGTTTAAATATGGGGTCTTGTTCATGAGGGGGGGAAGGATGGAGTGGGAGATCGACAGACGGATCGATGCAGCCTCTGCTGTAAAGAAGAGCCTGTACCGGTCCCTCGTGGTGAAGAAGGAGCTGAGCCGCAAGGCAAAGCTCTCAATTTACCAGTCGATCTACTTTCCAACCCTCACCTATGGTCACGAACTTTGGGTAGTGACCGAAATAACAAGATTGCGGATACAAGCAGCTGAAATGAGCCTCCTTCGCCGGGTGGTGGGGATCTCCCTTAGAGAGAAGGTGAGCAGCTGTACCATCCGGGGAGAGCTCAAGAGTAGAACCGTTGCTCCTCCATATTGTGAGGAGCCAGTTGAGGTGGCTTGGGCATCTGGTCAGAATGTCTCCCGTACGCCTCCCTGGTGTGGTGTTTCCGGCATGTCTGACCGGGAAGAGACCCCGCGGTCGACCTAGAACACGCTGGAGGGACGATGTCTCTCAGCTAGTCTGGGAACACCTTGGTGTCCTCCCGGAAGATCTGGAGGAAGTGGCTGGGGAGAGGGACGTCTGGTCTCATTGCTTAGGTTGCTGCTCCTGTGACCAGACCCTGGAATAAGCAGATGATGATAATGATGATGATGATTATCACTGTGACACTGTCTTGTCTTCCAGGTTTCATAATAAAGGCGTGTACGTGAAAGTCGGGCTGCAGAAACTGAGTCACACACGCAACCTGCACAGAAACCTGAAACTACAGGTGGACAAGCAGGACATTGAGCTGCCAAGTATCGAGGGCCTCATCTTCATCAACATTCCCAGGTGACCACAATCACATACTAGATACCCATGTATAATCTCATATATATACACACACACACACACACACATGATGGTGATCATGTAGTGATTGTGTTACTGTTCATAACTTGTAGTTTCACTGCCTGACATGGCCATGTGTGTGTGTGTTTGTTGTATAGCTGGGGCTCAGGTGCTGATCTGTGGGGTTCAGATAGTGATGCACGCTTTGACAAACCACGGATAGATGATGGCATGCTGGAGGTAGTGGGTGTAACTGGGGTGGTACACATGGTGAGTCTTCCAAACCCCCCTCTCTCTGTGTGTGGGGGGGTGTGAGTGATATATATATATATATATATATATATATATATATATATATATATATATATATATATATATATATATATTATACATTATACATACATACACTAGCCCTTCTCAAAAAATGAGCATATTGTGATAAAGTTCATTATTTTCTGTAATGTTCTGATGAAAATTAAACTTTCATATATTTTAGATTCATTGCACACCAACTGAAATATTTCAGGTCTTTTATTGTTTTAATACTGATGATTTTGGCATATAGCTCATGAAAACCCAAAATTCCTATCTCAAAAAATTAGCATATCATGTTCAGGTAGTCTAAACGAGCTATTAACCTAATCATCTGAATCAACCAATTAACTGCAAAACATTCCTGAGGCTTTTAAAAACTCCCAGCCTGGTTCATTACTCAAAACCGCAATCATGGGTAAGACTGCCGACCTGACTGCTGTCCAGAAGGCCATCATTGGCACCCTCAAGCAAGAGGGCAAGACACAGAAAGAAATCTCTGAGCGAATAGGCTGTTCCCAGAGTGCTGTATCAAGGCACCTCAGTGGGACGTCTGTGGGAAGGAAAAAGTGTGGCAGAAAACGCTGCACAACCAGAAGAGGTGACCGAACCCTGAGGAAGATTGTGGAGAAGGGCCGATTCCAGACCTTGGGGGACCTGTGGAAGCAGTGGACTGGGCTACAGGTGCCGCATTCCCCAGGTCAAGCCACTTTTGGACCAGAAACAGCGGCAGAAGCGGCTGACCTGGGCTACAGAGAAGCACCACTGGACTGTTGCTCAGTGGTCCAAAGTACTTTTTTTGGATGAAAACAAATTTTGCATGTCATTCGGAAATCAAGGTGCCAGAGTCTGGAGGAAGACTGGGGAGAAGGAAATGCCAAAATGCCTGAAGTCCAGTGTCAAGTACCCACAGTCAGTGATGGTCTGGGGTGCCATGTCAGCTGCTGGTGTTGGTCCACTGTTTTATCAAGGTCAATGCAGCTAGCTATCAGGAGATTTTTGAGCACTTCATGCTTCCATCTGCTGAAAAGCTTTATGAAGATGAAGATTTCATTTTTAAGCACGACCTGGCACCTGCTCACAGTGCCAAAACCACTGCTAAATGGTTTACTGACCATGGTATTACTGTGCTCAATTGGCCTGCCAACTCTCCTGACCTGAAGCCCATAGAGAATCTGTGGGATATTGTGAAGAGAAAGTTGAGAGACACCAGACCCAACACTGTGGATGAGCTTAAGGCCGCTATCGAAGCATCCTGGGCCTCCGTAACACCTCAGCAGTGCCACAGGCTGATTGCTTCCATGCCACGCCGCATTGAAGCAGTCATTTCTGCAAAAGGAAAACCAAAAAGGAAAACCCGACCAACTATTGAGTGCATAACTGAACATAATTATTTGCAGGTTGACTTTTTTTTTGTATTAAAAACACTTTTTTTATTGGTCGGATGAAATATGCTAATTTTTTGGAATAGGAATTTTGGGTTTTCATGAGCTGTATGCCAAAATCATCAGTATTAAAGCAATAAAAGACCTGAAATATTTCAGTTGGTGTGCAATGAATCTAAAATATATGAAAGTTTAATTTTTATCAGAACATTACAGAAAATAATGAACTTTTATCACAGTATGCTAATTTTTTTGAGAAGGACTAGTATATATACACTGAATCATAAATGCTTTTTAAAGCAGCACTGGTTATTGAATGCAAGATTAAACAGTGTGACTGAGCTTGTGAATATAGAGTGTGCGTGTGCGTTTCAGGGCCAGGTCCAAGGCGGGCTTCGCTCGGGGATCCGGCTTGCTCAAGGCAGCTACATCCGCATCACAGTAATGAAACCCATCCCAGTTCAAGTGGACGGGGAACCATGGATCCAGTCCCCGGGACAGATCATCATCTCTGCAGCAGGACCCAAGGTACGACAACAGTCAGATATTTTCAAGTGTCACACCTCAACTAATATTGTTGTCAATTTTATTTCAATATTAATTTGTTTTTTGGAAGTAGTGCCTGATTTATATGCATTGAGCATGATCATGGGAGAGCAAATGTGGTCTCGGTGATCTATTCTATTTTGTACTTCTCAGGTGCGCATGCTGAGGAAATCAAAGACCAAGCAGAAGAAGCAATCCAGCAGTCTGAAGGAGGGCAGAGCTGAAACCCCAGTGGTGGGAGAGGGGGCAAATTGACAGAAAATCCCACCTACACACACACACACACACACAGAAGCCTTCTCAATGGAAAGTGTTCAATGACAAGTCTGTATCCACCTCCTTACTGGGTAACGATCAAGTTCACTGGATTAGACAAGGCAATAGAGACATTATGTCTTTTTTTTAAGTATATGAGACGCTGCAGTGGCCACAAATAGAAAGAAACAAAGCTCATGTTTAGATATGAGATCATAAATGAAACAGTCTTTTTGCTCTGATGAAATTTCTTCTGAAGACAAAAAAAAATTATGATTTACAATAACAATAATAATTCCATCATGAATTGCCACATAACATGAAATCTCTTTACCTTAAAATGGGCAGTTTATTTAAAAAAAAAGATGAATGAACCAGATTTGAGGTAGTAAAGTAGCTTTGTTTATATAACCATTTATAATTAAAATTGGATCCTTAGCACGAGGACGCTTATAGCTAGTTTCATTTTGGGATGAACAGCTCCGTGATTAACAGGTATGCTTTTTTTTAATTCAAAATAATTATTGCCAAGACGCTAAAACCTATAGGATTATTTATTGTAGCTGACAAAAGCTATTGTATATTGGGGCCAAACAAACTGGCCTGCAGTAAGCAGTATTATTTTGTATTGATGTCAATTCCATGAATTATATTTGCTGTAGCAAGCATGTGTAGCTTTCTTCATCACACACACACACACACACACACACACACACACACACATTCAGTACAGTACTCTCACACTGCGCCAATCATACTTTAAGTGTCAGTCATACTGTACAGATGTCTCATCAGCCAGACAATCATCACACCTTTGGAAAAATGTCATATCTGCCGACTTTGATAGACTCGACATTGAAGTGAATCGAGTCTTAATGCTGTATGTTTTCTCTTGTGGACAAATCTGAGCATATGCCAGATATTTTTCAATATAACAAATTCTAGATTACTATAATTTAGTTTCTTGCCTTAAATTTTGATCAAACTTCTGTACTTTGGTCAAACCTGTTTCCCCAACTGACCTTACATCAGCTGTTTAGTTCCTTTAAAAGAAAATACCAGCTGATCCTGTCTGTATTCACACACGAGTGCTGAAATGTACGCAAAGGCTGTTGATTGGCTACTTGTTGTCATGTGATCATATCAAGTCAAGTGAATCCTTTGAATCTGAAATATTTATGGTCTTATTGAATTTGTCAGTGTGTGAGAGGGAAAGAGACAGAGTGTCCGTCTGTGTAGATCATCTCTTGTACGAGAGTACCTTTTACCGGTCATACCATTTTACAAAAAAAGTGTAAACGTGTACTACTGTAAATATCTAGGTGTAAGCACAATGGTGTCGGGATACAGAGGATATTTTTGGGTTTATATATTGAATGTATTCATTAGTCTTTAAAGAAAGTTGTATTGTATACATGGACTTGTGGTACAGTGACTGGTCCACCTTGTTCTGGAATACTGAACAATGTACACGATGAAACTATCGTAGCTACGTACATACAGGAACGAGTGGACTACCACGACCGCGCCTCAAAAGCAGTGCTCGCTTTACATCTACCTCTGTGCTTTCCGCTGTAGGCTCTTCTACAAATTTTGCCTTGCATTAGTACCTCAGATGCTGTGCCATTATTTTTGTTTTTAGTCAGACTGGGAATGTTTGGAAAGTTAAAGGAGTTTTTTCGGAATGAATGATTATTAATTCAAAGCTTTGCACAGTTATGGAAAAAGTTGGGGAGGGGGGTCTGTGATGTCCTTTATAAAAAATATCTCAACTCGGAGTACCAGAATGATACGATTATAATAATCATCATTACATGCATTTTGAGAAAGTTATAGATCTTCACCCATCCAAAAACTCTAATATTCTTTTTATATATATATATAATATAATATATATACCGTGTGTGTGTGTGTGTGTGTGTGTGTGTGTATGTATATATATATATATATATATATATATATATATATATATATATATATATATATATATATAAAAATAAATAATATATATATTAATTAGTCATATTGTACCTTTTTTAAACCCAAATTGCTTATGTTGGATTAGTGAATTCCTGGGAATGAAGCTGGTCCTGTGTAATTTATAACAGCAAATATTACATAAATATAGATTTCTTTATAATTTATCATAACAATAAATCTTGAACTGATCTCCAAGCATACAGACCACCACGGACAATCGTCAGCGCTACAGTGACACACAAATCTGCAACTGCATCTCTGCATACGTGTGAACATGATACATGTCCAAAACTATTAGAATTACGCTTGTAATAATTTAGAATTTTTAATGATCCATTGCACCTCGTGGTGGTGTAGTGGTCCATCTCACGGCAAGGCTCGACACTCGCATTCGTTTCTAGGGGCAATTTGGAACAGCCAATTAGCCAAGTACGCATGTTTTTCAATTGTGGGAGGAACCGACTACCCAGAGGAAACCCATGTAAGCAGAAAATTGCACATGGAAAACACTCCCTCTGAGTGTGGGACTTGAACCCTGGTCCTTCTTTATGTCGGGTGGACGTGTCGAACAGTACGCCACTGTGCCACCTCTCAAAACGTTAACATGTGTGATACTCATTTGATGGGTCCACTCTGTGACTCTGATTGAGTCCAGAATATAAAGAGTTCTCTCTTGGCCCAAGCTTCCACCCTTTTTTGCACAGTCCTGTTTACTGATAGACCAACAAGCAGTACCAAAAATATAACCTCGTGGGGTTCGCGTGGGCTGTGATGCCATCATCCTTTGTAAATTTTCTCGATTTGCATGATGATCTCGAAGTTTTATTATTTTTTTTGCACTCCTTGACATTTTCTCAATACTTAAGTAGTATTGGAAAGAGTCGTGTTGGCAGAGTCAGACCTCAGTGTAACGCCGACTGGAGGCGAGGACACAGAGTGATTATTCATTCATTCATTTCTTCATTTTCTATGCCACTTAATTCTAATCCGGGTCGCGGCCGGCGCCCTACTCGGCCGACTCAGAGCGAGGGTGGGGTACACCCTGGACAGCACCAGGCCATCGCAGAGCCTGTGTCAGTATTCGAAGATGAAAACGCGCCAGTCCTGTACCGTGTTGTGGTGCCGGTTGAACAGCTGCTTTGTGGTGTTGTATATGTGCCGCTGTCCCACGTTGTCCAGAGTGCTCTTCATTCATCGTCGAAATCCTGGTGTTCTCTGTATAAATGTTCTGAATGGTCATCTTGAAATTTTTAAGGATTGACGTGTAATGTACATGTATGTAAATAAGTCTCCGTGTAGTGCCTCATCAAAGTGCTTTTAGAAACTGCAGTATATATCTAATGTCTCCAGACCTTTTGACCTTTTTACACTGGGGGAGGGGGGGGTTAATTTATTTCAAAAGTGATGTAATGTTTATATCGACAAACTTTAAGGCCTTGAACCGTATGACCTTTACAGAAAATCTGTACTGTCGAGGACACACAGCTGTGAAGCTGATATAACACGGAAGCTATAAAGTTGGGCTTTGCTTGATCCAAGCACTTCACTACAGCTGTAAAACTTTTAGCGGTTGTGTCAGCCGGAGCTGTAAAGTCCGATTCCCGAACTGTTCCTGGATGAAAATCCAAGTTAATGAGTCAGGTGTGCGTTTATATTGAATGACTGTTTATAACGACGGGTTCCTGCACGTCTGATGTCGATCAGAGAAACGGTTACAACCCTGTACGTGACACACTGTTTTCCTTTCAGTTTAAAAAGGCCAAATATGATGTAACGGCTGGAGGAAGTGCGTTATTCTCCATGTCGGGATCGTTCTGCTGCCTCAGTGGATGTCGTGAAACAATCGTCTTGTTTTAAATGGATCTTTTTAGAGCTTACGTGCCTCCACATGACTCCACTCGTTCGTTCATGTCTCGTGCGATCAAACGTTTTCTTTTGTACGATATGAAACGAAAGCTTAATGTTGCAGTAGATGTTTATTTTTTTTGAAGAGAAATGTAAATTTTAAGTGCCAGGAATATTGCACTGACCATCCTGATGTACAATATTCTGTGTTCAATGAATGTTGAATAATTATAACTGTATAGATACATGTGTTATCTAACACAGGATTATAGAAAGACATACAAATATAAATTTTGACTTTTTGGTATAATGCTGACTGATCTTGTCTTTTTTTTCTCTCGTTTCTTTGTTTCCTGTTGGCGGAATGTGATGATTTGATGTTTGTGTTGGAATGATTGCTTTCCGGATTTGCTGTCAGTCTGGCGCAGGCTCCTGTTTCCTTCTTAGATTTAATTCGCCGGATCTCCCAGATCGGTGATCGTTATTGCCTGCTCCGCCTTCCCGGCTGACAGTGTTGGCTGACAGTGTTGGCTGACACACACCCCCTCCTTCTCCCCATCAGTTCTCGATATTGACAAATCCCTGTTGTAGGCTGGCATTATCGACTGATCCCTCACATGGGTGGGTGATGTTGATGAATCCCTCACATTGGCTCGTTTCCCTGATCTTTCCTCGTTGCTCGTGTAAATGATGTAAATCAGGACTCACCGACATGGTGCCCGCAGGCACTGGGTCACCTGCAAGGACGATATAAGTCGCCTGCGGGCCTGCTCACTGCTATTTTTAGAACAGGCCCGCTACTCCATCGCGCCACTCTCCATTGAGCTGCATCTTTTTTTTTTTTTTGCTATTTAAAAAAAAAATGTAATCAATATCTTCACATAGATGAATATCATTAATTATTAATAATATTATCTCATTAAAGGTAAATTGAGCAAATTTGCTATTTCAGAAGTGTGTGTGTCGACCCGGTAACCCTTCGCATTAATTGGTACTCAAGACGTATGTCCCAGTTTCACAAAGGTTGGTGACCCCTGATGTAAATGCTTTTTATTGGATGCTGGTGTGAACAGATACTTTCCCAATTTTACTGCACATGCGTCAAAAACGGATTTATTTACTTTATAAAATATTCCGATGACTGATCCTGTCCCCAGCTGATTAAAGTACAGCTGCATAAACAAGCTTTTATTACATGACCTTCATCAACACTATCAGAGTAATTCATATAATTCATACTGGGTTATTAATTCCCTTCTGGTAATTTATTACAAGAAAATATCCGTACATTGTTTTGTATGAGATTTATATTTTTAAAAAATGATCACACAAGTCAATTAATCGACAATTTAAGGATTCGGTTAAACCATGACGTGGCAAAAAAGGTGAATAATCTTGAGACGTTCAAAATTGTGCTTATTCAGAGGAATCTGTAAGATGGACACGAGTTAGTTTCTGATCAGTTCTAGTGAATCATTACAGTGAGTATTGCTTTTGAGCAAAAAAATAAAATAAAATAAAATAAAAAATTGGTGGGTGACTGTAAGGCACACAGTGTTGTGGCGGCGAAGGCTCAGCCCAGGTTAATACTTCCAGCGAAAATGGTGATGAGTAAAATGATGCAGAACCCGGTGAGGAGCCCAGCATTCTGGATCAGGAAGAAAACCACCTCTGAGCTGGTGCTTCGCTGCTGCTCTTTGGCAATGGCGTTCATCTCCGGGAACTGAGAGAGAAACAGGGGACAGAGATGGTCAACAGCCGTGTGCTGAGGTGCACTTTTGTGTGCTCGAGGTAATACGGTGAAAGACGGAAGCTAATCTGAATTCAGAAGGCAGGGATGGACTGAACGGCTCACTGTCGATCTGCGATTGCTGACGGATCATAAACATTGTTATTTCAGCACCGGAGATCATGGACAATAAACACTCAAGATAAGAAAGTGCTGCAGGTGTTGATTTTGATTCGGCGCAGGAACCAGCTGTACCGGATCCCATGAGAAAGGAAACGATGTGATGGACTGTAATAATTCCCTTATCTCTGGATCGTTACTGCGAATCGGAAAAGGAGGAAACAACAAGGAGGAAGAGGCCATAAAGTGCCGAGTATGTGAAAAGTGTCACATCCACTCTGTGCTCGACAGGCCTTCACGTGATCGACTTTGTGCAACGCCTTGAAGGTGTAAAAGTTCATCTCACCATATCAGCGAGTGCGATGTAGAGGAACATCCCTCCAGCAAGGGCGAATATGATGTTTGGTGCAAACCTGCTGCCCACCAGGACCCCCAGCACCAAGCCAGCATAACAGGACATGGCTGAGAGCAGGTTAAATAGCACGGCCTGCCTCAGACTCATCCCTGAATTCAGCAGGATCACAAAATCACCTGCAGGGGGAGACAGAACAAGCACAGAAAGGAAAGGTTCAGAAATAAAAAGCCCTGCATGCTCACAGGAATCATAGCTTTATAATTTATTATTATTTAATTTGGAGATATTTGTCTGGATAAATGGTCATGTGTTTCAAAGTATAATTTATATCAGACGAGTTGAAATAAAAGCGGCGGGTGCTCAGCTGAAAATATAACGAATCAATAATAATAAGAAAGAGTTATAGGAATAAAAAATACATAGGAATGACTAATTCATTCATATTTATTCCATCAACTTGATTAAATTTTTATTAATTATGGTGATTAGTAATAAGTTGGTGTGAAAGTAAGCTGCAAACTCTTTGATATTTTAACTAGCATTTTTTTTTCTGGAATGAAATGATGAAAGAAATATCCATGTTTGCTGTCTCACTCTTTTTTCCCCACTACACATGAAGTACAGGACAGATAATTAAACACAGACCTGGGGTGGGGGGTGACCTCTGACCCTGCAGCAGGTCACCGAGTGTGAGCGGTTGTTTGTTTTAAATGCACAATCTGCCACGGGCTGAATCAGTGCCGAGAGACATGCATACGAGACGTGTAGGCCGATTCAACCCCATCACAGCCTGCGACTGACTTGGGTTAACCCTTCACTAACCAGCACGAAAAAACAGTTCTCCGAACTAATACACACATCCGGCCGATTCTGTGTGAATATCAGATGATGTTTCAATTAAGAAGCGAGTCCATGATTCCTTTATTCATTTTCTGACCTGCTGAATCCTAATTAGCGCCAATCTCAGCCGACTATGGGCGAGGGCGGGGTACAATTTGGACATCTGACCAGCCCATGGCACGGCAGGGTTAAACTTGGATTAGGAAGAGATGGTCAGTGAACATGTGAATGGCTTGTGCCATTGTGTGTTATTTCTGACCGAGCTCATGAGGGAACTCCTCACACACGATGGCGATGGAGGTGCTGAAGCCGGCGAAGACGGACACAGTGAAGGAGGCGCCGATGGCCAGGCCGTCGATGAAGTTGTGAAGGGCGTCGCTGAGCGTGATCATCCACGCCAGCGTCTTCACGCTCGCCAGCTTCCCGCAGCAACCACCTGGAGGCAGCATCTACACAGATAGGAAAAGCGAGAGAAATTAATATAGAATTATGATTAAAACCACTGTACCCGGACTGGGTGGCACGGTGGCGTGGTTAGCACTTCCGCTTCACAGCAAGAGGGTCGGTCCTGCGTTTAAAGATTCTGGGTGGAGTTTGCATCTTATCTCCGAGCTTGTCTGGGTTTTCTCAGGATACTTTAGTTTCCTCCCACCGTCCAAAAACCTGCACAGTAGGCTAATTGACTGTTCCAAATTGCCACTGGTATGAGAGTGAGTGTGACTGGATGTGTGTGTGTGTGTTGGCCTGCAATGACCGGGAACAGGGTGTCCTCCACCGTCACCCAGAGTCAGCTGAGACAGACTCCACCCTCCCTGGATCCCTAATTAGAATTCATTCATTCATTTTCGGTAACCGCTTAAACCTAAATAGGGTCTCGGGGAGGCTAGCACCCATATCAACCGGCTCTGGGCGAGGGCAGCGTACACCCTGGATACCTCGCCGGGCCATCACAGGGCAGAAACACGCTGACGCCTATGCAGCTCCTCTTGATGAAAGTCAGCAGTGGTTCTGTTACATGAACCTCACACCATAGACGATGAGAGACATAGTTGCCCTTTGATAACCCAGTTCGCGGCACTGGGGGGACAGTGACAACCTGGTGATAGTGGGGCTTGAACCCTGGACCGTTGGAGCAGTGATCCAGCATCTTGCCGCCACCAGAATTAAACAGCTCATACAATAAATGAACAATCATAATAATTTAGAAAAATGCCATTTTGTTCCAACATATTTATTCAAATACAGCTTGACGAGCAGAACCTTTAGAATTCCTGGGTCTGCAGGGTCTGTACGGGGTCCGTGCGTCTTGTTGACGTTATTACATACATGGTTATAATGCCACAGTGAGGCATGACGAGTGTGTTCTGTGCTCCAGGGTGTGCAGTGCAAAGAGCTGCGTGGTGGATGATCGCATTTGGTCCATCAGCAGCTGTAACAATCCTAACCCCAAAAACAGCTGAGTGTCTCGCTGAGCCTGGACAAGAGGACACACACCAACACAGAGCCCACATTTTTCACTCGAACACTGACGCAGAATCTTTAATTTATCCGAACATCACGTCCTCGAGTCTTTCGTTCCTCTTACGCCGCCAGGAATTCACCGATCATTACGACTCTGCGTATTAAAGGACGACACGTCCGAGTGTTTATTCGTTTACAGTTACACACGTCCCCTCCTCCTGTCCATGCTGCCGAGGCCCATGCTGAAAATATTTTTCTTCTATACTCTCTGGTTGTCATGAGCAGAGCCGCAGCAGGACAGATGTGTGACTGTTGCAAAATTTCTCAAGAACACGTTATTGAATGCAGCTATTGATTAACCATCAGACTGAAAAAAAAAGAAGAAAAAAAAAAACCCTGATCACATGACTGCTGAGAAAGTTAATGAACATCCAAGAGTGTAGTGTCCCTGTTTGTTCTATCTGTACCCACGGGATAAGAACAATCCTGCATATTTATTGGCTAAACTGACTGCCAGACACAATTTCATTGGCCCACTGCAAGCAATTAGCTTAGCATTCTTAGCGTAGCCTATTGCTGCTGACCGCTGGAAGGCTACCCTGAGTGGTGTCAGGTAACTAGAACAGCTTAATCCTTCTTTTATGGTTGCAGGGAGGTTGGAGCCTTTATCAGCTAACACTGAGTGAAAGTGGGGTACACCCTGAACTGCTCTCCAGACAGTCACAGGGCAAACATGCAATCATTCACACTCACACCTATTTGGAAGCGCAGGGTCGCCTCGTGTGCGTGTCCTTGGATTGTAAAAGGAAACCGAAGTACGCAGAGGAAACCTACGCGGGCACGGCGAGAACATGCACATTCCACACAGAAACACCTGAGCGCAGGACTTGAGCCCAGGACCTTCTGGCTATTAGACTGATACAATAACCACTACACCACCATCTCCCCACCCCACCACCATCAGCTATAAACATGCCGGATGTAATGTTAGCGCTCATTGGAATATTTTATCAGCTTTACTTTTACAGATAATTTTACTTGATTTTTTTGTAACTTATTCCAATAAAATGTGTCTTTCTTGATTGAAGTACTGGTGGTACGAGTGGTCAGTATGAGATGGAAGTGGACAAGTACCCCCTGCTCCACGGTCGCTTCTGAAGTCATGCTGTTCTTTTCGCTGTTTGAGATGCTGAAGCTGGTGACGGCGAGGACGGTTCCTCCGTTCTGCTGAGGGACCTCAGGAGGACTGAAGTGACTGTGGCCATGCTGGAGCACAAAAATGAAGGAGAAGAAATGTTGAGAAAGGTTTGGTGTTCAATGTAACCTGAAACTAAAAAGGATATCATGAAATTTGTTTTATAAAATCAGATGATGTACTCTCAACTATAATTTGGGGTATCAAAATGTGCCCTGTATCCATATGTAGATATGTAGACACACACACACACACACACACACACACATATATATATATATATATATATATATATATATATATATATATATATATACATATACATATATATACATATATATATATATATATATACACACATACATATATATATATATATATATATATATATATACACACATACATATATATATATATATATATATATACATACATATATATATATATATATATATATATATATATATATATATATATATATATATCTCACCGAAAGTAGGCCTTTGTTGCAAGTGACATATGGTGCTTGGTGAGACACCGCTTGTGGAGGCTTATCCAGACTTCTGATCTTTCAAGTGAGCGAGTGAAGGAGTATTCAGCGCGCACTTGCTCACTTGAAAGATCGGAAGTCTGGATAAGCCGTTCTTTGTCTCACAAGCACCATACGTCACTTGCCACAAGCGCCTACTTTCGGTGGAGCGCATCACACACACACACACACACACACACACACACACACACACACATATATATATATATATATATATATATATATATATAGAGGATTTTCTGAGTAGATCCTTCCATAGGAGAGTGCTCAATACTTTTTGGTAGAGCAAATAAACAAAAATAAAAGGACAGGACAAAGACTTTCTATTGAAACTCCATTTATCACTACAGATCTGTTTCGAGGGGTGGTGAAACCATCCTCTCTCTTCAGGTGATTATAGAAGAATTTTTTTGTTTTTTTTTCTCTATAATCACCTGAAGAGAGAGGATGGTTTCACCACCCCTCGAAACAGATCTGTAGTGATAAATGGAGTTTCAATAGAAAGTCTTTGTTCTGTCCTTTTATTTTTATATATATATATATATATATATATATATAAAAACTCACCTCATTACCGTCACCAAGACATTGTTTACCTGCGGTTTGTGTGTTAGTTTGTTAAAAGGATGCTACCGAAACGCAAGCTGTTGAAAATCTTTTATATACGTAGCTTAAACGTAATGTACTCAACTAATAAGTAGGTCGTAGCTCTTAGAATTATTCATTCATTCCTTCATTTTCTGAACCGCTTAATCCTAATTAGGGTCAATGGGAGACTGGTGCCCATCTCAGTCGACTCCGGGCGAGGGCAGAGTACGCCCTGGACATCTTGTCAGACCATTGCGGGGTAGAAACACGCTGACGGCTATGCAGCTCCTCTTTACGAAAGTCAGCAGTGGATCTTTTACATGAGCCTCCACCATAGACACTGAGAGACATGGTGGCCTTTGATAACCCAGTTAGTGCACTGGGGGAACAACAGTGACAAGCCAAGGGACTTTTCGGGGTTTTCAGACCCAGCTGGCTCTCTACAGGGATCCATATCTGGTGTATTGCGGTATAAATTTTATTGAAAGAATAAGAGGGTTTCCTGCTTCTTTTCATCCAGCCATAAGCTGCCTTCTTTATTGTATTAAAATTCAAGTTGTTTCTTGGTTATCAGAAAAACAGGCTGTTGAAATTGATAGAGATAATTAAAAGTATAATTTGATTCTCAGTCATACGTGAACCGATTGTTTACTGATAGAGGGACCTTTAACCTCTCAGGAGGATCTGAGTTCCATTGGGCCTTGGACAGGAAAGACTCCTTTATATTTCTGCAATATGCCAAATCTAATCCTAGATCCAGGAATTTTTCAAAGATTCTTTAACATCATGAGATCGGCTGACATCTGTGGAGACTGGATGAAGGTTTGTGTTCCTTTTTTTGTTATATGATAATTATACGACGGGTTTCTGAAGAAAATGAAATCATACTTCATGGTCAGTCTTGAGGAGCATCTTGAGGAGCCTCTCCATGAAGAAGAGCAGATAAAATCCACCAAAGATCCCAACAGCATTCTGGACGTAGTTGTCTGATTTGGGGTCAAACCCCAGAGCCTGTAACATAGTACACAAGTTTTATGATTTTACTTAATGCAGAATATTCACAGAATAATAGAGTGCTATTAGTGATATATATAATTTGTAATCCAAATGATATATAATATATAATTTGGATCACAAATTAAATGATATATGACTAGCCTCGGGTATGAGCTGAAGCACAGCGTTGGAGAACAGCGTCCCAATGGCCAGCCCGATGAAGAAGGTGAGCACTTTTGGGAAGTAGGGTTTCTTGGTGAAGGGGATGAGGAAGAGCCCCAGGAGGGCTGCCAGATTAATGATGGTGACAGCCAGAAATCCATAACCCCAAACTGTGGGAATAAATGAGGGGTGTGCAGAGTGTTAAAAACTGTCCATACGGCTCCCAAAGGGTGATGGATCATAGTCCAAATTGCCAAAAATTCAAAGATGATATGATATGATGTGATGTGATGTGATGTGATGTGATGTGATGTGATGTGATGTGATGTGATGTGATGTGATGTGATGTGATGTGATGTGATGTGATGTGATGATGTGATGTGATGTGATGTGATGTGATGTGATGTGATGTGATGTGATGTGATGTGATGTGATGTGATGTGATGTGATGTGATGTGATGTGATGTGATATGGGTGCCAAATTGCCCACTGATTATGTATGTAAGGGCGGCATGATGCCGTGGTTAGAATGTCCGCCTCAGCAAAAAGGTTCTGTGTTCCTCCCACAGTCCAAAGACATACACATAAAGTTAACTGGCTGTTACACATTGCTCCTAAGTATAGATTTGAGTGCGAGTAGTTGTGGGCTGGGCTAGGCTCCAGCCTCCCCATGACCGAAAGAGGATTACACAGTTCAGCAGATGAATGTATGGCTGGATGATCCTTGGGTTTACCGAGTTTACTGCTTGAGTTTACTGCTCTGGGTGTTTGTTTATTCCTCAGCAGTCCTATCCAGCCGGACATCTTATAAAATGATATCAGCTCATGATCGCAGTGAGAGGAAGCTGTAAACGGTCCTATCATTATGAGGCTGATTAAATATTCAAGTACACTGCAGGAAATTGGGAGGTTGTTTCCACGTTGTAAAAATCTGTTGTCTTGCCAGAAATAAACCAGGCATGGTTTTTTTTTTTTTTTTTTTTTTTTTTTTTTTGCATGATCTGCAACATCCTCAATCTGAATAAACCAAAGCAAAACCAATCAAGATATGAAACGTGATTTTATCAACAATTAAAGCAGATGTGTTAAACGCGGACACTGAACCCGGCATGAGATGGGCTCTTCTTCTCGACTTTGAGTAGTTTAATTTGCGTTTGAAGTTTTCTAAGTTGTTTTTTTTTTTTTTTTTGAATGAGTAGATATAGTGAAATACATACAGGAGCTGCAGTGATGTTTCAGGGTCCAAGATTTTTTTTTTGCTTTAAAATCTGCTTACTTCAGATAAATAACACAAAAACCACAAACTGCGAAATCTTTAAAAGTGTAACTCCGTTCATGTTGGGGTATTGGTATGTTTTGCATCCATTCATTCATTCATTCATTTTCTGAACCGCTTAATCCCAGTTAGGGTCGCAGGGAGGCTGGTGCCCATCTCAGCCAACTCTGGGTGAGGGCAGAGTACACCCTGGACAGCTCGCCAGAGCATCGCAGGGCGGAAACACGCCGATGGCTATGCAGCTTCTGTTGTTGAAAGTCAGCAATGGCTCTTTTACAGCAGGGGTCTCAAACTCATTCCACAAAGGGCTGCCGTGGCTGCAGGTTTTTGCTTCGACCAAGCAGCAGCAGACCCATCTCTGTACACAGCACACCGATTGACGAATCAACTGCCAGAAGGCTCAGATCAGTTTATTAAATGAGTCAGATCATGTGTGCTGCTGCTTGGTTGAAGCAAAAACCTGCAGCCACTGCAGCCCTGTTTGAGTTTGAGACCCCTGCTTTACATGAACCTCACACCATAGACAGTGAGAGACATGGCTTTGATAACTCGGTTAGTGTGTTGCGGGTTTTCCATCCATCCATCCATCCATCCATCCATCCATCAATGTCATATTTTGTGTTGTAGATACATTTTCATTGTGATCTTATTAACACTTAACTTAATTAACACATCATAAACACTTCCAGCCAATCAAATTGTGTTTCTTTTTTTTTCTGAACAAAATGATGCCAGAACCCAGTTTTATTTCTCTGGCTATCTAAAAATGAGCTCTGTTCAATTTTTTTTTTTTTTTATCCAGTTACACTGCTCACATGTCATGGGTTCAATGGGGTAACACAGAAACCTCTCTGCAGTATAATGGTTCACCGAAAACTGTTTATTGCGGATGCAGATTATCTGCGATCATAAACCAATCAGTGTCTTATGTGAAACTCCTGGTGATTATGTATCGGCCTGTAGGGAGCACGGTGATGAAAGCAAGGTCCACTGTTCAGGGTAAAACCGTAAGCTTTTCATATTTCGCAAAAGCTAAGGAAACCGATGGATGCTAGCAAATACAGTGTACAGTTTGACGGGATATTAGCGGCGTAAGGGGTTTGCACGTTAACCCTGGAGCAGAGACGGCGGCAACAGTCCCTCACTCATTCCCTCCCTCAGCTCCCTTCACTCTTTCACCTTGACCATCGGTGCGTATTTCAGGCTCAGCTGTTTGTCGAGGACAGGGGAGCAGCAGTGCTCTGTTTAGGAAAGCAGGGCAGATGGTCTTCAGATGCCCCTTATTCAGGTGTGTCAGGTTGCTGAGACCATAGATGGCAAGAATGTCCTCTGCAGAGCCGCACTAAGAAATCAAGTGAGAAATCAACAATCGGTTAAAACACAAATATCCTGAGGAGGTGTGTGTGTGTGTGTGTGTGTGTGTGTGTGTGTGTGTGTGTGTGTGTGTGTGTGTGTGTGTGTGCGTGCGGGGGGGGGGGGGGTCCTATTAGTCATTTCTATCAGACGTTCAATAACAATATCTGCATTTCAGAAATATTTTGTCCTTTATTGGGGTCACGGGAAGACTGGAGCGCATCCCATCTCCAGCTGAAGCTGGGGTACATCCTGAACAGCTTGCCTGTCCACTGCAGGGCCAATAACTGTTCACATTCAACCTAGGGTTGATTCAGAGCAGCCAATTAGCCTTTGGCTCGACAGGCCATGACAGGGCAAACACACGCTGATGGCTATGCTCCTCTTTACGAAAGTCAGCATTGGTTCTTTTACATGAACCTCTCACCATAGACAGTGAGAGACACGGCCCGGCAAGTCACTCATAATCATTATAATGATGATGATGATGATGAAGAAATCATTTGATATTATGAGTTGTAGTGATGAATGTGTTCTGATTCACTGTGTGAGATCTGAAATTGTAGAAAAATCCTTCCATATTAATCTAATTTAAATAATTTTCACAGCTTAATTAAGTAATTACAACAGACTTTAATTAGTCGGAGGTGGTATGTTGGGGTACTGGTTAACACGTCCGTTTCACAGCAAGAACGTCCTGGGTTCAAGTCCCAGGCTTGATGACGATGTTTCTGTGTAGTTTGCATGTTCTTCCAATACTTGTTTGTGAAGGTTTTCTCCGGGTACTCCGGTTTCCTCCAGCAGTCCAAACACCCGCACATTAAGCTGTAAATGTGTGTGTGTGTGTGTGTGTGTTGCCCTGAGCTGTCTTGACCCAGAGTCAGCTGAAATAGGCTCCAGCCCAAGCAGAAGAAAGAATAACTGAATAATCAATAATTAGTCCAAATTCCAGTGTGTGCGTGTGTGTGTGTGTGTGTGTGTGTGTGGGAAGGGGGTTTACCTGCGCATGCGCAGTGAGTGTGTCCAGTGCTGCCGGTGTTCCCTGAGAGACGGCTTGCAGTAAAGTGTTAATCCCGTTAACATCTAATAACTGGTTCTGGCCGTAAACAGCAACAATATCCTGGAGGAAATCATCCTGGAGAGGCTCAGCTCTAAACCCAGGAGCTCGATCCAGTAACCCTGCGGAACACACGGCCATGATCAGGATGGGAAAGTTAGGCATGTTTCTCTTCTTGGTTCTGTCGCAATGTGATTCAAAAAAGCCGCAACAGCAAAAAAAAAAAAAAAAAAAAAAAAAACAAAAAAAGGAAAAGAATCGGTTGCTCTTCTCTATCACACTCACACACACTCGCACACACTCACACACACTCACACACACTCGCACACTCGGAGCTCCACTTATATACCATGTGATAACCTGACTGTGCACTCCATCATAAACAGGGCTCGTAAAATATGGACAAAATAAACAAATCAATCAGAAATCAACCCAAAAACAAAAGCATGACGGGAAATGGTTTAATAGCCTGCACGTGGAGCTTTTATCTATATCATTACATTATTATATCACTGAGCCTGAATCTTAACGAATAGATCAGAACCACCATCAGCATCCATACCTGGTGCAGCTCACCTGTACAGTCATGTTTAGAAATAGCAACCAGACAGCAGTATTGAATTAATCTCATTAAATATAGATATGATTTAACTACTTTAAAATCTTAATAGCACCTAAAATACTTTGTAGTTTATCTGATTGTTTTGTTTAATTTAAAGCTAACTCTATGATGTATTAATCTGTAACAGTGCTGCCATTATATTGGATCTGATGAAAATGAAAAGTTCTGCCCTCTCGTGGTAATAAGAAGCACTGCTTGCTATATGCGTTCATATTGAGGAAAATCATTTGAAACACTTTAAACAAGGGCATTGGTGGTCTAGTGGTACAGGGTGCTGGATTGCTGATCCTAAGGTTGTGGATTCGAGTCCCACTCTCTACAAGATTGTCACTGTCACCCCAGTGCAGCTAACTGAGTGATCAAAGCCCAGCCATGTCCCTCACTGTCTGTGGTGTGAGGCATATAAAAGAACCTTTCGACCATTTCATTTCGACAAGAGTAGCTGCAAAGCGGTCAGTATGTTTCTGCCCTGCAATGGCCTGGTGAGCTGTCCAGGGAATACTCTGCCCTCACCTGGAGTTGGCTGGGATGGGGGCCAGCCTCCCCGTGACCCTAATTAGGATTAAGCGGTTACAGAAAATGATGAACTGACACATTAAACATGTTTATACTAAAATATTTCATAATTTTGGTGGATGATATTGTGCTTTTGTTTTCATCAATCCAGGACCTTCAGCTCCCACTGGAGTGATTCAGTCGAGTGTGAAGTGGCCAGGATGAGAATCAGCAACTCCACGTCCGAGGCCATGGTTCTCAGCCAGAAAAAGAGTGGAATGCACCTCTGGGTCTGGGATGAGGTTCTGTTCCAAGTGGAGAAGTTCAAGTATCTCGGGGTCTTGTTCATGAGTGAGGGAAGGATGGAGCAGGAGATAGGTGGATCACTGCAGCCTCTGCTGTAAAGCGGAGCCTGTACCAGTCTGTCGTGGTGAAGAGGGAGCTGAGCCACAAAGCAAAGCTCTCGGTTTACCAATTGATCTATGTTACAACCATCACCTATGGTCACGAGCTTTGGGTAGTGGCTGAAAGCACAAGATCGTGGATACAAGCGGCTGAAATGAGCTTCCTTTGCCAGCTTGCGGGGCTCTCCCTTAGAGATAGGGTGAGAAACTTGGCCATCTGGAAGGAGCTCAAAGTAGAACTGCTGCTCCTATGCATCGAGAAGAGGCAGTTGAGGTGGCTCGGGTATCTAGTTAGAAAGCCTCCTGAATGCCTCCCTGGTGTGGTGTTTGGTGGTGTTTCGTGCATGTCCAACCGGGAAGAGACCCCGGGGTTGACCCAGAAATGTCTCTCGATCAGTCTGGGACCGCCTCGGTGTCCCCCCAGAAGTTCTGGAGGAAATGGCTGAGGAGAGGGACGTCTGGTTGTCATTGCTTAAGGTGCAGCCCCCAGGCCCCACGACCTGACCCCAGATTAAGCAGAAGATGATGACGATGATGATGATAATAGTCTTGAGTATTCACAAAACTAACAGACAGGGTAGCACTTTGGTGCAGCGGTTAGCATGCCTGTCTCAGAGCAAGAAGGTCCTGAGTTGAAATCTTGGTCCCAACGAGGGCTTGCATGGGTTTCCTCCCAAGGTGTACCCCACCTTTACCCAGTGTCAGCTCTGATAAGCACCCAATGCAGCCATGAGGGGTGGGGGAGGCACATTCTCTATCATGCCAGTGTTCTCTATCACGCTGTTCCTAAGCCTGGATAATTGCAGAAGTTTGTGTCAGGAAGGGCATCCGACGTAAAACCTGTGCCAGATTTGATAAGCAAATCATCAATATTACCTCCATACCGGATCGGTCAAAGCCCGGGTTAACAATGACTGCCATCAGTGCTGTTAACCAACAGGGAAGGTGCTGGTGGAAATTGGACTACTGTTGGTCGAAGGAGAGGCAGGAAGCATTTCCGTAGGCGGAGAGAGAAGAGGAAAAGCATGAGTCTAAGACTGAGAGTAGGGACTTTGAATGTTGGAACTATGACAGGAAAAGCTGGAGAGCTGGCTGACATGATGCAGAGGAGGAAGGTGGACATACTGTGTGTTCAGGAGACCAGGTGGAAAGGTAGCAAGGCGAGAAGCTTAGGAGCAGGGCTTAAGCTGTTTTATCATGGTGTGGATGGGAAGAGAAATGACGGAGTCATCTTGAAGGAGGGGTTTGTCAGGAATGTTCTAGAACTGAAAAGAGTGTCAGACAGAGTGATGAGTCTCAAGTTAGAAATTGAAGGCGTGATGTTCAGTGTTGTTAATGCTTATGCCCCACAGATAGGATGTGAGGTAGAAACAAAGGAGAGATTCTGGAGTGAGTTAGATGAAGTGATGCAGAGTACCTCCAGTGATGAAAGTGGTCACTGGTGCAGACCTCAATGGACATGTTGGTGCAGGCAACAGAGGGGACGAGGAAGTGATGGGCAGGTTTGGTATCCAGGACAGGAACACAGAAGGACAGATGTTGATCGATTTTGCAAAAAGGATGGAAATGGCTGTGGTGAATACTTTCTTCCAGAAGAGACCGAAAGCATAGGGTGACTTATAAAAGCGGAGATAAGAGCACACAGGTGGACTACATCTTGTGTTGATGATGCAATTTGAAGGAAGTCAGTGACCGCAAAGTAGTAGTGGGTGAGAGTGTTGCCAAACAGCATAGGATGGTGGTGTGCAGGATGACACTGATGGTGAGGAAGGTGAAAAAGGCAAAGGCAGAGCAGAAGATAAAGTGGTGGAAGCTGAAAAAGGAAGAGTGTTGTGTTGTCTTCAAGGAGGAGTTCAAACAGGCTTTGGGTGGTCAGGAAGTGCTTCCAGATGACTGGACAATCACAGCAAATGTGATCAGGGAGACAGGTAGGAGAGTACTTGGTGTGTCCTCTGGAAGGAAAGTAGATAATGAGACTTGGTGGTGGAATGAGGAAGTGCAGGCGTGTGTACAAAAGAAGAGGTTAGCTAAGAAGAAGTGGGACATTGAGAGGACTGACGAGAGTAAACAGGAGTACAGAGAGACACAGCAGAAGGCGAAGGTAGCGGTGGCGAAGGCCAAACAGAAGGCGTATGATGACTTGTATTTGGTCATATGATGACTTGGTTGGACAGTAAGGAGGGAGAAAATGACTATACAAGTTGGTACAGCAGAGAAATAGAGATGGGAAGAACATGTAGCAAGTTAGAGTGATTAAGGACAGAGAGGGAAATGTATTGACTGAAGACAGAAGTGTGCTGGGAAGATGGAAAGTACTATGAAGAGCTGAGGAATATAAGAGAAAAAACAAGGGTAGAAGAGGTGACCGTTGAGGACCAGGAAGTAGCAAAGATTTGTCAGGGTGAAGTGAGGAGGCATTGAAGAGGATGGAGAGTGGAAAAGGAGTTGGTACTGATGACATACTAGTCCTTCTAAAAAAATTAGCATATTGTGATAAAGTTCATTATTTTCTGTAATGTACTGATAAACATTTTCATATATTTTAGATTCATTACACACAACTGAAGTAGTTCAAGCCTTTTATTGTTTTAATATTGATAATTTTGGCAAAAAAGTAAAGAAAACCCAAAAATCCCTATCTCAAAAAATTAGCATATTTCATCCGACCAATTAAAAAAAAAAAAAAAAAGTGTTTTTAATACAAAAAAAGTCAAACCTTCAAATAATTATGTTCAGTTATGCACTCAATAATTGGTCGGGAATCCTTTTGCAGAAATGACTGCTTCAATGTGGCGTGGCATGGAGGCAATCAGCCTGTGGCACTGCTGAGGTGTTATGAAGGCCCAGGATGCTTCGATGGCGGCCTTAAGCTCATCCACAGTGTTGGGTCTGGTGTCTTTCAACTTTCTCTTCACAATATCCCACAGATTCTCTCTGGGCTTCAGGTCAGGAGAGTTGGCAGGTCAATTGAGCACAGTAATACTATGGTCAGTAAACCATTTAGCAGTGGTTTTGGCACTGTGAGCAGGTGCCAGGTCGTGCTGAAAAATGAAATCTTCATCTCCATAAAGCTTTTCAGCAGATGGAAGCATGAAGTGCTCCAAAATCTCCTGATAGCTAGCTGCATTGACCCTGCCCTTGATAAAACACAGTGGACTAACACCAGCAGCTGACATGGCACCCCAGACCATCACTGACTGTGGGTACTTGACACTGGACTTCAGGCATTTTGGCATTTCCTTCTCCCCAGTCTTCCTCCAGACTCTGGCACCTTGATTTCCGAATGACATAGCCCAGTCCACTGTTTCCACAGGTCCCCCATGGTCTGGAATCGGCACTGCTCCACAATCTTCTTCAGGGTCCGGTCACCTCTTCTGGTTGTGCAGCGTTTTCTGCCACACTTTTTCCTTCCCACAGACGTCCCACTGAGGTGGCTTGATACAGCACTCTGGGAACAGCCTATTCGCTCAGAGATTTCTTTCTGTGTCTTACCCTCTTGCTTGAGGATGTCAATGATGGGCTTCTGGACAGCAGTCAGGTCGGCAGTCTTACCCATGATTGCGGTTTTGAGTAATGAACCAGGCTGGGAGTTTTTAAAAGCCTCAGGAATCTTTTGCAGGTGTTTAGAGTTAATTGGTTGATTCAGATGATTAGGTTAATAGCTCATTTAGACTACCTGAACATGATATGCTAATTTTTTGAGATAGGAATTTTGGGTTTTCATGAGCTGTATGCCAAAATCATCAGTATTAAAACAATAAAAGACCTGAAATATTTCAGTTGGTGTGCAATGAATCTAAAATATATGAAAGTTTAATTTTTATCAGTACATTACAGAAAATAATGAACTTTATCACAATATGCTAATTTTTTTAGAAGGACAAGTAGGATCAGGAATGAGTACATCAGAGGGACAGCACATGTAAGAGTTTTTGGAGACAAAGTCAGAGAGGCTAGATTGAAATGGTTTGGACATGTACAGAGGAGGCATAATGAGTATATTGGTAGTAGGATGCTGAGTTTAGAACTACCAGGCAGAAGGCCTAGAGGAAGACCAAAGAGACGATTCATGGATGTGGTGAAGGAGGACATGAAGGTAGTTGGTGTAAGAGAAGAAGATGCAGAGGATAGGGTGAGATGGAGGCAGATGATTTGCTGTGGCGACCCCTGAAAGGAAACAGTCCAAAGGAAAAGAAGAAAGAATAAGAGCTCTGATAAGCACCCAAGTAGGATTAAGCGCTTCGACAACTCAGGGAGTGAGGCGTTGTTGTGTGATCAAGATGATCTGGGGTGCAGTCGATGGTGCAATTAATCCGAAAGGCGTTTAATAGGATTAATGTGAGGGATCCCTGCAAGACACCAGTTAATCTACTCCAATGATATTCTATGAATTTGTTCTTCTTAAGGAGGCATTAGTTTTACATCCAACAGTTGCAATAACAAACATCGACAACATACAAGGAACAAATAAACAAGAGATTACATAATTATGTACATGATAATAGCTGCATCTCTGTACCACTTACAAACTGTTCATTCAATTTTCTGCAAAGATTTGGGTGAATCCCTCTGGAGTCAGGCCCGGGGGAGGGGCTCAAAGGTGTGTGCCTGATGGTCGGGCTTCTGCCCATGGAGTCTGGCCGGGCCTAGCCCGAAAAGGAGACATGGGTCTGCCCTCCCATGAACCCACCACTCGTGGGAGGAGTTTTAGGGGTCGGGTGACAGCTGAAGGCATGGGTTCTGTCGGACTGATTCTCGGCTACTGACTCTGACCCTCGGAACATGGAATGTTACCTCTCTGGCGAGGAAGGAGCCTGATCTGGTGAAGGTGAGGTGGAGAGATACCTACTAGATATAGTCGGGCTAAGATCCTGGGGTTTGGGTGGGGGTCTGCCTATCACTGGAGTGGAGGTCGTTGAGGTGGTCAGAAAGCTCCTCGGTGGTCGAGCTTCGGGGTTGGACGAGATCCGCCCAGAATATCCAGGGCTCTGGATGCTGTAGGACTGTCTTGGTTGACACGTCTCTGCAACAATGCGTGGTCATCGGGGGCTGTACCTCTGAATTGGCAAACCGGGGTGGTGGTCCCGATTTTTAAGAAAGGGGACCAGAGGGTGTGTTCCAATTATCGGGGAATCACACTCCTCAGCCTACCTGGGAAAGTCTATGCAGGGGTACTAGAGAGGAGGATCCGACCGATAGTCGAACCTCGGATTCAGGAGGAACAATGTGGTTTTCGTCCTGGCCGTAGCACTCTTGACCAGCTCTATACGCTCCACAGGATTTTGGAAGGGGCATGGGAGTGTGCCCAATCTATCCACATGTGTTTTATGGATTTGGAGAAGGCTTTCGACCATGTCCCTCAAACAATCTTGTGGGGTGTGCTCCGAGAGTACGGCGTTCCGGACCCGTTGCTACGGGCCATTCGGTTGCTCTATCACCGGAGCCAGAGTTTGGTCCCTATTGGTAACAACAGATCGAATTCATTTCCGGTGGGAGTTGGAGTCCGCCAAGGCTGTCCTTTGTCATCGATTCTGTTCATAATTTTTATGGACAGAATTTCTAGGCGCAGTCGAGGCGTTGAGGGGTTCTGGTTTGGTGGCCATCGGATCTCGTCTTTGCTTTTTGCGGATGATGTCCTTTTGGCTTCATCAAGTCGGGACGTCCAGCTCTCCTTGAAGCGATTCGCAGCCTAGTGCGAAGCAACCGGGATGAAGATCAGTACTTCCAAGTCTGAGGCCATGGTTCTCAGTTGGACAAGGGTGGAATGCACCCTCCAGGTCGGGAATGAGGTCCTGCCCCAAGTGGAGGAGTTTAAGTATCTTGGGGTCTTGTTCACGAGTGAGGGAAGGATGGAGCGGGAGATCGACAGACGGATTGCTGCAGCCTCTGCTGTTTCACGGAGCCTGTACCGGTCCGTCGTGGTGAGGAAGGAGCTGAGCCGCAAGGCGAAGCTCTCAATTTACCAGTCGATCTACGTTCCAACCCTCACCTATGGTCATGAGCTTTGGGTAGTGAGTGAAAGAACAAGATTGCGGATACAAGCGGCTGAAATGAGCTTCCTTCGCCGGGTGGTGGGGTTCTCCCTTCGAGATAAGGTGAGAAACTCTACCATCCATGCTCAGAGTAGATCCGCTGATCCTCCGCATTGAGAGGGGCTAGTTGAGGTGGCTCGGGCACCTAGTCAGAATGCCTCCAGGATGCCTCCCTGGTGTGGTGTTTCGGGCATGTCCAACTGGGAAGAGACCTGGACCACGCTGGAGGGACTATGTCTCTCGGCTTGTCTGGAACCGCCTCGGTGTCCCCCCGGAAGAGTTGGAGGAAGTGGCTCGGGAGAGGGACGTCTGGACCTCTTTGCTCAGGGTGCTGCCCCCGCGACCCGACCCTGGAGTTAGCGGAAGAAGATTTGGGTGAATAAGTGCATGTGACTGTTCAGGGAGGTGAAAAGGCAAAAATACTTCCTCACCATCTTGATAAACTTTCAGTTTAAAAGCATTTAAAGACAACAACCCCGTAATGGATGAATGAATTAAAAAGGAAGTCAGCAAGTCAATAAATTGTTGGATTGGAACTCACAAAGCTTCTCTCGCCCTCTTCTGGAGAAAGCCTAAAAACAAACACCAACCAAGGAGTACTTCCGGTGTAGTGTCATTTTTCGACCACCAACACATTTCGCATCTGTATAATTTCCTGTGGCAAGCTGGTTGAATGAACGGGCTTCCGGAGTGAGCATTATAGAAGACAGATAGATGCCTGACTTTAAAGATGTTAACGTAGTAATAAAATTAGGACCAAGGAAACACTTTGGAATGAAAATTAATCACATAAAATAGCACGTTTAAAAGTTTTTAAAATTTTGTCACTGACGGAGTTAGAAATAAAATTTTGTGAGTTGAGCCGTGAAATTAATTGTGGCTTCACCCTGTCAAAGTCAAGTAAAACGTATAAAATATGACACTTTAAAAAAAAAAAAAAAACTCTTAAAGTGCCATTTCGACGCTGTTGAAAGGAAATCTCGGGTTATTGACGAGTCCGATTCAAATTTAATTCAGGCTCAGCTCAGCGCTACTCAAACGGGTCCTTGAGTGACAGGATTTGCACGAGGAGCGCAACGCGACTCAACACCAGTCCACAGTTCCAATCAACACAGTCATGGCAGCACATATTTACGTGGAGTTCGCCCTTTGCGATGAAATCTAGATATTACTCCCAAATTCTGCGTTCTAGTTAGAGGTATCTGGTAATATTAATCTGATTTTTTAACAAATCAATTATTTTTAAAAAGTTGTTTATTTATTTTGTAGATTTTTACTGTGTCAACTTCAAGGAAATGAAAGTGCAGCTCATCTGACATATAAAGTGTAGATGCAGGAGTAAACTGAGCATTTAAAAAAAAAAGAAAGAAAGAAAGAAAGAAAGAAACAGCGAGGAAAACCAGAGATTAAGTTTCTGTCCTGTGATGGCCTGGTGAGCTGTACAGGATGCACTCTGCCCTCACCCAGAGTTGGCTGAGATGGGCACCAGCTTCCAATTAGGGTTAAGCAGTTGAGAAAACGAATGAACGGATGAGTTTATACTTTTGTGGCATTTGAATCTGAATCTTAAATGCCTCCTGAAACATACAATACACTCCGTATAGAGAGCAGTGGTTATAATTCAAGGTATGATGGGGGCATTTATTTCTTCTCCTGGCATGCTTTGGTTGCAAATGTCCCCTTAATACAACATGCAAAGTGTTTCTCCACTGATGAAAGTCTCCTGTTTTGTGAGAAATCTGTGATGTGCTTGTTTCTGACTTGTTTATTTAGATGCTTGGTCCTTGCTGATGGGGAAGAGTCGGCTTGATGTGTTTTATCGAAGGCTGCTCCTCACCAAACTTTTCATCCAAGGCTGGGGAAAGCCGGAGGACCTGAAACGGTGTGAGGCGTAAAACATCAATAGTACTGTTTGCTTGTTTGTTTTAATGCTCTGAAACCACTTATGATTGGAATAGAAATAGTTCAGCATCTTTTAGCAACATTCAACAAACACCTGTGATTAAGGCACTCGCACTGGAGACTCCTTCCATAATTCCCACACACACACACACACACACACACTGTATTCATTACAAATGGTAAAACAAAGCATTTTGGTAAATTCTGTTTATTATAATCTGTATAATGTTTATTGTTGAGGATTGACTAGTACTTTATATTAATATGATTAAAATAATACATTCTTTTTGGATTTATTCATTTGTTTGTTGTTAAGGAAGAAATTTGGGGAAATTACAGCCGCCTGATTTAAACATCATTATTATTTATTCAGTCATGTATTCATTTTCAAAGCCAAGGCTGCCGACTCTGGGCGAACGGGCGAAGGCGGGGTATACCCTGAACGGCTCGCCAGGCCGTCATAGGGCAACGCACATACAACCATTCACACCCCCACCTAGAACCGATTTGGAACAGCCCATCGGCCCACTGTGGATGTTTTTGGACGATGGGTGGAAACCGGAGTATCCGGATGAAACCCGCGTAAGCATGAGGAGAACATGCAAACTCCTGACAGGAACGCCCGAGCCCGGGAATCAAACCCAGGACCTTTATTGATTTATTTATTTGTTGACTAATTAATTTATATTGTTCAAAAAGTTTTCTGTTTTTCTTGACAGAATATTTGAGTTTCGGAAGATTATCGGCAATCGGGAAAAATGTAAGGACCTTGTACCTCGGGACTATCCGGTTTTTATCGACAAGGTGTGTGTTCTTTTTTTAAAGACTAATTTGCAAGGAAGGTGAATTTTACAAATGTTTCAGCGTGGGCTATGAGATGATGGTAGTCCATGAGGAATGTAAGTCTGTATCTTTTGTAAAGATCACCTGAAATAAGTGAGAGTTTTTATTAGTACACTTAATACATCATTTGCAGAATAAATCTCTTTTTAAAAATGTTAAAAAAAAAAAATTACAACTCTGGTGATCCAACATGGCTGACACGTGACGTCCCGGCTATCCGGTTTAATATTCATTAAATCACAGCATTCTAGATGACATTACTAAGCAGCTGGATATTCTTCCTGATGTGGGCTTGATGCATACATTCAGCATGTCTCAGAAGTGTGTGTGCGTGTGTGTGTGTGTGTGTGTGTGTGTGTGTGTGTGTGTGTGTGTGGATATAAGAGGCTGTTCCTGATAGAAATGAATGCTTGCTGTTTTCAGGTGGAGGATCACTCAGACTGCAGGATTCACAGCGGCCATTTCATTTCCCCACTCGAACTCTTTGTCCCGGGCATTTTGCCAGAAGAGTCGGTGAAAGCCAGGTAGTCACAGCCATCACGCAGAGTCGAAAAACAAAGACTTTGTTCGAAGGCCATAATTCAGTTAAATAAAAACAAGCCATAAACTTATTTCCTTATAGTTTTCAGTTTATAGTTCCAAAAAAATGGAAGCAGCACAGACCGGTATGCATCCATCTGGCTGGAACCGGAGATCACGTAAGTAAACATCTGGTAGGGTTCGTTTTAGAGCTGTGATTTACTTTTACCTTTTATTATTTGATGGAGTACAAACCGGATTCCAGGTAGATGACAGGGTCGAAAGTTGAAACTGAGAAAATGCATCATTTTAAGGAAAAAAATATGTTGAATTAAAATTTATTTAAACAAGGTATCAACAAATCTCAAAAAAAAAAAAAAGGGGGCAGTGGTGGTCTAGTGGTATAGGGCGCTTGGATCACTGATCCAAAGGTTGGGGGTTCGAGTCCCACTCTGCACAAGGTTGTCACTGTCCCCCCCCAGTGCAGCTAACTGGGTTATCAAAGGCGGGCCATGTCTGTCACTGTCTATGGTGAGAGGTTCATGTAAAAGAACCATTGCTGACTTTCGTAAAGAGTAGCTGCAAAATTGTCAGCGTGTTTCTGTCCCTTGCTAAAAATGGTTGTGACAGGAAGGGCATCCGACGTAAAAACCTCTGCCAAATCAAACGTGCGAATCAGATGATTTGCTGTGGCGACTCCCGAGTAAAAGGGAAAAAGCCGAAAGGAAGACAGACAACAAATCTCAAAAATGTTGGGACAAGGCCATTTTAACCACTGTGAGGCATCCCCTCTCCTCCTTACAACAGTCTGCAAACGTCTGGGGACCGAGGAGACAAGTTTCTCAAGTTTAGAAATCGGAATGCTGTCCCATTCTTGTCTAATACAGGCCTCGAACTGTTCAGCTGTCTTGGGCCTTCTTTGTTGCCCCTTCCTCTTTATGATGTACCAAATGTTCTTTCTACAGGTGAAGGATCTGGACTGCAGGCTGGCCATTTCAACCCCCAGATCCTTTTCCTACGCAGCCATGATGCTGTACTGGGGCCGGTGGCATAGTGATTAGGGTACTGCGCTTATTATTGGGATGTTGTGAGTTCAAATCCCACTGAGACCCTCACGGTGCTAAGACCCCTGGGCAAGGTGTCAACCACAAGTGTGCCTCTGTTCACCCAGCAGTATAAATGGGTACCAGTAAAATATACTGGGAAGGTAACCTGCGATGGACCAGCGTCCCATCCAGGGGGAGTTGAACTCCTGGTCGCTTCACGCTATGGAAACAAGGGATAAGCACCGTCCTGATGAGCCACGAGGTTCGGGTGTAAAAACCCAACAGGCTTTACCTACCTACCTACCTTGATGTTGTAATTAATGCTGCATGTGGTCTGGCATTATCATGTTAAAAAATGCAAGGTCTTCTCTGAAAGAGACGACGTCTGAATGGGAGCACATGTTGTTCTAGTACCTGAATATATCTTTCTGCATTGACGGTGCCTTTCCAGATGTGCAAGCTGCCCATGCCACACGCACTCATGCAACCCCATACCATCACAGATGCAGGCTTCTGAACTGAGCGCCGATAACATAAAATCCTTGTCCTCTTTAGTCCGGATGACATGGTGTCCCAGTTTTCCATAAAGAACTTTGAATCGTGATTTGTGTGACCACAGAACAGTTTTCCACTTTGTCACACTCCATTTTAAATGACCCCTGACCCAGAGAAAACGCCTGCGCTTCTGGGTCCTGTTTAGAAATAGCTTCTTCTTTGTACTGTAGATTTTCAGCTGGCGACGGCGGATGGCACGGTGGATTGTGTTCACCGACAATGGTTTCTGGAAGTATTGCTGAGCCCATTCTGTGATTTTCCTTACAGTAGCTTTCCTGTTTGTGGTGCAGTGCCGTTTAAGAGTCCGAAGATCACGGGCATCCGCTATGGTTTTTCGGCCTTGACCCTTACGCACAGAGATTGTTCCAGATTCTCTGAATCTGTGGATGATGTTATGCACTGTAGATGATGAGAACTTCAAACTCTTTGCAATTTTTCACTGGGAAACACCTTTCTGATATTGCTCCACTATATTTCTGCGCAACATTGGGGGATTGATGATCCTCTACCCATCTTCGCTTCTGAGAGACACTGCCACTCTGAGAAGCTCTTTTTCTACTCAGTCATGTTACCAATGTACCTCATTAGTGGTAATTGGTCTTCCAGCTGTTTGTTATAAGTGCAATTGACTTTTCCAATTTCTTATTTCTACCTGTTCCAATTTTTTGACATTTGTTGACGCCATGAAATTTAAAATTGACATTTTTCCCTAAAAACGATACATTTTCTCAATTTAAACTTTTGTACCTGTCATCTTTGTTCTATTCAGAGTAAAATATTGAAATTTGGCACTTATGCATCATTGCATTCAGTTTTTATTCACAATTTGTACAGTGTCCCAACTTTTTTGGATTCTGATTTGTACAAAATACAAGTCATACATATTGACAAATTATTATCATTATTCAGGGGAGGCTGGAGCCCATCTCATCCAGTTGTGGGCAAAGGCAGAGTGCACTCTGGACAGCTCGCATTCACACTCACACTTGGAGATGATTTGGAACTGCCAATCAGCCTACTAAGGGTGGCAAGGTGGTGCAGAGTTAACCACGTCAGCTTCACAGCAAGAAGGCCCTGGGTTCAATTTCCAGGCTCAGGGTGTTTCTGTGTAGAGTCTGCATGTTCTCGCCTTACTTGTGTGGGTTACCTCCCGGGTACTCTGGTTTACTCCCACAGTTCAAAACCATGCAAAGTTGGCGAATTGGCTGTTCCAAATTGCCCCTAAGGTGTAAGTGTGATTTGGCTTTGCATTGCGATGGTGAGCCGTTCAGGGTGTACCACGCCCTCGCCCAGAGTCGGCTGAGATGGGCGTCAGCCTCTCTGCAATCCTAATAGAACAAGAAGCGATTTGGTAAATGGATGGAAATAGAGTTGGAAAGGAATCAAATTTAAAAAATATTTAAAAATAAGAACAAAAGATGAGGGGACAAAAAAAAAAAGAGAATGCCTTTAAGTGGTGTTTGAGGGGAAGAAACAAAAGAAAAGAAAAATCACATGAAATGGAGTATTTAAGACAGATGTAGATGTCCAAAACCATGTCTGAGCAATTTTGCGTGTGTTTGTAGTTTTTCTGGAGGAGGCGGGCTCTCATGGCCAGACCCATGATCAAAGAGGCAGGAATGGCATCCCTGCTGCTGGAGAACCCGTATTATATCCTTTATATACCACGGCGCAGTGTGTGTGGTCTGTAGCTCTCAACCCTCTGTCAGTTTCCTTGATTCTGAATCGCACATGGATACAGAAAACCCAGAGACCAGAAGTGAGTGAGTGAAACATTTCAATTGGTACCATTTGGCTGGAGTGTTTGCACCCCTTTTTGGTGATTTTGTGTGTGTGTGTGTGTAGGAGGTCCAGTCTAAAGAATGTATCTGATCTGTTTGTGATGGGTGGAGCTCTCATCGTGGAGTCGGCTGTGCTCCTGCACTGGTTGGAGAGAGAGGGTTTCTGGCCACTCGGCATGACCGGCATCTCCATGGGAGGCCATGTGGGTCCCACTTCCTCTACGATACTGTACTGATGTATTGGTATTGTGATATATCGAAATATTCTAATTTAGAATATATTCTAATTAAGCCCAAGGGCTTTAAATTTCATTCATTCATTTTCTGAACCGCATAATCCTAATTAGGGACGGGCCCGGAGTACACCTTGGACGGCTCACCAGGCCATCGCAGGGCAGAAACACACTGACGGCTCTGCAGCTCCTCTTTACGAAAGTCAGCAATGGTTCTTTTACATGAACCTCTTACCACAGACAGCGGGCGACATGGCTGCCTTTGATAACCCAGTTAGTGCACTGGGGAACCGTGACAACCCGAATTATAAATTTAATAAATAAATAAATTTTTAAAACGACGCCAAAATATGCTAATATAGAGCCAGCGTAAAACGTTTGAAAGCCTAACATACGGTTTTGTCTCTCACCTTGAAGAGTAGGTCATGTTTATTCACACTCAAACTCATCCGAACACTCATAGTAGTGAACCAGCCAATGCGCTTCAAAGCCCCAGCATGAGAATGCGGCAAGAAAATGTCCAGAAAGTGTGACAGACAGACAGATGGCGGAAGCTAAATTGAGTCAGTGGCAGCGACTTCCATGCAGGAATAAATATTTTTAGTTCATTTGAGATGATAATGCAGCCTGAAACACTTTACCCATGTCGTTGTTTTATCCCGCCCTCCCCACACACACAGATGGCATCTTTAGCCGTAACCAACTGGCCCAAGCCGATTCCTCTGATCCCTTGTCTTTCCTGGACGACGGCTTCGAATGTCTTTACCACTGTAAGAGAGCAATCACTCATCCTGTTGTGGTTTTTATGATGCCTGCTTGGTATATGATTTGGTTCTATTTCCTCACTCTGACCTTCCACAGGGTGTGTTAAGTCGAGCTGTGAACTGGAGGGAACTGGAGAAGCAGTACGCAGCGCACACTGTTTATGAGGATGAGATTATCCACATGCTGGAGTACTGCGGGGTAAGAGCACCACTGGATTACATCATCGACACAGCTCTGTTTCTTCAGGATTCCCCCTTCATTTGTGTGGTTTTAAATTCTCACGTCCAGACCGACTCTTTCCGGATGGGACAGGACTTCGTTCGGAATGCCGCGGGCAGCTTCGACAGACTGTCAAATGTGTCCCTGTCTCCAGAGCTTCTCCTTCAACAGAGGGGCACTGGTGACAGGTTAGAGCGTATGCTGTCTTCCTCTGTCGGGGGCAGGATGCATATTGATGCGTTGCACAGCCAGAGCCTGAGCCGCAGCACAGGTCAGCGTCGCTCTCTCCAGCGAGAGTCACTGTCCTTCATGAAGGGCGTGATGGACGAGTGCACGCACATCGCCAACTTCTCAGGTGAGGGGATGAAGCAGAGAATGGAATGAACATCTCTCTGGAGGTGTTTGACGACTCTGAGCTATAAAAATGTCCGTGAGTGTGTTTTGTTGAAATATTTTTATGACTAACAGTCTGCATGACGTGTTCGTCTCATGGTTGATATTCCTGCCATTTTTACTATTTTTTTCACCTGTATTAACATTCGTCTGCCTCTCTACCCCACCCCTGTATGTTCCTTAATCCTTCTGTTCCTTTTACCCTTTTACGGTCTGATTCTCTGTCTGCCCCTTCGCCCCTCGGTCTGATTCTCTGTCTGCCCCTTCGCCCCTCGGTCTGATTCTCTGTCTGCCCCTTCGCCCCTCGGTCTGATTCTCTGTCTGCCCCTTCGCCCCCTCGGTCTGATTCTCTGTCTGCCCCTTTGCCCCCTCGGTCTGATTCTCTGTCTGCCCCTTCGCCCCCTCGGTCTGATTCTCTGTCTGCCCCTTCGCCCCCTCGGTCTGATTCTCTGTCTGCCCCTTCGCCCCCTGGTCTGATTCTCTATCTGCTTCTTCGCCCCTCGGTCTGATACTCTGTCTGCCCCTTCGCCCCTTGGTCTGATTCCCTGGCTGCCCCTTCGCCCCCTCGGTCTGATACTATAGCTGCCCCTTCACCCCTTGGTCTGCTACTCTGGCTGTCCCTTCGCCCCCTGGTCTGATACTCTGGCTGCCCCTTCGCCCCTCGGCTTGAAACTCTGGCTTCCCCTTTGCCCCTCGGTCTGATACTCTGTCTGCCCTTTTGCCCCTCGGTCTGATACTCTGTCTGCCCTTTTGCCCCTCGGTCTGATTCTCTGTCTGCCCTTTTGCCCCTCGGTCTGATTCCCTGTCTGCCCCTTTGCCCCCTTGGTCTGATACTCTGGCTGCCCCTTCACCCCTCGGTGTGATACTCTGTCTGTCCTTTCACTCCTTATTTACCCAAAATAAAAATGTTTAACCACTTTGACCCTCTGTCTGTCTTTCTGTTTGCCTGTTTATTCTCCAGACTTTCTATCTGACTCCATCCCCCCTTAGCCTGACAATGTTTGACATTCCTACATTCCCCTCTCCATATATCTTTGTGCCTGACCCAATGCTCCCCTTTAACCCAATGATTGGTTTCCCCTTCTGATCTCCTATATCATTCTTTCCATTTATATACCCTTTGACACTAGGTAACTTTTTATTTGCCCCTGAACCCGTATATCTCAACTCATCTGGTACTTACCCCTTTCTCACTTCATCTGCCTCTTTAGCCTTCTCATCCCCATGATTTCTCTTCTCCTTTCCACTCTGGCCTCGGGTCTTCAGACTTCTCTCTTTTTGCCCCGGGACCCCTCCATGTGATGCTCTTTTCTGGCCCTGTGTTTTCTCCACAGTGCCGGTGGATCCCAGTTTGATCATCATTGTCCAGGCCAAAGAGGATGCCTATGTGCCTCGGTCCGGCGTGCGCAGCCTCAGCGAGGTGTGGCCTGGCTGTGAGGTTCGCTACCTCAACGGGGGCCACATTACTGCTTATCTGTTTAAACAGGCAATTTTCAGGTAGGCATAAATCAAAACACGTGCACCTTACACTCACACAATAATCTCTCAGGTGTTTCATTCCCCTTGTACTGGAGAAGTTTGTTAATAATTACAGTCTTTAACATATGAGCAAACAACAGGCTAATGTTTTTTTCTGGGTTCTGTAGGCGGGCCATTTACGATGCCTTCGAGCGTTTTGTTCAGAAGTATCCCTTATTACTATAGCCCGGATCCTTCGCCGTCGCGCTGACTCAACAGCATGGCAATGGAAAAAAACACATTTTACGACTCACAACGGATCTGAAGCCAAACGACTCCCCATCATGGTGCTACTGAAGACTGAATAGTATTTACACTTATAATTATAATTGTGATTATTTTTTATCCCTTGGTCAATTATTTACTATCTATAAATCTGTAATAAGGATTTTCATCCCTCAATATTTTCTGGATTGAAACTTTGAAGTAAAAAAAAAAACCACACTTTGAAGATTGACTTTATTGTTGTATATCCTTCAAAGAAAGACAACTAACTCCATATGAAGACTGTTGAAAAATATTCCTAATATTTATAGATAATCTTTTTTAGAATTTTTTTTTTTCACATTCAGTCATTTTCCATTAAGGAGTTTCTCCTGTCAGTGAAGAGTTATTTACAGAAAGGCCCTTGACTGAGATTCAAACCCAGTACCATTTCACTGTCAGACGACTACTTTCATGCCACGCCTCCTCCTTGGAGAACCTGCTGAGAATTTCCCCATTCACAAAAATTTTGAAAACATTAATCTTTCAAAGAATACAGAGATTTTGTCCTCACCAGCCACTTCAGTTGATATATATACATATACTAGTCCTTCTCAAAAAATTAGCTTATTGTGATAAAGTTCATTATTTTCTGTAATGTACTGATAAAAATTAAACTTTCATATATTTTAGATTCATTGCACACCAACTGAAATATTTCAGGTCTTTTATTGTTTTAATTCTGATGATTTTGGCATACAGCTCATGAAAACCCAAAATTCCCCTCTCAAAAAATTAGCATATCATGTTCAGGTAGTCTAAACGAGCTATTAACCTAATCATCTGAATCAACCAATTAACTCTAAACACCTGCAAAAGATTCCTGAGGCTTTTAAAAACTCCCAGCCTGGTTCATTACTCAAAACCGCAATCATGGGTAAGACTGCCGACCTGACTGCTGTCCAGAAGGACATCATTGACATCCTCAAGCAAGAGGGTAAGACACAGAAAGAAATCTCTGAGCGAATAGGCTGTTCCCAGAGTGCTCTATCAAGCCACCTCAGTGGGACGTCTGTGGGAAGGAAAAAGTGTGGCAGAAAACGCTGCACAACCAGAAGAGGTGACCGGACCCTGAGGAAGATTGTGGAGGAGGGCCGATTCCAGACCTTTGGGGGACCTGTGGAAGCAGTGGACTGGGCTACAGGTGCCGCATTCCCCAGGTTAAGCCACTTTTGAACCAGAAACCGCAGCAGAAGCGGCTGACCTGGGCTACAGAGAAGCAGCACTGGACTGTTGCTCAGTGGTCCAAAGTACTTTTTTCGGATGAAAGCAAATTTTGCATGTCATTCGGAAATCAAGGTGCCAGAGTCTGGAGGAAGACTGGGGACAAGGAAATGCCAAAATGCCTGAAGTCCAGTGTCAAGTACCCACAGTCAGTGATGGTCTGGGGTGCCATGTCAGGTGTTGGTCCACTGTGTTTTATCAAGGGCAGGGTCAATGCAGCTAGCTATCAGGAGATTTTGGAGAACTTCATGCTTCCATCTGCTGAAAAGCTTTATGGAGATGAAGATTTCATTTTTCAGCACGACCTGGCACCTGCTCACAGTGCCAAAACCACTGCTAAATGGTTTACTGACCATGGTATTACTGTGCTCAATTGGCCTGCCAACTCTCCTGACCTGAAGCCCATAGAGAATCTGCGGGACATTGCGAAGAGAAAGTTGAGAGACACCAGACCCAACACTGTGGATGAGCTTAAGGCCGCTATCGAAGCATCCTGGGCCTCAGCAGTGCCACAGGCTGATTGCCTCCATGACACGCCGCATTGAAGCAGTCATTTCTGCAAAAGGATTCCCGACCAAGTAGAACTGAACATAATTATTTGAAGGTTGACTTTTTTTGTATTCAAAGCACTTTTTTATTGGTCAGATGAAATATGCAAATTTTTTGAGATAGGGATTTTTGTTTTTTATTTACTTTTTTGCCAAAATTATCAATATTAAAACAATAAAAGGCTTGAACTATTTCAGTTGTGTGTAATGAATCTAAAATATATGAAAGTCTAATGTTTATCAGTATATTACAGAAAATGATAAACTTTATCACAATATGCTAATTTTTTGAGAAGGACCAGTATTAAGATGTGTGAAAACTTTAAAATAAGCTCAATTTTTTTATTTCAGAAGCTACTGAAACTTGTAGGAAAATGTAACCTTCAACTGAAGTGAATTTTGGGGGGTATTCCTCAGAAATAATAATTAATCATAAAATCTCCTGTTCCACAGTTACTGGTGCCCTCCAATTCCAAGGAAATAAATGTAATTGCAGAATTTCTGTAATTTATACAGTCATTTGCAAAGTTGATCAGAGTATCTAGGAACATTTACTTAGTAATTCATCAAGCCTGCACTTGCCCATATCTACTCTTAGAGGAATCATTAAGAGGTTTAAAACAACCAGAACAGTGGTAAACACGCCTGGACAAGGACGCAAGGTTATCTTGCCCCTACGCACAGTGAGGAGGATGGTAAGAGAAATTAAAAGTTCTCTGAAGCTCACTTTTAAAGAATTGCAACAAGTGGCAGCATGTTGTGGTCACAGAGTCTCCAAAACAGCCATCAAGCTCCATCTACATGCCAACAAGCTGTCTGGGACGCTTGTACGGAAAATAAGTCATAAACAGTCATAAGCGCAAATGTCTAGAGTTCGCAAAGCCATACCAGAACTTCAACTGAGACCATGTGCTTTGGTCAGATGAGCCCAAGATGGAGCTTTTTGGCAACAAACACATTTAAGTGGGTCTGGCAGAACACAAAAGATGAGGATGCAGAAAAGCACCTCATGCCCACTGTGAAGTCTGGGGGAGGATTGGTAATGCTATGGGTGTGTTTCCCTACCAGAGGCCCTGGGAACCTTTTTAGGCTGCATGGCATCATGAACGCTTTGAAATACCAGAACATTTTAAATCAAAATCTCATAGTCTCTGCTCAAGAGCTGGGTCTTTCAGCAAGATAATTACCCTCAACATATGGCCAAATCTACACAGAAATGGTTCATCAGACACAGAATCAAGCTCCATCCATGGCCATCTCAGTCTCCAGACGTCAACGCAACCGAGAACCTGTGAAGTGAGCTGAAGATGAGAGCACAGACGAGAAGAACAGGTCGCTGGATGATTTAGTGAAATTGTGCAGAGAGGAAATGGTCCAATATAAATCTTTGTGTATTCTCCCATCTTGTGAAACATTCTCAGAGAAGAGTGGGTGCTGTTTTGTTGGTAAAAGGTGGTTGTACAATATTATTAACATCAGGGGGATAATTGTTGCACACAATTTGATATAAAATAATTATTTTAAAATTTGTTGTTTTTCTCCCCCACGGAATAAATGCACTTGAATTAAAGGTTGAGGTTTCCTCTTTACCACCACTCACTGAATGCATTAGAAGCTAAGGAACACATATTAACCAGACAGGCCTCTGTCAGTCCCAAAGGACTATGGCTGTGCTCTGGCTGGTATCCCAGCTGGTGATACTCTCCAGTGCGCAGAGCCTGGGTAGGGAGTAATCGAGGACAGGCTGTTACCCAAGCAGCAAGTTCCCCCTCTCGGCACCACTGGAAGGATCCAATGGAAGGACAAGTGCAGATACGACTGGGTTCCAGTGCCGCTGCAGGACTCACCAGAACGTTAATGTGAATGAATGCCTCAGGGGACTCCGACTCCTGATTAGAAACACGCTGATGGCTGTGCAGCCTCCTTTTGTCGAAAGTCAGCAATTGCTTTACACAATAGACAGTGATAGACATGGCAGGCCTTTGATAACCCAGTTAACGGCACTGGGGGGACAGTGACAACCTTGTGGAGAGTGGGACTTGAACCCCCAACCTTAGGATCACCGATCCTGCGCCCTATACAACTAGACCACCACTGACCCTCACATATTTCCCAGGGGATGCCAATAATTATGGAGGGCAGTGTGTATGCCTGCGATGAGCTGGCCAGGGTCTACTCTGCCCCCACCCAGTCAGCTGAGATGGACCCTGCAACCCAACCCTAATTAGGATTAAGTGGTTTAGAAAAATAATATACCGAGACTTACAAGGTCTTTAATACCCAATTTTCCGTCTTACGAGCTTCAATCCGCAGTGGTGGCCTCGTGGCAAATGTGCTGGATCACTGATCCTAAAATTGGGGGTTCAAGCCTCACTCAACACAGGTTGTCACTGTCCCCCCCAGTGCACTGACTGGGTTATCAAAGGCTGGCCATGTCTCTCACTGTCTATGGTGTGAGGTTCATGTAAAAGAACCACTGCTGACTTTCGACAAGAGGAGCTGCAAAGCAGTCAGCGTGTTTCCGCCCTGAGATAGCCTGGCGAGCTGTCCAGGCTGTACTCTGCCCTCGCCTGAAGTCGGCTGGGATTGGCGCCAGTCTCCCCGCAACCCTAATTAAGATTAAGCGGTTACAGAAAATGAACTGATGAACGAGCTTCAATCCTACCAAAAATCTGCCCTAACTAACAAGCAAATTTTTGATTTATGAGCTCTGCTGGGGAAATGGCTTTTCCGGGCCGATTAGCCTCGTATTCTTTTGTGTGTATTCCTCCGCAAATCGAGAACGCCTTGTACAGTGCTTCTCAATTATCTCAATTATTTTCTGTCATGCTCCCTATAGGAAGAACCTCCACACACACACACACACACACACACAATTATCCCCATAGAAAATAACAGAAAACCAATTAATCCGTTCCAACCCCCTCCCAAACTCCGAACCTGCCACAAACACGTATATTTGACCTAATATAGTCAATATTCGAGTTACGACAAATCGGTTCCGACCAACCAGTCGTAAGTCGGATTGGTCGTACGGTGGAAATTTAACATGATACCGAAACCACCCAGCACACACTATGAATTCATGTGAAGTGTATTCTTCACCTGCACGTTCTTTCAATATGTGAAATAAACGTGTCGCCTTACTTTGCACTGCTCGCAACATCACTTTCACATTTCTTTGCCTATTATCTTCCAACCATGTGTATAGCAACTTTTTCATCTCGGTCCTTCACGCTGTTTTGTGATGATAGTTGACTTAATCGAGGCTGCTGCTTTCACTGCTTCCTTCATGCGGTCCTTAGCCTTCAAAATTGTAGACACTGTGGAGTGGGAGAGATGGAGATCTCACTTTCACTTTCATCTTCATCTATAATGACCGTGCCTTCCTTGCTTTGTTGGTAGAATTGCCATCTGATGAATCGGACTTCCTCTCGGGGCCATGGTAACGGTATACAATAAATGAATGTGAAAGTGTACTGTAAAAGAGATGCTACTGCAATGGTATCTAGTCACTGAGTGTGGCTGGAGAATGCTGTGAGTGTGAGATGCTGGGATGCTGCCCTGCCAGACATATACAGTAAACTCATAAGACAGCGTGAAGGACAGAGATGGGAAAAATTGCTATTTACGTGGTGGGAAGATAATAGGCAAAGAAATGTGAACGTGATGTTGCGGGTAGTCCAAAGTAAGGCTACAAGTTTATTTTCATGTTGAAAGAACGTACAGATGAATAATACAGACGCTCCCCGACTTAAGTTTTTAATTGGTTCCGGACGGCCAAACGTAAGTTGTTACAATGACGTATGACGCTCATATTGTACTATACATCCAGAAATACAGACGCTCCCCAACTTACATTCATCCGTTTTACGTTTTTTCGATTTTACATTGTTTTTTTTTTTTTTTTTCAAAAAAAAAGCAGAATTTGAAGTTTAGACGTACCTACGTAGTACGCTGATGTAATGACGCTGCATCCATTGTTTACAAGCAAGAGATTGAACGTGCCTCTCCTTCCCAGTTCAGTTTTATACATATATATATATATAAAAATATAAAATAGTCCTTCTCGAAAAATTAGCATATTGTGAAAATTTTCATTATTTTCTGTAACGTACTGATAAAAATTGAACTTTCATATATTCTAGATTCATTGCACACCAACTGAAATATTTCAGGTCTTTTATTGTTTTAATACTGATAATTTTGGCATACAGCTCATGAAAACCCAAAATTCCTATCTCAAAAATTTGCATATTTCATCCGGCCCATAAAAAAAAGTGCTTTTAATACAAAAAAAGTCAACCTTCAAATAATTATGTTCAGTTATGCACTCTATACTTGGTCGGGAATCTTATTGCAGAAATGACTGCTTCAATGCGGCGTGGCATGGAGGCAATCAGCCTGTGGCACTGCTGAGGTGTTATGAAGGCCCAGGATGCTTCGATACGGCCTTAAGCTCATCCACAGTGTTGGGTCTGGTGTCTCTCAACTTTCTCTTCACAATATCCCACAGATTCTCTATGGGCTTCAGGTCAGGAGAGTTGGCAGGCCAATTGAGCACAGTAATACCATGGTCAGTAAACCATTTAGCAGTGGTTTTGGCACTGTGAGCAGGTGCCAGGTCGTGCTGAAAAATGAAATCTTCATCTCCATAAAGCTTTTCAGCAGATGGAAGCATGAAGTGCTCCAAAATCTCCTGATAGCTCGCTGCATTGACCCCGCCCTTGATAAAACACAGTGGACCAACACCAGCAGCTGACATGGCACCCCAGACCATCACTGACTGTGGGTACTTGACACTGGACTTCAGGCATTTTGGCATTTCCTTGTCCCCAGTCTTCCTCCAGACTCTGGCACCTTGATTTCCGAATGACATGCAAAATTTGCTTTCATCCAAAAAAAGTACTTTGGACCACTGAGCAACAGTCCAGTGCTGCTTCTCTGTAGCCCAGGTCAGCCGCTTCTGCCGCTGTTTCTGGTTCAAAGGTGGCTTGACCTGGGGAATGCGGCACCTGTAGCCCATTTCCTGCACACGCCTGTGCACTGTGGCTCTGGATGTTTCTACTCCAGACTCAGTCCACTGCTTCCACAGGTCCCCCGAGGTCTGGAATCGGCCCTTCTTTCACTTTTTCCTTCCCACAGACGTCCCACTGAGGTGGCTTGATAGAGCACTCTGGGAACAGCCTATTCGCTCAGAGATTTCTTTCTGTGTCTTACCCTCTTGCTTGAGGGTGTCAATGATGGCCTTCTGGACAGCAGTCAGGTCGGCAGTCTTACCCATGATTGCGGTTTTGAGTAATGAACCAGGCTGGGAGTTTTTAAAAGCCTCAGGAATCTTTTGCAGGTGTTTAGAGTTAATTGGTTGATTCAGATGATTAGGTTCATAGCTCGTTTAGACTACCTGAACATGATATGCTCATTTTTTGAGATCGGAATTTTGGGTTTTCATGAGCTATATGCCAAAATCATCAGCATTAAAACAATAAACGACCTGAAATATTTCAGTTGGTGTGCAATGAATCTAAAATATATGAAAGTTTAATTTTTATCAGTACATTACAGAAAATAATGAACTTTATCACAATATGCTAATTTTGACCTTTATCAAAATATGCTAAGTTTTTGAAGACTAGTATATATATATATATATATCAGTTATATAGTGTGTTACCCTTGTGTTAAGACGTCTCTGTGATCTTTGTGTTTACACTGTTTTGCGGACTTTTGTAACCCTAAGCAAATATGGTTATATAAGTGGAAGCCTACTAACATGGGTGCAAATCTCATACTTAGAGATTAATTAACTATCTGCTCGGATCGGCGCAATCTACCATGCCTACTCAGTTAAGCAAAGAGAGTTGTAATTGAATGAAAAGAGAATTCTCCGCTCTGCTGGTGATTCACATCAGTGCAGGCTGTGTTCTAAACGAGTTCAACGATGCTCTTGCTGACTTGAAAGACCGGAAGCCCGTATAACCCACAGCAAGTACAATACTTTCGCAAGTACACTACTTTCGGTTTCATTATATTTGATATTATTTTACAATGTTATGTTTATAATAATTGATTTAGGGGTGTTTTATGAGATACGGTAATGGCATTTATGGATGTATAGTACAGTATGAGCGTCATACGTCACACGTCACTGTAACAACTTGTGTTCACTTTCAACTTACGTTTGGCCGTCCGGAACCAATTAAAAACATAAGTTGAGGAGCGTCTGTACATTACCGTATCTCATAAAACACCCCTAAATCAATTATTATAAACATACCATTGTAAAATAATATCAAATAATATCAACATTAATTTCAAATAAGTCAATTATTTATACCGAGTCACTTTACATGAAGCTTAAAACAGTCAATCAACGCTTACAATAAGTGAGGCGCTCAAAACTGAAAGTAGTGTACTTGCTGTGGGTTATACGGACTTCCGGTCTTTCAAGTGCGCAAGAGTGCCGTTGAACTCGTTTAGAATCACCAGCACAGCAGCGTGCGCCGATCCGAGCAGATACTTAATTCATCTCTGTGTATGAGACTTGTACCCATACTAGTAGGCTTACGCTTCTGAACAACCATTTGCTTAGGGTTACAAAAGTCCGCAAAACAGTGTAAACACAAAGATCACAGAGATGACGTCTTAAACAAGGGTAACACGCTATATAACTAAGATACATACATACATTATATATATATATATATATATATATATATATATATATATATATATATATATAATATAATGTGGGGCCGGTGGTGTAGTGGTTAGGGAGCTGGGCTCATGATCGGGAGGTTTTTGTGTTCAAATACCAGTGAGACCCCCCACTGTGCTAAGACCCCTGGGCAAGGTCTCAACTACAAGTGTGCCTCTGTTCACCCAGCAGTATAAATGGGTACCAGTAAAAATATACTGGGAAGGTAACTTGCGATGGACTAGTGTCCCATCCAGGAGGAGTTGAACTCCTAGTCGCTTCCCGCTATAGAATCTGGGGATAAGCACTGGTCCGATGAGCCAGTAGGCTCGGGTGTAAAAAGCCCAACGGACTTTACCTTACCTTTATTTATATATATATATATATATATATATATATATATATATATATATATATAAATAAAAACTCAACTGGGAAGGAGGGGCACTTTCAGTCTGTCGTTCGTAAACAATGGACGCAGCGTCATTACGTCAATGTAATTTGTAACTCAAAATTTGACTTTTGGGGGGGGGGGGGTAAAATCGAAAAAACGTAAAACGGATGAACGTAAGTCGGGGAGCGTCTGTATATTTTACATGAATTCATAGCGAGTGCTGGATGGTTTTGGTTTTGTCGTGTTAAATATCCAACCTACAGCCAATCTGAATTACGACCAGTTGGTCAGAACCAATCTAGGTCATAACTCAGATAGTGACTGTATATATACAGTGAACCCTCACTTTTTGTGGTGAATGGGGCCCCGAGACCCTCCGCTAACGCCGACTTTCCGTGAAGTAGGATCGACCCCCGTGACTGACGTATACGTACATGTATATGTGTATATATCATTAAATACATATTCAATGCTATAAATGCTTATAATAACAATTAAATATTCAAAAGTATAGCATAAGATGTACATAAAATATAAATACATACAGACACGTGCACGCACGCACACACACAAACACGCATCCAGACATGCACACACATACAGACACGCGCGTGCACAGTCAGATGCGCACCTCACATAAAAATGGAAGTACAGTGACCCCTCTCTACTTTGTGCTTCAGTTTCTGTGGATTCAGTGCATCGCAGTTTTTCTAAAACATTAATCAAAAAATAAAAAAACTAAGAAATTAAGGAAAAATAGGGGAAAATTTAAGGAAAATTCCACAAGGCCAATTATGCAAAAAACAAAACAAAACAACCCAAAAAACACCAACAAAACTACCACTGTAGAATTGGTTGGGGGTGTTTTGGGGTTGTTTTTTGTTTTTATGTTTTTTTTTTTTTTTTTTGCATAATTGGCCTTGTTTTGTGACATTTTCCTTAACGTTTCCCAATTTTTCCTTAATGTCTTTTTTTAAATTTTCGTTGAATATTTTTGAAAAACCCGCAATGAACTTGAAGCACGAAGTAGCGAGAGATCACTGCATATGCGCACACACACACACACACACACACACCGGCCTGACGAGACACTATGGCTCGGATGCAAAAAGTCCAACGGACTTGACCTTTATCAATATCCAAATTGTTGCCTATTTTGTCGTAATGCTTCAGAAAATTATCATTTTATTTATCATTTGTTATTTTACCAAGAAAAACGTAGCAAGCATTTTATGCTCTATCCTGAAGGTTTCCTTGTGATGATAAAACAGCAGAAACAAATTAATATCAACCTGGATCGATCAGATTAGAGAAGGCGACATCACTGTGATCGAATGAATTTTATAATATCTGCTACTGAAAAGTAAAACATTTCTGAAATACTCTATAATGTATGTTTATGGACAATTAATACACACCAGAATTGCAAATTACAATTTCTTATTACAAATTCAGTTATCCCTGTTTTTTTTTAAAAATCTATCCAAAATGTAAAAATTGCCAGTAACCTCTAAGCAACTTTCACAATGTATTATTATTATTAATAATAAATTCTTCATTAAAGCCAATCTTCTCACCCTGTGTAACCTGTACAGTTTGCCCACTACCAATATGGTGGCCATGGCTACGTTGTTTTCAAGCGTGCTGAAGCCATTCGCCCTCAGTTGGTGTGTGACCTCTGACCCCGCGCAAACGTGCCATCATGCCAGCCCAGTCCGCCATATTGACTGTTGTCTTTTGCCTTGAGAAGAAGATAAGCGAAAGCATTTGCTGCGCTTGGAAAAGAAAAGCATTCTTTTAAACAAAAAGGAACAAATCGCTTATCCGTCAAACTCGTAAATAAGCGCAAGTCCGTGTCAAGAGGGAATTTATCGAGATGGCGAGGAAGAAGAGTAAACAAGCCGGAGTTGGGAATAAAGATCAGACTTTGTCGAAGAGCCCCGGCGGAGGAGGAGATGCAGGAGCAGCAGCTGCAGCCAGGAGCACTCAGGTAGCGTTAGCTCAACCGGCTAATCAGGCTAACTCGAAGATGAGCTGAATCCAAACGCCGTTCTGTTGGACACATAGAACACTATGTAGGGATCAAGATCCACGACCACCTCTCCTGTACGAGTGCACCTCTGTGGGGAATTCGGAGCTATTCGGGATGCAGCTACACGTTCACTCCATCGCTGGATTTACCGTATATAGGGTTTTATTTACACACATTTCCATAGTTTATTCAGGTTTCCACTGAACGACTTGTATACTTTTAAAAGTAGAAAATTTTAGGTCACAAAAATGTCTCATAGTTTGCACGACTTGGCGAGTAACGTTCTGCGGGCGGAGCACCTTCCTTGCTCCCAACATTCAATAGATAAATATCTTTACTTGGTCAAATGCCACACACATTGAAACTTTGTTAATTATAAATTATATATGTAAGCACGCTGCTTTGCTTGCTGTTGAGACAATTCGTTTATTCACGATAGCCTGACGTACGAGCTCGAAGTGTTATATTTTTACTCCACACCTGTATTCGACAAATCCCGCCTTCCGCGCTTGCTTTTGACGTTTTACAACGTCGCTTGCAGACTGTCTTTTTGGGACGTTGAATTGACAGATGGATCGTAACCAGCCAATCATAATGTAGAAACTAGCCAATCCGCTCTCGGTAGGCAGAATGTGTTGGAATACGGGTAGGAGGCAAAAAAAAAAAAAAATCACAATTCGAAGCTAATGTCCTCGTCGCTAATGCCTAGCTAATATGTTTATGCACTAAATCTCTTTATTGCTGTAAAACTATAGAAATAATTTTATTTGTTTAGACGGATAAAGGTGTTTAATGTGCGTTCCTGGTGTACTTTCAAGTATCGCCATAGCACAAAAGTGAGAGCCGTCAGAAACGAACAAGAAAAGTGAAAGAAAAGTCACCTGTAAACCTCAGGACACTTTTTAAGGGAAAGGTTCATCCTGGAACACTGTTCATCCTCGTAATATTTCACTTCACAGGGTGTAATCCGTGATGCTGGTGCGAGTTGGGTGGTTGGTTCTGTATGAGGAGTTTTCCTCAGAAGTTGAGAGTTTGTGTTTCTCTGACATCACAGGGTAACACTGGGATTGCCTTGTGCTGTTCCATCCATCCAGCTATTGGCTGAACTGCTTAATCCTACTCGGGATCACAGGTAAGCTGGTGTCCATCTCGGCCGATGCCGGTACACCCCAAACAGCCCTCCAGTATACTGTAGGACCAAAACTCACACTCCTTCGGGGCAATTTGAAGCAGTTGCACTGTAGAATTCTCAAAATCACAATAAAGATAAATAATAAAGAACTAACCCTCTGGTTTTTCCCTCATTGTCAATCACAGTTTGTTTGAGACTTTTCCTAGATGCTCAGATGCTAGATTAAAAGTCCCAGAATGCAGTGCGGCTACACATTACTGAGTGGTCGTCAGCACAGGCCTGAGAATCTGTTGGTTCGTGGTATTAAGGTGGCGAGCCTCATAATATCGCAGTTGGTTGAAACTGACCAGAGTGTAGAGATGAGCAGAGAGAGCCTGACGGATGAAAACACAAAATGCTGTTGCTTCTCTGTCTTTAGATGGAGATGAAACTTGGACTGCACCAAGCAAGAGGCAATCAGAATCCTTTATTGATCCCGGAGGAAATTGTATAAGAAGGAATCTGGGTTTGGAAAGGGTGGGGTAGTTGTGATCTTGGGGTGTATCTGTTTTTTGTTTGTTTGTTTGTTTTTGACTGACAGGCTGTGTCTGAGTTGCAGGGATACATTGAAGTGTTTTACATATCTAATGTGATTAATTGTAACACAACTGATTGACGTGTACATGTACACAGGTGGGCGTGTATGCACAAGTGACCTGTGTGTATTATAACATTTCAGTCGGCTGCTTTTTCTGAATCAAATGAAGTTATGGCGTGTACTTTTATTGTTGTTATTGCTGCTGTTGTCAGGCTCTAGCAGTGTCGATGTAGCTTGTCACGGGTAAAATCTGGTGATATTTTGCATGTTGTGAGATGACTGGAGGGCTCAGTGAACGGTGCATACAGTAGATCTAATCCCAGGTGCTGATCTCGTACTCCTTTCTGCTCCACAGTCGGTGCACACGTGCTGCTTGCTGTGCCATCGAGAGTTTAAGGACTGGGGCTCAGGCCTTGCTAATGGACTCCCAGGCCACGGCTCCAAGTTGGCCGACGCCGTCCCGGCGCTCTCGCAGGCTCTGCTGAGGGAAGCACCGGGACGCAAGCTGGCAGACGCCGTGCCTTCGCTGTCACAGTCGCTGCTGGGTGAGGTGCCGCTGTGGATCTGCCAGAGCTGCCGGAAGAGTGTGGAGGAAGAGGAACGGAGGGCGGTGCAGGAGCAGAGTACGCCGGTGAGTTGGGATGAGATGGAGCTGGATTTGTGTACACAGTTGATTCAATTTACGGTCATTTTTCTGTTTTGTTCCTGGTCTGATTATTTACTCAAGCACGACTTCTGGAGGTGTTTAGCGCCGATGACACTTCCGTAGCTGAGATTTGTTTTTGATGAGTGGAAAATACAAATGGAACTGCAGGTGTGACGTGTGTATGAAGGCAAAATGTTGACGGTCAAACGGCATCCTTCTGAACGATGGTGTGGGTGGGAAAAAACACACCTGAAGATATCTCGTAGTTAACAGCGTTATGTGCTCCCATTTGTTCTATTCCCTAATTTGAGTCGTATCCAATTCTCACCCCTCGTGTTGCCTCTCTGTCACATACGACCTCAACCAACCTGGCAGGGACTCAAATATGTACGAAATATGTACCCCCTCCGTGACATGCGATGGCCCGCCCTATTACGAAATGCTGCACATGTGCATTGTGAGTCGGCCTAACAGTCGAAGGGAAAGCGCTGTCTATATCTTTTGGACGAAGGACTTCACAGACGCCCATGGATTGGCTGGTGAATGCTGTCAGTGACAAGGAAGGGTTTGCTGTCCCTCCCTCTCATAATAGCTGGGCCAATTTGCCTTCATGGGCTCATGGTTCCAAATGGCTACGGCAACAACCTGGGTTTGAACTTGTGATCTTCAGGTTGATTCTTGTGCACCTTGTTGATGCGCCACTCGGAAGCCAAATCATGTTGTTTTACGACCATCGAGAGTCGTGTGATTCAAGTCGTGACCGCTTAACTCTTGAATTTAATTAAATAAATAATTTTCTGTCCAATCGACTTTTGTTTTCATGGTTAATTTTTTTTTCACAAATAAATTATATAACAGTAGTAATAATGATAATTGTTCTTACCATATTATTATTATTGGTTTATTTTCACATCCATAAGGAAGTTTCTGATCTGAATGGTGATGAAAGCGTTATCTTATACCTCAGAGCGAGCTTGTGCAGCGCTGTGATCTGATTTCCCTGTAGCGACACCCGGAGACAGTTTGAAAGTCACGGCGTATCAGTTTTTCCATGCTTCTGCTCCGTGGGAAATAAAACCGGTTGTTCTGGTCATGCCGTGTGGAGTGTACAGTACAGGTAGACCAGTGCTGTGAAATCTGGAGCTGAGCTACATTAACTAAACTCAACCTCATCCTGGGTTTGGAGTTCAGTGAGTTCTCATTTCTGATTGGTCAGAAAGTGTTGGGTTATATCTGTAACAAACTGTGTGAGAAACACAGGGTGATGGAAATGCCCTCGTTTTCCATGTTACAGATTCACTTTGACTGAAGGAGCCTCCAGCATCAGAGATAAAATGGTGAGGGTCAGATTTCCGACGCTTGTGTCTTAATAAATAATCGATGAAATGGGTTTCGTGGCAAATTGTTCTAAGAGGAATTAAATCGCACAGGACTTTTTTAAAAAGCGAGTTTCTGTAGAAAACCAAATACGCAGAACATTTGCTCCGAACACTAACGCTGTTTTTCAAAAACTAAATAAAAATATCTTTGAAGGTATGTTTCCCTGTCAGCGTTTTTCTGTCTGTGGGACACCGACAAGATTTTCACGCTATGTACTAATGTTTAACTCGAACGTTGTGTGGCGGATTTATTAAAGCCACGCCATTATTTCTGAACCCTGATCAAGATATTTTGAGATCCAGAATATTTTTGGAAAGCGCAGTGTGATATTAATCATGATGTGCGGACAGTTTGATGCTGAATCTCTCAGAAAACTGCGGGCACCCGATACTGAGAAGCGTTACTGAATGTGTAATGGAGGAAACATTATTTCTCTGACTGTCATGGAGGAAATGAGCAGATGATGAACGTGACAGATGTGTGGAAGAAAGGCCATGCGTTATACTTTGAGCACTTTAAGGTGTTTCAGGAGCACAGGGTTTAATCCGCTTCTGATTTGGATGGCAGAGAGACAGAGAGAGAGAGAGAGAGAGAGAGAGAGAGAGAGCACTCAACTTTTACCCGTTTGATCATCGACGTTGCAGACAGATGTGAAAACAGGTTCGGTTATTTAACCGAGATTATAATGTTAGTGCCTTCATCATCCTCATCATCCTGTTTTTGAACATGTGACAGAAATTGCTCTAATCAGAGACACAGTGATGGAACAGATGCTGCGCTGTGTGTTTGTTAGTTTTCTATTTACTGAAAGTGTCACAATAATAACAATTTTTTTTATTGTACAGCAACTGATACAATCATAAAATGCATTTCCGTGCCTGAATAAACAACATCATCCGCTTGATCTGTGGTGGGGTTGCAGGGGCAGCAGCCGAAGCACTGAGGTCCAGTCGTCCCTCTCCACAGCCACTTCCCGCAGCGCTTTGGTGGGACACAAACTGAGGCATTCCCAGACCAGCCGAACAACCTAGTCCTGCCAGTGTGTTCTGGGTTGACTATGGGGTCTCTACAAGGAAATAAAAAATAATAATTAAAAGGGTGTGTGCGGTGTGTTGTATTGTGTGTGTGTTTGCAGCAAATTTAATCCATTAATAAAATGAATTGCGGGACCAACACACACACACACAGTGGAACCTTAGTGGTCAAACAATTCGTTCCAAACATATGCCGATTTGTTGGAAGAGTGAAACAATATTTCCCAGAAGAAATAGTTAAAACTCGATTAAAGTGTACAGATGAATGTTTACTTCTGTCAGTACAGTTATATACACTTTGCAAACGAGTTTATTTATGAAACACGTAAATATACAATGCAGTGGTACCTCAGTTTTAGACCACAATTCATTCCGGACGGCTGGTGGAATTCCGATTTGGTCGAATGTTTTTCCCATTGCAAATAATGTAAATGGGCTTAATCCGTTCCATTGTCTTTTGAACAGATACCGTAACTCATACCATCGGTCCACAAATTAAATGAAAAATTACTGAATACAGTACACTAAAATAAAAACCACAGTATAGTTAAAGCATAAGAACAACCTTCGAGGTGGTGAGCAGTTGGCATGCATGTTGGCGAGAGAGAGAGGATGAGGATCCCCTTCCAGAACAGCTTCAGATGAATCAGCCAAAGGTGTTTTTTGTTTTCTCTTGCTACTTGCTTTGGTGTGGATGACTCTTCTTCAGGATGTTCCGTTCTTTTCTTGAAGAACATTTCTAACGTGGCTTGTTTCTGCCTTCTTTTCAAAACCTTACGGAAGTGGCTCATGACCTCATCGTTAAAGGTGTTCACAGCGCTGCCAGCTTTAGCGTTATCAGGGTGTTGCATAGTATCAACAACTTCTGGAGTTACGGAAAGCATGCATTTCCCCCTCCCTCTCGGTCTCGTTTTTTTCTCATTTATTCTTGTTCATTCTCGGGTTTTTTTTAGCGTTCGTCTTTCGGATTTTGGTCGACTTCCTAGACAAAAAAATCCTGGCTTTTTTGGCCGAATTCCAATTTATTCGACTTCTAGAGCGTTCGAGGACCAAGGTTCCACTGTACATATATTAATGCACAAAAGAGTAAAACATAACAGTATGCAATAATCTAATCATGTATTGTATTTGTTTATTTACCTTTCTAGTTTGTGATGTGTCAGTGTCTGTAGATGGATAGGGAGGGAGTGATGGGGGTCGAGGTTATTGCTTTGAGGGGGCGTGGCAGGTTTCTCTTCTCTGTCTCTTGATCGCAGTTGATTCTTGACATTGGTAGGTAGGTAGGTAGGTAAGTAAGTCTGTTGGGTTTTAAACCCGAGCCTAGTGGCTCATCAGGCCGGTGCTTATCCCCGGTTTCCATAGCGTGAAGCGATCAGGAGTTGAACTCCTCCTGGATGGGACGCTAGTCCATCGCGGGTTACCGTCCCAGTATATTTTTACTGGTACCCGTTTGTACTGCTGGGTGAACAGAGGCACACTTGTGGTTGAGACCTTGCCCAGGGGTCTTAGCACAGTGAGGGTCTCAGTGGGATTTGAACTCACAACCTCCCGATCATGAGCCCAGCACTTTAAACACTACACCACCGGCCCCACGATTCTTGACATTGTCATGACTTTTTTCTTTTACTTTCCAGTAGAATTGCTGCTGCTTTTCTTAGGACTCATGGTTAAGGGTTAAAGTAGCCGTAATGTAATGAATAAACAATACGCAGTACAAGACTCTATCTTATTGGCTGTTCAAAGTACTGAACACTGAGTAACACGCTTGGCTTTGCTTAGTTCCAACTGAGCATTTGTTTGAATACTGAGGCAGATTTTACTCATTTTTTTTTAGGGCTGCAACTAACGATTATTTTAATAATCGATGAATCTATTGATTATTTTTTTCGATTAATCGGGAAGATTACATTTTTCAAATTTCCATTTTTATATTAAAAAAAAAATTAAAAAATAGAATACTTGTTTTCAAATTGCCTTCCATATGTGAGTAACTGAGTGTATCTCTAGTCATTTGTTAATTCTGTGATAATCATAGTTCAACATATCATATAGATAATCTACTAATAGATATACAGATGCTCCCCGACTTACGTTTTTAATTGGTTCCGGACGGCTGTACATAAGTTGAAAGTGAACGTAAGTTGTTACAGTGACGTATGACGCTCATACTGCACTATACATCCATAAATACCATTACCGTATCGCATAAAACACCCCTAAATCAATTATTATAAACATAACATTGTAAAATAATATCAAATAATATCAATATTAATTTCAAATAAATTAAATTCAAGCAAAATAATTTCAAATAGATAAATTTTAATCAAATTCACTCATCAAATATTAAATACAGTATCAAATATAACCTTTAACATTCTCTGTGATGCAATCTTTCTGCTTGTAAATGGTTCCGATGGCCGATGGATGGTCAATTTACATTAAGCTGAGCCAAGTCACTTTACATGAAGCTTAAAACAGCCAATCAACGCTTACGATATGTGAGGCGCTCAACACCGAAAGTAGTTTACTTGCTTTGTGCATGAGACAAAGCGCGGATTATACGGACTTCCAGTCTTTCAAGTGAGAAAGGCCGCCGTTGAATACTCGTTCAGTACTCAGCCTGCACTAATGTGAATCACCAGGATAGCAGAGTTCTCTTTCTTTTCTGGATTCGGGTTTTCATTCATTTTACAACTCTCTTTGCTTAACAGAGTATGCATGGTAGATTCCGAGCAGATACTTAATTCATCTGTATATGAGACTTGCACCCATGCTAGTAGGCTTACGCTTCTGAACAACCATTTGCTTAGGGTTACAAAAGTCTGCAAAAACAGTGTAAACACAAAGATCACAGAGACGACGTCTTAACACAAGGGTAACATGCTCTCTCTCTCTCTCTCTCTCTCTCTCTATATATATATATATATATATATATATATATATATATATATATATATATATATATATATATATATATATAATGTGGATATATAAAATGATGTCTATATAACTGAACTGGGAAGGAGGGGCATGTTCAGGCTGTCATTTGTAAACAATGGCCGCAGCGTCATTGTGTCATGTCAGCGTACTACGTAGGTATGTCTAAACTCAAAATTTGACAATTTTTTTTTTTTTTTTTTTTTTTTTTAAACCTAAACCGATGAACGTAAGTCGGGGAGCGTCTGTGTGTGTGTGTGTATAATATATATATACATACATATACATACACACACACACACACACACAGTGGTACCTCACCTTACAAAATTAATCTGTTCCAGAAGTGGTTTTGTTAGTTGAGTCACATTTTACATGGAAAAACCTGATTCGTTCCAAGACCACCAATACTACCCCCTAAAAAAAGAAAAAGAATAAGCGGGCTTGTGGCCGTATTTCTTTGTGATATCACTCAACTGCATGCCACAAGCCCGCTTCTTCTTTTTCGTGTGTGTACACACACACACACACACACACATATATATATATATATATATACACACCTGTATATTAATATAATTTTATGCATGCTATAGTTTATAATTGCTTACCGTTTGCTTGTCAAATTGTGACCTAATTTTAGCTAATTTTGTATGAAGCTTCAATTTAGTTTTATAAATACAAATATATTTCAGGCAGTTGTGTATTCTAAAGAATCAGTTGAGATGTTTTGTTATCCATTCTATTACCATCGACACATTGTGAATTATGAAAGAGCTCTATGGCTTCTATAATAATACAGCAATTTCCCAGCACTCAGTATGAGTTTCTAATGCAAACGGATACAATTATTAAATGCTAATGAACAGAGCATGACAAACAACCTTAACATTTCAAGTAGTTCAATCAACTTTCGCATTCGTAGAACATTTCGGTTCGCGCATTCTGATAAAGATTAAACAACCTTGCTAGGAACACGACCGCTGCCATCTCGATTTGCCGGACCTACTTTAGATCATGTGACAAGCAAACACGCTTGTGTATTGCTACTCTTGGTACATGTGCTGCCCAGGCCGGGTGCTGAGGTTAGGTTTCAACGAACAGAAATGGCAGAATGAGCCGATTCATTGTATTGTGAGCTTTCGTAATAAACTTTCAGATATATACTAGTAGATGTTCCCCTTCAAAACAGAATAAATTTAGGATTCGGAAGTCACTTACCCTGCTGATGGAAGGCTTCCTCATCAATAATTCCTACGGTTTTTTTTAAGCTGCTCCCGCATCACTGTAGTACTCCTGTGCCAAGCCATTTCACTTTTACAAAGCCTGCATTCAACACATTTTCAGGGACGATGGAGATTAAAATGCTCCCAAACTTTTGAAGATTTTGGTTGAACACTTTTTTTCCATCCCAGTGCCACTGGCAGTCGACTGAGACATGTTTTTTAATGTTTATGAAGATGAAAAAATGTCCCTCGATCTCCAATTCACCCATGTTTTACAATTACAACGAGGCGCACATATCGTCTGTATATGTTGTCTGTTCAACTCCTTACTGAGTGACACTCGTCTGTAGTGGCTGACTTGCGCAATAATTGAGAGACTATTCGACAATGAGATTTGTTGCCAACACTTTTAATAATTGATTTTTATCGATTCATTGTTGCAGCACTAATATTTTTTGATCGAACTCCGATTTGTTCGACCATCGAGCTTCCGCTGTACAACCATTCACACTCACACCTAGAGGCAATTTTGGAACAGCCAATTAGCCTAATGTGTATGTCTGGACTGTGGGAGGAAACCGGAGTACCCAGAGGAAACCCGCACAAGCACAACAAGGACATGCAAATTCCACACAAAACCAAACCCAGAACCTTCTTGCTGTGAGGAGGACGTGCCACAAAAATAATTTACTGTCAAGCTGTTTTGTTCTCTCTCTCTCTTACTCGCTCTCTCACTCTCTCTCTCACACACACACACACACACACACACACACACACACACACGCGCACACACACACACGCGTGCATGTACGTACGTCTTGATCAAAAGCATCTCGTGGGATATTTTGGATCATATCGGCCTCCCAGAGTGGAAAATATGCTTTTGCTGTTTCTTCTTGAAAGCAGTGACAGATGGAGCCTGATAGATTTGTTGATGTCGAGTTCCAGCGTTTAAAAAAAGTTTAGTTTTCACAGTGATGAATTCAATGAGGGATTGAAGAGGATTCAGAGTGAGAAATAAATCATTCATAGTTGGATCTAAAGCACAGACGGACAGGCGTGATCAAGATTTCTTTGTCTGGTGTGAGTGATCTGATGAGTGCTTACACTTCAGGACGTTTGTTTTCAGTGTGATTTGTATAATGGGTTATCTATTTTTAAGTAGCAGTCAGATGTCTTTGCCCAGTCTGAAATACAGTGGTACCTTGACTTACGAGTGTCCCTTATAACAAATTTTCCATGATACGAGCTTCGATCCTACAAATAAATCTGCCCCATCCAACCAGCAAAATTCTGATTTACGAGCTCTCCTCGAAATGACTTTTCCGGGCCGATTAGCCTCGTATTCTTCCCAGTGTATTCCTCTGCTCTCCGAGAACGCCTTGTGCAGTGCTTCTCAATTATTTTCTGTGATGCCCCTTTTAGGAAGAAAAAAAATTCACGCCCTCTCAGTGCTCTGTATAAATAGTGTTTACAGCACTTCATATCATTTGCTCGGTGCTTTTTCCCTACACCATAGGGAACACAGTGAGAACGCCACTGACACTTACTGTAGAGGATACGTGATTACACTTAATTCTAGTACAGTATGGCAAAAAAAG
>CM045740.1:6083312-6270812 GCA_024760905.1 Plotosus lineatus
GTGGGAAAGGCTGAAGTTCCATCTACCAGGTCCAGGTTTGATGTGTATTCTCTTCCACTGCGCTGAGCTTTGATTGATGGTGTGCGTGCACCACTTGCTCCCCCCAACTGTCCTCTTGCGTGCTTAGAAAAATGTGTTGTTCCTCCAGGTGACTGATACATCACTCTGTGTGTGTGTTTTGTAGGCACCGCTGTCCCATTCATCATCGTGTAAGTCTCAAAACTGTGGGAACGGTTACCCAGAGCAAAACTCGGTGGACTGGGATCCCAGCTCCTTCCTGTCGGCCCGGAAGCTGTCAGGCCTGTGGAACTCAACGCATACGAACTCGGGAGCTCACTGCACCCACGGCACCGCGACTCACTCTCAGCAAGGTATCAAATACAGCACGGGTGTCAGACTCGTTTTTAATTTCTAGGTCATTGTAGGCCGAGTGGTTGATCAACATCAGTTCAGAAATGTCATCCATGATGAAATCTGCATGGCCGTTTAATGGAAATAGGTTGGATCCCCCCTTAGTGGATGAATATTGAAATACATCGCAAAGTAATAATAGTTGATGCAAAGAAAGTACGATAATCTTAGACTTTGTAAGCTCTGCCCATATGAAATGAGCTGGACGGCTGGATTTTACCTGTAGGACGTGAGTTTGATGTGTGAAGGTGCAGCAGACAGATGCCACAGTGGTTGTAATGTTAGGCAACTTGACATGTGCGCTGACTTTGAAGTCACTGTGACATGCACACCTACTGTGATGGCCATCTGCTATGAAGTACATACTCACTCTGATGCAGGAAAGAGTATACAAGACAGGAGGTCCCTGTGCCTTCTCAATTATGCAACAGACCACATCGTACCTCATACCACTTAGACCTTCCGAGCCATTGCTGAACTCTGTGTATATATCTGAATAAATTGCTACATTGACAAAGTTTGCCTCCCTTGTATTGGTCCGGCTATCCACCCGCTGGTCCATCACATAAACTGGGGGCTCGTCCGGGATATAATCGTCCTGACTGAGGGACCATTGGACATCATCGACCTCCAGTGAGCTTAGTGCACAAAGTCATCATTCAGGTTAATCGATGCCAATCAACATTGACCCGAAAGGGACCGAACAACTTGATTGAGCCAATAGACTTATCACAATGTCTGATGTCATCTCCAATTTCTGCCCCTCCCGAGAGACCATGGAGTCTCTTGAGCTAAAATTGCTAAAGGACATCGCCAGAATCTTCGGTGTACCAACATAGTGATCCACCAAGGAGAAGGCGGTTAGGGAAGCAATAAAAAAGGTCTTGAACATCAAAAAACATGCTGCCTGGAGGATGCCATGTCCGGACCTTGACAATCCCAAATGCAGCTCAGAGGAGGAAGACGAAGTGGGAGAAAGTACAGCAAAACAGGGCAATAGTGGTTCCTGAGGCATTCCAAGATATTAGGGTATAGCGACCGAGAACTTCAGCTCATGGAAATGGATGCCAAAACCCGTTGAATGGAGGGTGAAAGAGCCTGAATGGAAGTTGAAAATGAGAGACCCCATTTGGAACTACTCACTGTATGTTTCATATGGAGCTGAAATGCAACCTATTAGATATGGGCCGCCGCCAAGATTCAACCTCGAGGAGGTTCAAGCCCAACTGCCAGTATTTAACCAAGATGCCGTCAATCAATTCTTTATAGAATTCGAAAACACAGTCCAAGTCTATCACTGGCTGGCCCCACAACCAGTAGCCATCCCTAGTATGAATTGTGTTGACAGGGAAAAGTATAGATGCTCACCTCACTTCCGCCTGGAGAGAGGATGGACTACGGACTGCTCAAAACCTCAACATCTATGAGCAGATGCCACAGGCTCACTGCCAGAGATTTAGGAATCATGCTAAATTGGAGGGCAAGACCTATGTGCAACTTGGCCATCAGAAGAAAGCATTCCTTGAGGCGTTCTGCAGGTCCAGCATAGTCGACACTCCCGATAAACTTAAGGAAATGTTTCTGATCAAGGACTTTTAAAAAATATATATCCCCGATGATCTCGAAGCACACCTGAGCCAAAAGAATCTCAATAAGATCAGGGACGCTGCCCCGCTTGCTGATGGCTTTATTCTTTGGCAAAAGAAGGTCTTTTTCATCAACACACCTGATGACCGTGAAAAAGCTGACCTCCAGCCAAAAACTAGAATCCCCCAGTAATTATAGCAATCCTAACATCAGGGAAGGAAACCTGAGAGGAACCAGATCATATCAGGTCCTGAATGCCAATACTGCAGAAAATATGGTCATGTGATGAACGATTGCTATGCTCTAAAGGAGAAAAAAAAAACCAGCCTATTGTGCTTGTTTCCCAGAAAAGGCCATAGGGAGTTAATACAAGAGTTTGATCGAACATTAGGAAAGTATATGCTCCTTAAGTACCTACAGGCAAAGTATTACTGGTTGACGGGACCAAGCCTGTGCCTATTAGGATCTTACATGGCACTAGGGCAGCTCATTTTGTCATATTAGAAGGTGTGCTATACCCCTGGACTCAAGCTCAGGCACTGGTGAGCTGTGTTGGAAGGGTTTGAGGATGGCTGCACCACAGCCCCCTTGCACAACATTGACTTGAAGTCGGATCTCGTATCAGGCCCCGTCCCATGTTGGTCACCGTTGTGCCAAATTTAGAAGTAAAAGGCAATTCACTTCTCTTGGGAAATGATTTGGCGGGTGCCAAAAGTTGCCAGAAGGCCGACGCTAGGCCCAAGGCTGATAAACGAATGCCATCATCAAAGAATGACCGTGTCGAGAAGACAAGCAGGGAGTGCCTCCTTCTCGCCCAGTGACACGAGCCCTGGTCAAGAAAATGGCCAAGTCGCAGAGAGATGATTCTTGAAGATGACAGATTTATTGCAGATATTTTCAGACCCCACTGAGCACCAGGATAGGGCCGATAAGATATCGCCTATATCCAAACCAGATATTTCTTTGATGAGAGAGAATGATACAGGAACAGAAAGATGATCCTGATTTAAAGCCTCTCTTTGATGCTGCCTTCCTGAAAAGGAGTTGGCTAAAGCCCCTATTGGCTATTTTCTAAGGAACGCGAATCTTAATGAGGAAGTAGAGACCTCCAAATGTCCCAGCTTCCGAAGATATTATATTATCATTCGAAAAGTTGTTAGGACTTCCAATTTTTCTTACAGGGGGATGTGTGACACACTGAACAGACACCTGTTGTGATGACCGTCCGTTATGAAGTACAGGTTCACTGTGATGCAGAAAAGAGTATATAAGAGAGGAGGTCTGCGCTTCTTCAAACCTTATGCAGTCTGGACCCCATTGAACCCTAGGCAATTGAGACATTAAGAGCCATTACTGTACTGATCTCTGTGTATTTAGCTGAATAGATTGCTACATTGACAAAGCTGCCTCCCTTGTATTACTCCAGCTGTCCACCATCAGTCACAGACGCCTGTGATATACAGCATACGTACAGTATCACACAGGAACAGCGATCTGACTGGACCTCTATCTCACACTAACAATGTTATCCACCTTGCAGACATGGGATAATGCTTCAAAGGAATATGAATGATAAAATACATTGTAAAAATCTTATTGTACGGATCACAGTTCTTAAAGACATTCTTTAAACCGGTTTGAAATCGCGGTTTCAGACGGATCTCCTTTCAGAACCTCTGACCAAATCAGAATCAGACCATTCAGTAATGCCATGCTATTCTTAGCCCGAACAGGTCGAACAAGTTTTATATTTAGGTTCTTCTTTACATAATAAATGATCACCTCTTTGCCACTCTTCTACTGCAGCACCTTCTGCCCTATTTTTATTCTAGTCTCGCCTTATCCGCTGCACTTTAATAAAGGATGATATATTATTAATTTTTTCTCCTCCCTGAAAGGAATTCTCTCGTGGTTTTTCATCCTCGTCTCACATTTATCCAGTGCATTAAGAGGATCATTTATATTATGACACTCGTTTCAGCCGGGGTTGAGAATACGAGTCAGGCCCACGCGTGTTGAATTTTTAGGCGTCTTCAAGGTATATTGTGGACCTTCTTGCAGACAAGACAGAAAGTAAAAGTACAGTAGTTGTTAAAATATTTGCATGACTGAAATAAAACTGAAAGTGATCTAAAAAACTCCGGAAATGAAAACGAACAATGCAACACTAAAAAATACATGTATAAACACTGGTTTCATTCTGGGCGGTACGGTGGTGTAGCAGTTGGCACATCTACACCCTAGCAAGAAGGTCCTGGTTGAGCTCGAGTCCCAGGTTCAGAAGTGTCTGTGTGGAGTTTTCGTATTCTTCCCATTCACGTGTGGGTTTCCTCTGGGTACAGTAGGCCCTTGACTATTGGCAGTTTTGCACTCACGGTTTGCATATTCACGGACTATTTACTGTGGTGTAGCATGTTTCTCATTTTGTCTTGTTTATCCAATTTGTTACATTTCTTGTTCTTTTATGTCCTTTTTGTTATGGTTTATGTTTCTGGGGGACTTTGATTTTGGTGGCTGTGCCTCTAATTGTTTTCTCTCCGCTTCGGCTGAAGGGCGTGGCTGAGCTACTTAGTGGCTCACACCTGAATTCACTATTCTCATCTACTCCTTTTCCTTTCGGCTTTTCCCTTCAGGGGTCACCACAACGAATCATCTGCCTCCATCTCACCCGATCCTCTACATCTTTTTCTCTTACACCAACTGCCTTCATGTCCTCCTTCACCACATCCATGAATCGTCTCTTTGGACTTCCTCTTGGCCTTCTGCCTGGTAGTTCCAACCTCAACATCCTACTACCAATATACTCACTATCCCACCTCTGTACATGTCCAAACCATCTCAATCTAGCCTCTCTGACTTTGTCTCCAAAACGTCTTACATGTGCTGTCCCTCTGATGTGCTCATTCCTGATCCTATCCATCCTCGTTACTCCCAAAGAGAACCTCAACATTTTCATCTCTGCTACCTCCAGCTCAGCCTGTCTTTTCCCCAGGGCCACTGTTTCTAAACCATACAACATTACTGGCCTCAACACCGTCTTGTACACTTTTCCTTTCATTTTTGCAGATTACCTTCCTATCATACATCACATCGGACACTTTTCTCCAACCATTCCAACCAGCCTGCACACGCTTCTTCACCTCTTTTCCACTCTCCATTGCTCTGGATTGTTGAGCCTAAGTACTTAAAATCCTCCACCTTCCTTATCTCTGCTCCTTGTAACCTCACCGTTCCTATTGGGTCCTTGGCATTTATACACATGTATTCTGTCTTACTGAGACTAACCTTCATTCCCCTACTTTCCAGGGCATATCTCCACCTCTCTAGGTTTTCCTGCACTTGTTCTCTGCTCTCACTGCAGATCACAATGTCATCTGCAAACATCATTGTCCATGGAGATTCTTGCCTTACCTCGTCTGTCAGCCTGTCCATCACCATAGCGAACAAGAAGGGGCTGAGAGCTGACCCTTGATGCAGTCCCACCTCCACCTTTAACTCTTCTGTCACACCGACAGCACACCTCACCACTGTCTTCTATCTCTCAAACATGTCCTGCACCACTCTGACATACTTCTCTGCCACTCCAGACTTCCTCATGCAATACCACAGTTCCTCTCTCGGCACCCCGGCATATGTTTTCTCCAGGTCCACAAAGGTACAATGCAGCTCCTTCTGACCTTCTCTGTACTTTATTAACATCCTCAAGGCAAACACTGCATCTGTGGTGCTCTTTCTTGGCATGAAACCAAACTGTTTTTCACAAATGCTGACTTCTGCCCTTAGTCTTGCTTCCACTCTTCTTTCCCATAACTTCATCGTATGGCTCATCAACTTTATCCCTCTGTAGTTATCGCAACTCTGCACATCTCCCTTGTTCTTAAAAATGGGCACCAGCACACTTCTCCATTCCTCTGGCATCCTCTGACTCTCTAAGGCTTGTTGAATGTTCTTGGCAGGACATCTACTGCTTCCTCTCCTAGACACTTCCATACCTCCACTGGTATGTCATCAGGGCCAACTGCCTTTCCACTCTTCATCCTCTTCAATGCCCTCCTCACTTCACCCTCACTAATCTTTGCTACTTCCTGGTCCTCAACAGTCACCTCTTCTACTCTTTTTTCTCTCTCATTTTCCTCATTCATTAGCTCTTCAAAGTACTCTTTCCATCTTCCCAGCACACTTCTGTCATCAGTCAATACATTTCCCTCTCTGTCCTTAATCACTCTAACTTGCTGCACGTCCTTCCCATCTCTATTTCTCTGCTGTGCCAACCTCTATAAATCATTTTCTCCCTCTTTACTTTCCAACCGAGCATACAAGTCATCATACACCCTCTGTTTGGCCTTTGACACCGCTACCTTTGCCTTACGCTGTGTCTCGCTGTACTCTTGTTTACTCTCTTCGGTTCTCTCCATGTCCCACTTCTTCTTAGCTAACCTCTTCTTTTGTACACACTCCTGCACTTCCTCATTCCACCACCAAGTCTCCTTATCTCCTCTCCTTCCAGATGACACAACAAGTACTCTCCTACGTGTCTCCCTGATCACATTAGCTGTAGTTGTGCAGTCATCTGGAAGCACTTCCTGACCACCCAAAGCCTGTTTCAACTCCTCCGTGAAGACAACACAACACTTCTCCTTTTTCAGCTTCCACCACTTTCTCTTCTGCTCTGCCTTTGCCTTCTTCACCTTCCTCACCATAAGCATCATCCTGCACACCACCATCCTATGCTGTTTGGTAACACTCTCACCTGCTACTACTTTGCAGTCACTGACTTCCTTCAAATTACATCGCCTGCACAAGATGTAGTCTACCTGTGTGCTCCTACCTCCGCTTTTATAAGTCACTCTATGCTCCTCTCTTCTGGAAGAAAGTATTCACCACAGCCATTTCCATCCTTTTTGCAAAATCTACCAACATCTATCCTTCTGCGTTCCTGTCCTGGATACCAAACCTGCCCATCACTTCCTCCTCCCCTCTGTTTCCTGCACCAACATGTCCATTGAAGTCTGCCCCAATGACCACTCTTTCATCTTTGGGGGTATTCTGCATCACTTCATCTAACTCACTCCAGAATCTCTCCTCTTCTAGCTCACATCCTGCCTGTGGGACATAAGCATTAATAACACTGAACATAACACCTTAAATTTCTAACTTGAGACTCATCACTCTGTCTGACACTCTTTTCACTTTTAGAACATTCCTGACAAACTCCTCCTTCAAGATGACTCCTACTCCATTTCTCTTCCCATTCACACCATGAAAAAACAACTTAAACCCTGCTCCTAAGCTTCTAGCCTTGCTACCTTTCCACCTGGTCTCCTGAACACACAGTATGTCCACCTTCCTCCTCTGCATCATGTCAGCCAGCTCTCTACCTTTTCCTGTCATAGTTCCAACATTCAAAGTTCCTACTTTCAGTTCTGGACTCCTGCTTTTCCTCTTCTCTCTCTGCCTACGGACACGCCTCCTGCCTCTCCTTCTTCGATGTCTTCGACCAACAGTAGTCCAATTTCCACCAGCAACCTGTTGGTTAACAGCACTGATGGCGGTCGTTGTTAACCCAGGCCTCGACCGATCCGGTATGAATTTTCTTGATATGACTCGCATGTTTTATTTGGCATTTGTTTTACGCCGGATGCCCTTCCTGATGCAACCCTCTGCATTTACCCAGGCTTGGGACCGGCGTGAGGGAGAGACACCGGCTTGTGCCCCTCCCTCACGGCTGCATTTTTATCATCAATTCATATTACAGTAAAAATTGAAAAGTTTTTCTGAATCATTACTACATTAACACTGTATTAATGAGTAAGACTCTATAGAATGTGTTTAAGAAGCATATTTTAGCGCATGTAATAGATACACAGTATTTTACTTCCAGTTGATCATTCGCGCATGTAATATGATACATGGGGTTTTACTTCCGGGTACAGAACTCACGGATTATCTTTATTCGCGGGAGGAGTCGGAACTGAACCCCCCGTGAATAACGAGGGCCTACTGTTCTGTGGGAGTTATTCACGCTGTCCCAAATTGCCCCTAGGTGAGAGTGTGTGTGTGTTTTTCGCTGCAATGATCTGGTGAGTTGTTCAGGGGGAATGAATGATAAGAAGGGAAAAAGTTTTGTTTCTTGAGAGACAAAGTTTTAGCTTCGGGGCGCATGTCAAGTGAAATCTTGTGTATATATTTGCATGTTCTCATGTTTCGTCCAGATAGTCCAGTTTCCTCCCATAGTCCAAAGACGTGCACATTAGGCCAATTGGCTGTTTCAAATTACCCTGAGGTGTGAGTGTGTAGGATTGGTTGGGTGTACCCCACTTTCACCAAGTGTTGGCTGATCTAGGATCCAGCCTCCCCTCATAGTGTGATTAAATGGTCCAGTGAGTGAGGTTTCATATTTGTTTGCTTTCCCCTGCGATGTGCTCTGTAGTTGCTGGATAACTTTAAAGAAGATACGGCAGCTGTGGCCTCGCGTTAATAGAGATGTGGGTTCGAGACCTGGAGGTCATTGGTTCGATTCTCAAGCCAGTGGGGAAAATGTGTGGCAGTAAGCAGCACCTTCCCTTCCTTCACCTTCATGACTGACGTGCTCTTGAACGGGGAAACTTGCCCCCTGCTGCTCTCCAGGCCTTGCAGTGTGTGGCAGCCCATTGCTCCGAGTGTGTCTCCTCACTTTGGACGGGTTAAGTGAAGAACCAAAATTTCACTTTCAGGATAAATACAGTCAAACAAAATACCGTAACGGATTAATTTCAGAAGGTGGCATTACAAAAAAACAAACTGAAATGACTTGCACACTTATAAAGGGTGTTAAGATAACTTTTCCTCACTGATGTTCTGGTTACAGCAGGTGGAACTGCAGGACCAATTTGTCATGATAAACGCTCGTCTCACGAGGCATCCGGGACCAAAGTGTGTCCCTACAGTCATCCACCGTCCCCCAGTGCCACATCCTCCTCTACACCACTGTCTACCTCTGCCGAGCTCTGCAAGACCTCAGCCAAGCACTTCAAAACCATGTGTCGGAGACCAACTCCTCCAGGTACAGACACACACACACACACACACACACACACACACATACACTGAACTTATGAACAGTCACTTCCTCTTCATTTTTTTTCCTCCAGGTGAAGCGTTTCACCCAAACGAGCAGCACCAGCCGTCGGCAGATCTGTCTGTTCCACCCAACAGTCCAACAGGTCTCTCTTCTTCCCAGAACACGTCTCTGCTGTCGTCTTCCGCCAAACCCACATCCAATCAGCACGCTCCGTTCACTCCCCTGGCACCAAATCTCGGCACCAAGCACTCGGGCGGGCAGGACAAACCCAGTGCCTGCAAAAACGCCAAACTGGGCTCCTCCATGATGGGCTGCAGTCACCCGTGTAACGGACACAATACCAATGGCACCAACGCTGCCTCCACTAATGCTGCTCATCTAACAGCCAGCTCATGCAGGTACGCTCACAACAGGCTGGGACTTTGAGGCATAAAAAATGCTTATGGTGCTTTCGACTCCAGAATGTTCCTGAAGGATTGCCTTTTTTTTTTTTTAAGTGACCATGACTGGGGTCGTGTGTGTTTATCGTGTTTAGGGATCAGGCGTGTAAAGGGCACAAGCTGGTGAACGGTTCATCGTTGTGCCAGCAGGCAGCATGTGAGGGTGATGAAGTGGAGGACGAGGATAGCGGCTCCGAGCGTAGCTCCTGCGCCTCTTCTTCAACGAACCAGCGTGACGGCAAATACTGTGACTGCTGCTACTGCGAGTTCTTCGGACATAATGCGGTAAAGAAGCGATGCGGAATGTCTTAGGCCAGGGTTATATTTGCTAAGGGTTAAAGGTCACAGTTTTATTCCAACTTCTCATTTTTTAAATTTGATCCTGCTAAAGAGATCTACTTGATGTACCACAGGGTTCTGCTTGAGGCCCTCTGCTATTCTAAGTTTTTCTCTGTTAGACTGCTCGGGAAGTGCTGATAGGATCACTTATTTGCATTTAATTATGCAAATTAAACCTACATGAGATTTTTTTAAATCTGTCAGCCTCCTGCAGCTCCGACGAGCCGGAACTATGCAGAGATTCGAGAGAAACTCCGCTCGAGGTTGACTCGGCGTAAGGAGGAGCTGCCTCAGAGGCAGGACCTCGACCCGGCAGTGCCGAGTGCCATCGATCACCGGGACGTCGATGAGCTTCTTGACTTTATTAACTCGACGGAGCCTAAAAGGGTCAACAGCGCCAAGGCTGCCAAACGGGCTCGTCACAAACAGAAGAAGAAGGTACGGCTTTGTTAATACGTCCGAGTCAACGATGTCTCTCAAATCCAGGTTTAAATCAAGAATACTGTTTTCTTTTGCATGTGTGTGTTCTGTTCAGGAAAAGGAGCGAGCACTCCAGGTATGCAGCGAGCAGCGATCGTCCTCTTCTCCACAGCCAGAGGTGATGGAGGAAGCAGATGATGAGGAGCGTGCTCCAGACGGCGAAGCTGGTCGACTACTCGAGTGGCCTCAGCTAGAGCTGGAGCGAGTCAACAGCTTCCTTACGTCTCGCCTCGAGGAGATCAAGAACACCATCAAGGACTCCATCCGCGCCTCGTTTAGCATGTATGACCTCAACCTCGATGTCAGCGACTTTCCTAAAAAAGCAGCCTCGCTGGAGGGCCAACGCCTGCTGCCTCACCTCAATGGCGCAGTGACCGAGCCGCAGCAGATCGACCTGGACCTCGCGCCCCTGTCGTTTAAAAACTTTAAAAAGAGCGTGAAGATTCTTCAAGGCCTGACCAGTGAGAATACCAACAGCAGCCCACCTCCCACTCCCAGCCCCACCCCCACAAACACCACCCTGTTAAACACCACTCCTGTACCGAACGATATCCCCAAATCCAAAGAAGAAACCAAGAACACCACAGGCAGCGCCGCCAAAACGAAGAAGAGCAAGAAAAACCAGCGGCCTCAGCAAGAGCTGGTGATCCAGGAGCAGCAGGCGAACTCCAAAGCAGCTAAAACACCATCTGGGAATCAGGAGAAAAGCAATGAGGTGGAGAGGGGTGTCAGGGGAGCATGTAGAGGAGCGCAACAGCACGGCGAGGGTCAGAAAACAGTCATCAAAAAGATCGAGGAGAACAAGCAGACTTTCAAGTACAATGGCAACGCAGCCTCGAACGGAAACCATCACTCGGGTTCCAACACGCAGAGGGGGAAGTACGACACTGATGCGCGGAGCAACAAACCGGAGCACGAAACAGACGGGAAGAGCAGCTCGAACCATGTGGTGAACTCTCAGAACTCACAGCAGCAGCAGCTACAACAACAATCCAAAGGAAAGAACAAGAAGAACAAGAGTAAGACGGAGAAATCCAGTAGTGCCATCGGTAATGAGGATATTTATCTTTTACAGTTATGGGTTCTCTAGCGTTCTGTTTTTCCCTCACTGTATACGTGTGTGTGTGTGTGTGTGTGTGTGTGTGTGTGTGTGTGTGTGTGTGTGTGTGTGTGTGTGTGTCTCTGTTTCTTTTTGTCTTTCTGTGTGTGTGACTTGCTGTCTTTTCATTCTCTCTCTCTCTCGCTTTCTCTCTCTCTATTTTATTAACCCCACTGTCGGTTATAACCACATTTATTTTGATTGATTCATGAATGGATTTATTAACTGTTTTTTTGGTATCAACACAGTAAATCTTTTTCCCCCCCCACACACCTCACAGATGATGTATTTCTTCCTAAAGACCTGGATCCTACGGAGATGGACGAGATTGATCGCGAGGTGGAATATTTCAAGAGGTGAAACTTTTATTCTGCACAAATCAGCATGTCATTCCAATTCTGGAGTGAAGGAATAAATCAGACGCGGTCGAGCTGGGTTTGTTTCTGCGCTGCCGGTTTTCGTGCTGATGTGCTGAATTCCGCGTGCTAATCTCAGTGTGTCGTCGTGTCTCGTTCCAGGTTCTGTCTTGATTCAGCCAAACAGACGCGACAGAAGGTGGCAGTGAACTGGTCCAACTTCAGCCTGAAAAAGATGCCGTCGAATGCAGCGCAGTAACCGAGCACACAGACACGCTCACCCACTCTGTCTCTGTCACACACACACACACACACACACACACACACACACACACACACATACACAACACAACACACACACCTGGACGATGGTAACCAGAGAACCCCCAGCTTTCCAAAAGGACTCGACTCTCTTTGTCATCTGATTGGTCACTCTGGTCTGTAGCTACTGTACTCCTGTCTTGATTGGCTGGAGGTCTCTGTATGTCTCCGCCCACTCTCAGTACGCCAAGGGACCTCATCACGCAGTCTGTACTTGTTCACCAGAAGTTTTTTTGATACTGTTTCTGTTAGTCGAGCCAGGTCACTCGCAGTAAACCTCATTGCTTCATTTTGTAGTGTGTAAATAATGATTTTACAATAAAAAAAGGTTTTTAACCCCAAACCTTGGCACACCTCCCTCGACCTGTCAACCCACCATGTCTCCCTATTTATTCTTTTTTTCTCCAAAAGGTACTTTTTATTCTGACTAATACTGACCACATGCCAGGCATGATATCAAGCTCTTATTATTGTGAAGACCGAATGAGAATTAGCACAAGTGTTACAAATCGTTATTAATGACTCGTGAGATGGAAAACGTTGTGGACTTGTCTGTACCAAACATCTCAGTAGGAACATGGCATAGAAAATGTTTGTCTTCATATTTATTTCACGTCATGTTGTTTTATCCCGTTTTTTTATTATTATTACGATGAAATCTGTAATTTCTGCTATATAATAGCAACATCTCTTCCTATTTTTAAATCCGTATATCAGAGGTACTGATTTTGGCTTTGATATCGTGGAGATAAGCGAAACATCTGAAGAGTGAAACATGAATTTTTTTGGGAGGTGAGGAATAAAATGGTTGTTTGTGTCACACTTTTGAAGCTGGGATTGCAAACTTTTTAGCTGCGCACACAAACCGTTCTATTGGTTGAACTGGAGTCATCAGTGACCGCTGTCATTTTGTAAAAAAAAAAAAAAAAAAAAAAAAAAAATCCCACCACTCACTACCTTGTGGTTTGCTGGGCAATATCCAATCAAATGCACTTGTGTCCTTGGAAGGACCTCTGAGGGAAGGGGAGGGTTTAACCAGAGCCCAGAAAACATTCTGGTTTTAAATTTTGTGATCTTTTCAGATTATCAATCCCAGCGTTAATAGCCAATAGAAATCAAGAAGGTGGGATTAAGAGGTGATGCCAATTACATCTCGTCTCGTGTTCTGTCATCTCATCCGCCATCCCAAAATAAAAGTCTGGGGTTTTTTGCCTGTGGGGAATTCCTCCGAGACGTGTGATAAATTCAAGTCGATGCTGTAAACGGTGCGGGACCGTGTGACACAAATTTCCGGTTATGAACTGGGGGATACAACACTAATATATCCAGCGACAGCGTATCAAATACCTTGGAAGTACCCTGACGAGACGTCCCTTGCATGCCACTCCAAATTGACAACCGGGTTCCTGATGAGCGCTGGCGGTTTGAAGAGTTCTCTGATGTGAGCCTCGTCCTTGTGCTCCTGACAACCCCATCTGTGGTCATTTGGCTGTGCGCCCGTGATGCAGCCTCCCTCCTCCTCCTCTTCCTCCTCTTCCTCTTTCTGTGGTTGCTGCCTGTTGTAGTTTGGCTTAGACTGAGTTCAGATACAGGGAGAAAATGGAAAAAGCCCAACAACTTCCTGTCCCGGTGTTTTCAGTGTCATGTTTGGTATCCAGGCCTGATGATGGTGATGTTGTTGTTGTTGTTGATGTTATTATTGTCATTATTGGAGTTTTTTTTTCCTGTTAACGATCTTCAACACCATGAAAAGACACTCGTGGCGTTCTGCCTGATTATCGCTCTGCACATGTACGTGCCACCACCTTCACACCCTGAGTCAACAAACCTGAAAGATGGAAACGATTCTGTTGGGAATACGATTGCCGACGCACCATCTCTTCCATCACTTGACTTCTTTTTGAAGGCGCGAGATGAGAAATGCGACGGGTTTTCAAACTGTTCCACCTGTTGTTTTTCCTCTTCTACATCTTTGGCGCTATTCTGGGTTATATTGAGCTAGGAGACATTATTTTAAACATTCGGAATGTAGATTTATATTATACCATGGAAGGCCAAGTGTATGTTGGCTCCTTTTTTTTTTTTTAATTATTCACTTTTGATACTGTGAAAATCTTTCATTCAGAAAGATTAAAAAAATTACAGTTTTGAAAAAAAAAGGTACGTGTTGTGTTTGATTTCTGTCAAAATTGGGAATGAGCTTTTTACATGTTATCTCCATAATTATTGGATCTTTTTCTTATTTAAAAAAAACATTGTTTTTTATTTTATATATTGTACTTTTTCCACTTGTTAATTTGTTAAGTTTATTATTTTTTCAATTATCTTCGTTTGTTCTTTTTGTATTTTTATACTTATTTTTTGCACAAAACTGTCATCTACAAAACAAAACCAAAGAAGCAGCCAAAAAAAAACAAAACAAAAACCTTTCATGCTTGATAAACTCTGACTGACTTTTATACGGGTCCAGAATACGGTTGCACATGTGCTGTCCCTGTGGTCCATCACCACGGCAACAGCCAGAGCAATTTCAACGCAGCTGACAGATGCACAAATTTGGAAAAAAAGGAAACAAAACACTTGCAAATGTCAGAACTTGCACGGTTCATTCGCCTCACTGGGTTGCAGAATCATGCTGGTTGGAAAGGTTGCAGGAAAGGAGAGCACAGAAAATCAAGTAATTTTTATTTATTTATTTTTGTGAGAATATTTTGTGGGGGAGAAATAGTACCGAAGGGACAAGAAAAGTAAAAAGAAGATCATCCAGAACAAAATTCAGATTAACAGAAATTATTATGGGACAAAATCCAGTTTATTTTAACCATAAAGTGCTGCTGTGACTTTTTCATTCGATCTGAATGGAGGAGCAACGTGTACCGGTGAAAAAACCTACATTACTGTCAAGAAGGGTGCCAATAATTCTTATATATCTGCATTATGGGTAAGATTTATATTTTTCTATGCAAGCAGCAATTTCCAAGTTAAAAAAAAATGAATGAAGAGAATCTGAGAAAATTCGAAAATATGCGGTTCTTCTTCTTCTTTTCCTTTCGGCTTTTCCCTTCAGGGGTCGCCACAGCAAATGATCTGCCTCCATCTCTCCCTATCCTCTGCATCTTCTACTCTTACTCCAACGACCTTCATGTCCGCCTTCACCACATCCATAAATCTTCTCTTTGGTCTTCCTCTGCGCCTTCTGCCTGGTAGTTCCAACCTCAGCATCCTACGACCAATATACTCACTATCCCTCCTCTGTACATGTCCAAACCATCTCAATCTAGCCTCTCTGACTTTGTCTCCAAAACATCTAACATGTGCTGTCCCTCTGACGTACTCATTTCTGATCCTATCCATCCTCGTTACTCCCAAAGAGAACCTCAACATTTTCATCGAAAATATGTGGTTCTAAAGAAAAAAAAGAATTAGTGTTACCTTGTCGAATGAATTTAAACGAATTTACTCCGTTCCGAGGGCCTGCTCATAAGCCAAAAAGTTTGTTAGATGAAACAATGATTCTGATAAAAAAAAACAAAAAGCAAAACCAATTAATCCATTTCAATCCCCTCCCAAACTCAACTTGCCACAAACATGTATATTTGACCTAATATATTAAAGATAAACACGTAAAAACAATAAATATTGCATAATAATAATACGCACTAATACATAATAAAACAATAAACAAGTCAACTCACCCTTCTGATCATTAACTGCAGCAAAGATGTCACGTGGGCAGGCAGGAGGTGGTGCATAACGGAGGAGGAGGAGGATTTTGTGCATGTGAATGCTTCAAATGCCAGCGAGGAAAAGCTCGTGGTGAGCTCCCGCAAGGCCAGTGCTTCTCAAATTGTGGGGCGTGATGCCGAGGGGGCGCGTGTGACCCTGGGGAACATGCTCTTTTGCCATACTGTACTAGAATTAAGTGTAATTACTCATCCTCTACAGTAGTTCGCAGTAGCGCTCTCACTGTGTTCCCTATGGTGTAGGGAAAAAGCACCAAGCAAACGATATGACGTGCAGTAAACACTATACTGCAGTAACACGCGGGGTGCAGGGGGGGGGGGGGGGGGGCATAAAATGATTTTTTTTTTCTTCCTAGAGGGGGCGTCACAGAAAATAATTGAGAAGCACAGCACAAGGTGTTCAAGGAGCTCAGAGGAATACACGCGGAAGAATACCAGCTTAATTGGCCCAGAAAAGCCATTTTGAGGAGAGCTCATAAAGTGAATTTTTGCTCATTGGATGGAGCAGATTTTTGGTGGGATCGAAGCTTGTATCATGGAAAAATTGTTATAAAAGACACTCGTGAGACGAGGTAGCGCTCTATATCAGGTGAACATGTGGCTGGGAGGCAGCAGTGGTTAGATTTTTGTGAATAGGATGGGCTGCTACACACATTGGAGGCCTGGTGCCTTGCTGAGGGTATTTCAGCCATTTACGTGGAGGAAAGAAAGATGCAGCTCACTCCTCCACCTCCACAGATTTTTCCTGCTGGTGTGGGAATCGAACCAGTAACCTTTTGTTCCCAAAAGGTTCTTAAACCATTAGGCTACAGCTGTCCTAAGCTTTGGTTTACGACCAAAAAATCATTCAATTTCCGTTCTGATATACAACCCGCCCTCGGTGAAACTTAAGCAATAACTATCTTGAATAACAAAATCTTTGCCTGCACTCAAACTTCAATCAACCGAAAAAAAAAGCAGGCGGTGGTAAAAAAGATTGGCCACTCTGGGATGCCGTACTAGTAGAAACGTGCCGCGTGCATACTTTCTCATGGTGATATAGCTATACAGTATTCAATGACTGTATTGAGCATGGTGATTCGTTCTTGTTGAGGCGTGGTTGCTTTTAGTGTCCAATCAGCGCTTTGGTCATGAGACGCGTTATCCAATCCACAAACTAGAAATTAAAACAGGTAGGATGAGGAACATTTCTGACTACCTCGTTCTATAAACTACCCGAACACTTGTTTGGCTAGCACGGTGTGAGGGTATACAATGGAAGCAGAAACCAAACAGAGAAAGGTAGGTTGGTTTCATACTGTTTATAGAAGTATAACTACAAGCAATATATTTTTGAGATGGCGTTTAAATCTCACAAACATTAGCTCGCGGTAACTGGTCCTTTGGTTGATTTGGAACGAGGGAACAGTTGGGATATCGATGAACTATTTTATAAACGAAGTGTATAAAAGCTTGTTTTTCAAAATCATTTCATTTCATATTGATATGTACTTAATACGGTGGTCTCGTGTCGTTATATGTTCACGAATAATACGTTAAATATACTTGAGTAAAGTTAACTTCAGGGTTTCACATGATTTTATCTCACGGTGTTATGCATTATTTAATAGTTACTAAATCAGTGACCTTGGGGGGAAATATATTCTTCAAGTGATTCGAATCATTGGGTGTTTCTCAAAAATCGAAAATTGTTGTCGTTTTATTCTCATTGAACCGGAAGTGCTTCTTGTCTGCCATTTTTGTTCGCGTTCTAATCGGTGATAACTTCCGGTCGTGGCAAAATCGCAGACGTAACAAATTGACCTGCAGTCCGACAGCGGTTTTCGATAATTTCTCATTAAGGGGCGGTTCAACATTTTCAACATTTTCCCAAGAGTCCAGAAAGTACTCGACCCCCCCCCCTCCGAAAGCGTACAATTAAATGTTGATTTTTAAAGAAGATATTAAACAAAACAACGGTCAAACCTCTTGTATAAAATAAATCAATGTACAGTGATATCTCTGCTCACGAACATAATTGGTTCCCAGAAAGTGTGTGTGAGGCGAAAAGTTCGTCTTCCGAACATTTATTTCCCATAAGCAACCATTAAAATGAGAATAATCCGTTCCCAGGTCCCCATAAAACATAATTTTCTACTAAATAAGCCTTAAAACTACACAAAAATATACCTTATTTTATGTATAATAAATGTGCTATTGTATTGTAATTAAAGAAATAAACTGTACTGTATAATAAAGTGGTTTTATTTACCTTTGTGATGGTCGTTGATGGCTTGATGGAATGGAGTGGGAGGAGGAGGGAGGGAGGGACTTACTGTTTGGAAGGAGAGTTTGGAAACGCCTACTGTTTGGAAACACCCTTAGCCACACACGCACCCTTAATAGCTTCCTTGTTCTTAAGGATGGGAGCAATGGTAGACTTAGCGTACTGGTACTGGGACGCTGAGTCACACAAACGCACACCTCGTTCGTGTTTTTCAATGATCTCCGCCTGGGGTGGGGTCTTTTTCGGTCCCATAATAGCAAAAGTACACTCAATATGGTCCAAAATGTCTATCAAACACAAACCACTTCCGCACTCAAAGAAAGGGGGTGACGAACTGTGACGCCGTGAGCGTGCGTCAGCTTCTCGTGGCCGCCACCGTGGCGCTGTTCGACCGCGTGGTTTGATTAGATCCACGAAAACTAGTTCGTCAGCAGAGACTATATGCTCGCAAATTTAATGTTCTTGAGGCGAAAAGTTCGTGAGCTTAAGCGTTCGTCAGCGGAGGTTTTACTGTATTTCCTTGATCAATATTTATTTTATATACCAGTCAAATAATAATGAAATCAATAAAATTATACTTTTAAAGAATTCTTTTTAATGACACCTGCTTTAATATTAATATTTAGACATTTGGTTTTAATAATAAAAATGACATTGTTTTTAATAATATTACAGTAGGCCCTTGACATCCGCGGGGGTTTGGTTCCAGGCCCTCCTGCGAATCGAGATAATCCGCGAGTTTTGTACCCGGAAGTAAAACCCCATGCATCTCGTCACATGCGCGAATGAGCAGCTGTAAGTAAAATACTATGTATCTATTACTGTCCGTCTTCCTTTCGGCTTTTTCCCTTTTACTCGGGAGTCGCCACAGCGAATCATCCGATTCGCACATTTTTGATTTGGCAGAGGTTTTTACGTCGGATGCCCTTCCTGTCGCAACCCTTTTTAGCAAGGGACAGAAACACGCTGACGACTTTGCAGCCGACTCTTTACGAAAGATAAGATACAAAGAAAGTCAGCAATGGTTCTTTTACGTGAACCTCTCACCATAGACAGTGAGAGACATGGCCCACCTTTGATAACCCAGTTCGCTGTACTGGGGGGGACAGTGACAACCTTGCGGAGAGTGGGACTCGAACCCCCAACCTTTGGATCAGTGGTCCAGCGCCCTATACCACTAGACCACCACTACCTATTACATGCACAAAAATATGCTTCTCAAACACATTCTATAGACAGTCTTACTCATTAATACAGTATTAATGGGGTAAAATATTGTAATGATTAAGAAAAACTTTTCAATTTTTACTGTTATATTTATTGATGCTAAAATATAAACATTATACAGCATACACATAAAACACATTTCAGTGCATTCTCTTTATAAACATACAGCACTGTAGTTTTCACAAATGCCCACTAGAGGAACGTACTGTATTGCATTAGGCAGGACATGACTGAATTCAGTTATTAACTGCATTAAGTCTGAGCAGCTTGGCCACGCCCCCCCAGCCGGAACGAGTACAAAACAGAGTTTTAGAGTGATAGAGTAAGAGGAGTTACAAACCAAAGAAGTGGTGATGTTGGTGTAAGTTAAGTAAGGCTTTTGTTTATTGAGAGTAAATGAGAATAGTGAATTCAGGTGTGTGTGCTCCGAGCAGATCAGCCACGCCCCTCAGGAAGTAAACAGTTAGTGAGAGGCACAGTGCCAAAATCAAAGTCCCCCAAAACGCAGACCATAACAAAAAGGACATAAAAGAACAAGAAATGTAATAAATTGGATAAACAAAACACAATGAGACACATGCTACACCACAGTAAATAAAATTACACACACACAAACATTTTAAACATTACCTTAGGTCATGTACTGGAATAATAATTAAAAAAGACGTTAATAGTGGAGTGTTTTACAACAGTTCAAATGATTACTTCAGCAATGACATGACTTCAGAGGAAACTGTCGTTTCTTCCGGAGAAAGTCTTATTTCTTCAGAAGAGACATCCAACTTCATTACCTTTTTCTGGTGCTTAAGCAGGTGTTTGAGTGACATCATAGAACTTAACTGGTAATTAAAACACACTAAAAAAATGCTCATTGCCAACTTGTGCACGAATGAGGAAAAAAGGGGTGTTACATCACTTCAACCAATCAGCAGGAAGGAGGACAGCCACTGGCTGAATTTGAATCACGTGCGAGCTGCTCAGCAGTCTGTGAATACTCAAACCGCAACTGCAAAACCGCGAATAGCCAAGGGCATACTGTATTTTATATTAAAATATAATTCAAAATGTCTGCATTTTTTATTGGTCATTGGTTTTTGGACGACCACACTTCAGTTTGTGATCAGCTGCCTTCTGATGTTTCAGCAGCTGATATCGGGTTGGGTAGTACTGTATTCATAAATAAACCATTGCACACACAGCGGTTTTGTTTTATGTGCTTGTCTTGTATGTTATTGACCCGAAAGCCACCATTGCGAAGTGCCCGCCTACACAAAGTTACCATGACATCACTGGGTTGGTACAAAGTACCACTTGAAATATAGTGAATGCATATCACAGCATATTATATGATGTAAACAACATGGAATCTCACGCCAACAACACGCACAGTTTTTCAGCAGAAGACGATTCATCTATTACTCTCAGAAGACGAATCAAATATTATAGTTCAACCAAAAACATTCTCAAATATATTTCAAACTACATCTGCAAGTACATGTGCTAAATACATTTATAAATTGAGCTAAAGTTATTTATCTATTTCAAGGCACAATCAAATATTAATACATATTTTCAGCACAAAAAAATACTATTAATTTTATAAAAGTACTGAGCATTAGGCTGCAGATCCAGGCTGGATGGATTATGATTATTTTATCCATTCATTCTCTGTGTGTTAATGTTTGTGTTCTAACACATGTGCAGGAACCGGAGGCGGGACTAACAAACTGTACTTTATTCTCACACTCGCACTTTGTTTGATTGACAGTGTTCAGCTATTATTGCTTACTGATAATATTACGTTTGTTGATTGGTCAGCTCGGGCTTGCACATGCGCAGTGCCCGTTACACGTTAACTTCCGGTTTACTTCCTGACTCTAGTCATGCGGAACTTATCTCTGACTTTCTCTTCAATAACAGTCATTAAGTTTATTTATAAGATTATGAATACACATAATTTCTTGTCCAGCAGAACTCAACTCCTGCTGTGGGGGGGGGGGGGTGCACGTGCACAGGGCACGCCCCCAGCCTACGCCCTTGTGTAGCCTTAAACTTTAAAAGCTTTAAGCGTTAACACCGGTGTTATGTTAAGCAGAGTGAATCAAACGATGTTGTTGTTGTGCGTGTGCCACTCTTTGGTGGTTGGTAAATTGCGCATTGAGTTTCAAATGTACACGCACAAAAAAAAAAAAAAATTCACGAGCGCATGTATTATTGTTGATCGACATTTTTATAATAATAAAAAGCGTACACAGACATTTTACCCCCTCCCCCCTAGCGTACGTTTTGTACGCTTAGGAAAATATTGAATGACCCCTAACGTAGTGCTTTTCAATTATTTTCTGTGGCGCTCCTTCGAGGAAGAAACAAACAAAAAACATTTCTCGTCCCCATCGTCTCGCGAGCGACTATAAATAATATTATTTGTCTATAAATTCACCTCTGCATAACATTGTATCTTAACATTAAAAACAGAAAAAGAAATGTAGTTAAATTTAAAAACTTCATTAACATTGTTTTTTTTTTTTTTTTATCTGTACCAGAAAAGATTTAAAGTGCACCAATGTGCCTGAAATTAAAATGACATCCTTATTTAAACTCATTCACCTTATTTATGTCTTAATATCTCTGTCTCTCTCCACCTTTCTCTTCGTTCCTGTTAGAAAATTTTCCACTTCATATCATTTGCTCGTGCGAAAAACCGCTACACCATAGCACGACAATGAGAGCGCCATTGCCAACCAGTGGAGTGGAGGTGCAATTACACTTAATTCTCATATACTATTCCAGAAAAACATGTTCCCCGTGGTCATGAATGCGCGCCCCATTATTTGAGAATCACTGCATTAACTATAAGACCTCGGGATGTCTGAGATTTTCTTCTAAAAGTAATAATTCTGTAAATGACATGTTTTAGTTTTTATCTGCCTGTGGGTGAGTGTTCCAAAGTCACATTGAAATAATGATGAGATTTGTGGTCATGTGTGTCCTGATATAAGTGTAGGGTTATTTCATCACTATCTGTGTTCACATCACCTGGATTCATGATATTTTAATTTACAGCGAAACATGGATGAGAACTCTGCCTCAGGGACGTCGGAAGATGATGACTACGTGCCGTATGTTCCTGTTAAAGTCCGAAAACAACAAATGGTCGGTACTGAATTTTTTTTTTTTTAAATGTGCTAAATATATAATGCAGTTTTGGTATAATGTCTGATATGCTGCTACTGTTGTTTATTTTATTGTAATGTATTTGGATTTGCTGTTGAATGCGATGCTTTGTGGTCTTGGGTTGGACGCTCAGTTGCAGAAGCTGATGTATTTTCGAGGGAAGGGCTTGACTGAGGAGGATCAGAAGGACAGTGGGGGAGAACAGAAAGATGAAGATGAGGGTCTTGGGCCACGGTCCAACGTCAGTCTGCTAGATCAGCACCAGCACCTGAAAGAGAAAGCTGAGGGTATCGTAGACATTTTTCGATTTATTGCTCTTCAGGTGAAGATCTTATGGGCAGGGTCTTAATAATAATAATAATAATAATAATAATAATAATAATAATAATAATATTATTATTATTCTCTTGGAGAATAGTGGGATTAAATTATTTATTCATTTTTCTGATTACAAATTTGTATGAAAAAAAATCTTTCTTTATAATTTTTAGCTCGGAAAGAGTCGGCGAAGGAAAAGCAACTGAAGGAGGAAGAGAAGATTCTGGAGAGCGTGGCGGAGGGTCGAGGTGCGTCCTGTCACTTCAAGTGAATAATGTTTGAAAGTGTTATTACAAGAAAAATCTGTCATAATCGTGTAATTATTTATTGATGTTTATGCCAAATAATAGTAATTTTGTATGCACCATATCTGAATTTTCTTTTATTGTTTTTTCCCTTTCAGCTTTAATGTCTGTCAAGGAGATGGCTAAAGGTATCACTTATGAAGACCCCATTAAAACCAGGTGAGACGTCAATCATACACCATGGGTGCTGGGGGCGGTTCCAACCAAAGCTGCCTGCACACACTCGGAAGGCAGAAATTTTGAATGTCTTGTACAGTTTTATCCTCGTATTTTGTTTTTGTCTTAAACTTTCTTTTTTCCCTCCCTGTTTAGTTGGAGAGCTCCTCGCTACATTTTGAACATGCCCACGGCGAGGCACGAGCGGGCGAGGAAGAAATACCACATCCTTGTGGAGGGTGAAGGTATCCCGCCGCCCATCAAGAGCTTCAGAGAGATGAAGTTTCCTCAAGGTATCAGACCCCTTCTGATCGTGTGATACTGTATATAGTACAAAATCTACATTACATTAAAAAAAAAAAAATTCACTTGGTTGTGCAAGTCATGAACCTTTTTTTTAAAATAATGTTATTCAGCCAAACAAACTGTGGTGATCCAAAAATGGACAAAATTATGTTTTTAGTGTTCACTACAAACCAATGTCCTTTAAAGTATATTTAAATTTAGAGAAACCATTTCTGAGTAATACGTACGTTATATTTCTAGAACACTCTGATAGGGAGGAGCATCAGTAAGAACAGCAAGATCACATTTAAATAAAAATAAAATGCATCCCAGGGCAACAGGGGCAGTGGTGGTCTAGTGGTATAGGGTGCCGGATCGCTGATCCAAAGGTTGGGGGTTCGAGTCCCACTCTGCACAAGGTTGTCACTGTCCCCCCCCCAGTGCAGCTAACTGGGTTATCAAAGGCCGGCCATGTCTCTCACTGTCTATGGTGTGAGGCATGTAAAAGAACCATTGCTGACTTTCGACAAGAGTAGGCTGCAAAGCTGTCAGCGTGTTTCCGCCCTGCGATGGCCTGGCGAGCTGTCCAGGGTGTACTACTCTGCCCTCACCCGAAGTTGGCTGGGATGTGCGCCAGCCTCCCCGCGACCCAAGTTAGGATTAAGCGGGTACAGAAAATGAACTGATGATGAACTAAAATGCATCCCCTTTTAAAATAGAATAGAAATTAACATATACAGTAGGCCCTCAACATTTGCAGCGGTTCATTTCCGAACCCTCCGACGAATCGAGATAATCCGCGAGTTCTGTACCCGGAAATAAAATTCCATGTATCATGTCACATGCGCGAATGAGCAGCCGGAAGTAAAATACTATGTATCTATTACATGCGCTAAAATATGCTTCTTAAACACATTCTATAGACAGTCTTACTCATTAATACAGTATTAATGTAGTAAAATATAGTAATGATTCAGAAAACCTTTTAAATTTTTACTCTTATTTTTATTGATGATAAAATATTATACATCATATACTGTTGTAAAGCACTCGTTTTAAAGTCTTTTTCAATGATTATTCCAGTACAGCACCTAAGTTAATTCTGAGAATGTTTGTGCGTGAGATTTTATGTTGTGTAGCATGTTTAACAAATGATACCAAAAGGATAAACTTTATTACACTTCATGTCCTTTTACATTGAACTTGGAGTGACGTGTCCAAGATGGCGCTGCCTAGAGGGCAACGTCGCGGAGTTCTCGGAGTCAAAATGTTTCTTTGTTGGTTTTAATTAGTTTTATTTGTTTGTTCATGTTTTGCACTATGATCGTCTATGATCGATCGACCCTACTACAGCTATGAGCAGCTTCAGCTTTGGGAAACTAAGCACGCAACAACAACTATCTTGATCTTATATGCTATGGCAGCTCAATGCTAGCGGTTAGCTAGTGGTTACCGGCTATGTCCAGGCGGAGTTGTCAGAGGCTTGGTTAGCACTTCCGGCCATACTACTTGAAAATGTTCAGTCCCTGCGAAACAAGATGGACGAGCTTCATGCTCAGATTGCAGCGCAGAGGGATCTACAGGACTGTGTTTCTGTGAAACATGGCTCGAGGAGAGTACACCCGATAAGGCGATTATACCAGCCGGCTACACGGCCTTCATCCCCTGCAGTCCCAAGCGCCGGAGTCGTCATTCGGCCCCTTCCCGCCTGGGCTTCTCCGCTGGGGTGCGGCTCGCATTGAGCTGCCTACCATAGCATATTAGCTCTGCTAGCTGCATCCCGGCTAACAAGCCCAGTTGAGCGTGCTTAGTTATACACACCCGAAGATACTCCGATCTTGTAGCTGTAGTAGAGTCGACCGGTCGGAGACAAGCATAGAGCAAAACATGAATAAACATAACAACAAATTAAAATGAACAAAGAAACAATTTGACTCTGAGAACTTCTATTGTTAGCTGCTATGCTATTGGAGCTCCATGCTAACCACCCAGGCGGAGTTGTCAGAGGTTTGGTTCGCACTTCCGGCCATACTGCTTGAAAACGTTCAGTCCCTGCGAAACAAGATGGACGAGCTTCATGCTCAGATTGCAGCTCAGAGGGATCTACAGGACTGTGTTTCTATGAAACATGGCTCGAGGAGAGTACACCCGATAAGGCGATTATACCAGCCGGCTACACGGCCTTCATCCCCTGCAATCGCAAGCGCCGGAGTCGTCGTTCGGCCCCTTCCCGCCTGGGCTTATTACTCGCTGGGATGCGGCTCGCATTGAGCTGCCTACCATAGCATGTTAGATCTGCTTAGTTATACACGTCCGAAGATACTCCGATCTTATAGCTGTAGTAGAGTCGATCGGTCGTAGACGAGCATAGTGCAAAACATGAACAAATAAAACAAAGAAACAATTTGACTCTGAGAACTCCGCGACATCGCTCTCTGGGCAGCGCCATCTTGGAGACGTCACTCCAAGTTCAATGTAAAAGGACATGAAGAGTTCTGTAATAAAGTTTATTCTTTTGGTATCGTTTGTTAAACATGCGACAGAACATAAAATCTCACACATAAACATGAACTTAGCTACTGTACTGGAATAGTAATTGAAAAAGATTTTAATACAACAGTTCAGAGAAAACCGTCGTTTCTCAGGAGAAAGTCTTATTTCTTCAGAAGAGACATCCAGCGTTTTCTATCGCTTAGCCAGAGAAGACGCACAGCGTTTGTGTGGTATCATAGAGCTTAAGTGGTCATTAAAACACACACAAAAAGAGACTCATTGACAAGCACGATTGAGGAAAAAGGGACATGAGGTCAACCAATCAGGAGAAAGGAAGACAGCCATTGGCTGAATTTGAATCACGTGCCGGTTGCTCAGCAGTCAGCGAATACTCAAACCGTGGGTGCAAAACCGTGAATAATCAAGCGCATACTGTACAATAACATTTTAAATTGATGCTTTAATTATTAAGGTTAAAATAATTGACTGACAGGTGATTTATATAACATTATAATTTGAATTGTACTGTGTGTGTGTGTGTGTGTGTGTGTGTGTGTGTGTGTGTGTGTGTGTGTTACACCGAATATTCATCAGTGATTATAAAACCTTGTTTTTCAGCGATCCTGAAAGGTCTTAAGAAGAAGGGAATTGTGCATCCGACCCCCATCCAGATTCAGGGAATCCCTACAGTGTAAGACTCCAAAAACCAATCTCCTGGAGACTAAGAATTTGGAAAGAGGGGGCGTGTCCAGTACACCCCGTCTGCTGCTGCTGGCTGTTCATGCTTTAGTGTGTGTGTGTGTGTGTGTGTGTGTGTGTGTGTGTGTAGTCTTTCAGGCAGAGATATGATCGGCATTGCGTTCACGGGCTCAGGGAAGACTCTGGTGTTCACTCTGCCCATCATCATGTTCTGTCTTGAACAGGAGAAACGCCTTCCGTTCTGTAAGAGAGAGGGACCTTATGGACTCATCATCTGCCCTTCTGTACGTCCACCCGCACTGTGATTTTTCTACACAGTTTTAGCGTGTCCTTGTGAGATGGGGCACATTGAGGGTTAAAGGATGTGTGTGTTTCTTCTTTAATGGGCATGATGATGACTGCACCTTTTTCTCCTGCAGAGGGAGCTGGCGAGGCAGACACACGGCATCATCGAGTACAACTGCAAGCTCCTTGAGGATGAGAGCGCGCCTCAGCTGCGCACGGCCCTCTGCATCGGGGGCATGTCCGTCAAAGAGCAGATGGAGGTCGTGAAGCAGTAAGTGTAGTGTCCATGTGATGGAAGAACCTCCAGCTGTTCTCTGAAGAGAAATAAATCAAAGCAGAATGAATGCATGCTGATCAGTGCGTGCACCCCCCCCCCTTTTTTTTTTACAGTGGTGTGCACATGATGGTGGCCACGCCAGGCCGTCTGATGGACCTGCTCAATAAGAAGATGGTGAGTCTAGATATCTGTCGCTACCTGGCCCTGGACGAGGCGGATCGGATGATCGATATGGGATTTGAGGAGGACATCAGGACCATCTTCTCTTATTTTAAGGTGAGCTCTCACCTGTTTTTAATTTTTATGATGATGAGACTGCAGGTGTGCAGGCTTTATGTCATAATATTGCTAAAGCCCTGACTCATTGCAAACCCTCAGCGGCCCGACGCAAAATGCTTCCTCATTTCAGCGAACTCTCATAATTTGGGGTGTGGCTTTGGTAGGAGCACTGCCAGATGATCCTTTTCTGTTACTGCGTCCAAATGTTTCACGAGCTTGTGGCTCAGTGGTTTGGTTTTGTTTTGGGTTTGAATCTCCGCTTTGATCCTTTCTGTGTTGGAGTTTGAATGCGGTTTGCGTTTCCTCTGGATGTTCCGGTTTCATCTGACGGTCCAAAGACGTCCACGTCAGGTCGGCCGCCTACTTGAAGTCACAGGACGAATAAATAAATGAGTGAAAGTTGTGTGTTATTCCTGAAATAGACAAGTCACCCCTTTCAGGGTGGAACTCCACCTCTCACCCAAAACTGGGTCCACTGGGGTTGGCTCCGGCTTCTCCCGCGATCCTGACGGATGAGTGGTCTGTGATGACGGATGGATGGATTGGCTCCTATAAAGTGGTGATCTTCAGCTTGCTTCATCTGCACCGCCTCCTCTGTAGAGGAAATCCAGCCGAGTGTTTCATGTCGTTGTTGTGAACTCATGTTGCGGTCGTCTGGTTTTTATTTTCAACACGTCTCAGTTTATTTATCGCTCCGGTGCTTCATGTGAATTTCGAGTTCGCTAACGTGGGCTGTTGTGACAAATTCATTACACACACACACACACATTTATTTATTTATTTATTTATTTAATGAAGCCTATTTACATACATTTTAAAACCCCTGAAGTTTGCTGTGTTGGAGCGAAACAAAGCTGCTGAGGAACCCTGGACTTGACGTGCTGTGGTAATGGGGGGTCTAACTGTGTGTGTGTGTGTGTGTGTGTGGTTGTGTGTGAATACATGAATTTTCTGATTTTTAGGGTCAGAGACAGACGTTGCTCTTCAGTGCCACAATGCCAAAGAAGATTCAGAATTTTGCCAAAAGCGCGCTGGTCAAACCCATCACCATAAACGTGGGCCGAGCCGGAGCCGCCAGCCTGGACGTCATTCAGGTTAATTATTTAGTGTGGGGGTGGGGTGGCAGCATGATAGAGTAATGGTATTAATAACAGGACGGGTCCGACCCGGGACGTGGAGAAGGCCACACAGAGCTTCGAGTTCAGATAAATGAGAAGTCATTGCTATCACTGTGTTTCAACATTTGCATCTAACTTTGTGTGTTTCATCCACAGGAAGTGGAGTACGTCAAAGAGGAAGCCAAGATGGTGTACCTTCTTGAGTGCTTACAGAAGACCGCACCGCCTGTAGGTACCGCGAGCCTTTTTACACCCTCTTTACACTTCGTTATCATGACTCGCTTGTTGTCGGTGACCTGCTGGAGTGATGCAGTAAGAGAATGTGCTTTCACCGCCCACTTTATTAAGAACGCCTGAGAATCGGCCGAGCTAGGGCCGGCGTGTTAGCCCGTGATTGGCTCATTAGAGAACTGCACGAATGTGAAGGTGTTTTAAATTCAGCTGATGATGTAATGCGTTTTTGATGAAGTCAATGCGAACTAACGTTAAAGTAAATGTCGTACATGAGCTCCAATAAAGGACCTTATTCCATACGCTTCCTCTTTTCAGGTGTTAATATTTGCCGAGAAGAAAGCAGATGTGGACGCCATCCATGAGTATCTACTTCTCAAGGGCGTGGAGGCGGTGGCAATCCATGGAGGCAAAGGTAAACCATCACTGAACGAAAAGGCTTCCTGCTGGATAGAAGCCCTGGATTACGCCGGGTTTAAGGCTCGCAAGGATGTGGGCGGTGGCATTTCACATTCTGTGTGTATTGAAGGCTGAGAATGGTACAGGATGCACATCAAAAGTAAAGTTAGCGTAATGTTCGCTGATGGCATTGTCGTTCTGGGCACTGCGTAATTAAAACAGGCAGTTATAAAGTGGGGGCGGAGCTTGTTCCAGGGCCAGAAATACAGGGATCCCTCACTACTTCACGTTTCAATTCATGCGGCTTCAGTGCATCTCGTTGTTTTTTTTTTTTTAATGTTCATAGAATTAAAAAATAAGGAAATTAAGGAATAATAGTGGAAAAGTTAATGAAAATGCCACAAAAACAAAACCACCCTAAACAAACAAAAACAAAAAACACCCAAAACCCCCCAACAAAACTACTTACATTTTTATGTAAGGTGTGTGTGTGTATTTATTTTTTATTTACATCTTATGTGTTATTTTTGAATGTTTTAATTGTTATTATAAGCATTTATAGCTTTGAATATGTATTTATTGATATTATAGACGCATATATATGTACGTACAAGTCAGTCAGGGGGGGTGATCCTACGTCGTGGAATTCAGTGGTTGTGTGGGAGGTCTCGGTCCCAATTAACCGCGGAGAGTGAGGGATCTCTGTGCTGACAGTGTTAAGTTGACGGTTTACCGCGAACGCTGTAACGGTTGAACAGTTTCCGATCTTCCTGTTGCTGGTCTTTAGATCAAGAAGAAAGGACAAAAGCTATCGAGGCCTTCAAGGAGGGGAAGAAAGATGTTCTGGTGGCCACTGATGTAGCCTCCAAGGGTTTGGATTTCCCTGCCATTCAACATGTCATTAATTATGACATGCCTGAAGAGATCGAGAACTATGGTGAGAACCTGGGTGCAGGAAAAAAACCCCACACACTATGGTTGCAGTCTGCTGTGTGAGCGGTCATGTTTGTGACTGACAACGTAATCATATCTTTTGTTTATTTATTTTTTTAAAATCTGATTGACAGTCCACAGAATTGGTAGAACGGGTCGATCGGGTAAAACTGGAATTGCCACGACGTTCATTAACAAGGGATGCGGTGAGAATGAAAAGTTCCATCATCTAAATATTAATTCCGTGCAACATGCATCGAGAGCCAAAACTTAATGACCAAATTCTATTCCAGAGGAGTCTGTGCTAATGGATCTGAAAGCCTTGCTGGTCGAAGCCAAGCAGAAGGTTCCACCGGTTCTGCAGGTGCTACAGACAGGGGACGAAGCCATGCTGGATCTTGGAGGTGGGTATTGGATTTTTTTTACGCCTCTCTCTATCTGCTGTATTGTATAAAAGTCTCCGTAAACACTCGCCGGTGTGTTCTCATCTGTTTCCATGCAGGAGAGAGAGGCTGTGCGTTCTGCGGTGGTTTGGGTCATCGTATCACCGATTGTCCCAAGTTGGAGGCCATGCAGACCAAGCAGGTCACCAACATCAGCCGCAGGGATTGTCTGGCCAACAGTTCTATGGACTTTTAGGACCGAGAGAGCTCGCGTCACATCTACCGTGCTCGCATTTCATCAAACGAGTCCCGACTTGGTTGCGGTTACATCCATCGTCAGTAAGGTCGTTCTTAATGCATCCGGATTCCACCGTGTCCACAATACTTCAACCATGTCCTCCACGGGGACCATGCATGTCTTTAGTGCTTTCTTCTGCACCTCGGCTACATTGTACAGGTTCATACCGCATCCACCCTTTCTCTGGAGGACATATTTGGGGCGTAGCCGAGTTTGCCTGGAATTTTAGTAACGCTGCTCTCGACATCAACAGAAAACAAATGGACTTGTTTTATACTTTTAAATGAGGTTATATGTCTGTGTTTTAATTTATGTTGATCAGTAGGAACCTGCTGTTACACTGACTGTACAGTTTGTTGTGTTGGGAATGTAAATATACACAAGTTTTCACCATTATTTGGCTGTTTTTTTCTTTTTTTTATTGTTCTAACATTTTTTTTTTTCTGCTTTCCAGCTTGAAAGCTCATTGGTTCAGTAGACCCCGCCTCCATTCCACTGCTGGGTAACGTCGAATGCAGTATTATTATACTATATGTTAGTTCGTAATTTTGCCAGACCGGTTCATACTAGGGTTGCTGGAGCCTCGAGCCTATCATAGCCACCACTGGGTGAAGGTAGTTTACAGCCTGTCGGTTCTATGCAGGGCCAACATGTGAAACCCATCACATTGAGAGGCAATTTGAAAGAGCCAGTTAGCTTAATCTATATGTCTTCAGACGGGGAGGAAACCAGAGTATCCGGAGGAAACCCACAAGAAAGGAGAGAAAATGCGCGCACACAAACACCTTTTATTGAGCCTGGAATTTGAACCCCAGACCTTCCTGCTGTGAGGTGGCATGGGGTGGGGGTGGGGTCCTGCCATATCTCAGTTTGATCTCGTTTTCCCATGTTGTAGTATCATTTACTGCACAAACATGGATGGTCAGATCATTTTACGGAAATTCTTTTTTTTTTTTTTTTTTTTTTTTTTTTTTTTATAAAAAAAAAAAAATGAAGTCAGGAATGTGTGATGTACAAAAAATATGATCTAAAAAAATATTTCCATACTCATTTTAATACAAGTATGATAACTAAGAAAAAAATCTGATACAACAACTGATCAACAATTTCAGATCGAGATCCCCACACGACCATCGAAATCCGTGAAGTAGGATCACCCCCCATGTACATGTGTATATAATATCAATAAATACATATTTAATGCTATAAATGCTTATAATAACAATTAAATGTTGAAAGCATGACATAAGATGTAAATAAAATATAAATACAAACTGTCTCCAACTCACCAACATTCGTTTTGCAAATATCATCAACATCAATCAGAGATATCAACAAAGCTGTCCAAGGTCGAAAGTGAAATAAAATCGAAGAACAAGTAGAAATAGAAATGGAATAAAATCTACGATCATAAATAGAAGTATGAAATATGATTAAACATTATCCTGAGGTACACTTCATACTAGGCTCCGGCAGAGGGGGGGCGTGGCTGCGCAGACACGGATGCAACAATGTATCCAGTTTTGATGGGAGATTTTGAGTTTTTTGTTTTGTGCTGGTTCAGGGTGTTTTTTTTTTTTCTGCATAATTGGCCTTGTTTTTGTGACAATTTCCTAAATTCCTTATTTTTTTTAATTTGAAGAATATTTATTTATTTTGTAAAAAAATCGCGATACATTGAAGCCGCATTAATTAAAGCGTGAAGTAGCGCGGGATCCCTGTATTTGCTACTCTAGGAAATCAGCGGTTCTGGAAATAATCAATATGTAGATATGAATGAATGTTTATTTAATTAAGAAAATCCATAATCACTTTTCTGATAGAAATGAGAGCTGAAATCTCGATCTCTCACCAGCTTTGTCAAAACTCATGTTAGCAATGTTTACAGGATAGATAGCTGATTTATTCATTCTAGAGGGAAATTTGCCAATTCTCACTAGTTTCATAACCCCGAGAGCTTTTCTCATCATTTTTTTTGCTCATATAAAATCCTGAAATCAATTCGGTCACTGCCTGAAGGCGGAGTTCCCAATACATATCTTTACTGATGGGTATTTAAGGCTGGTGTGGAAAGAGTTTCTCGACTCCTTTATGGTCGTGAATCAACTTCCACCCTGGAAGAAATCAATCAAAAAAAAATGTTTTTTCCCCAACTATGGTCTGAAGTGAAAGAAGGAAAGATCAACATTGTTTTCTTTTCACTGCTTCATGCTGACTGATGTCTGTGTTCCTTTGTATCACCCATCTTGTTGGTTTAATTATCCATGGAACAGGTTCATGTTCCGTGTTCCTGGTAATGTTTGCGTGCCTACCTCCAGTTGTGTGTGTGTTTGTTTTTTTTTTTTTTTTTAATTAATTAATTAATTTATTTATTTTTTAAAAGAAATTCTATGCGAGTCTGATTGGTGGTGTGTGAGCCTTTTTTTTTTGGGTGATGCACCAGACTTATTAGGCTTCCTGTGGAGGCACAGACATGAGACAACCATCTGGGTCATCCTCCATGCTTATATTATTTCTTTTTATTTTTTACTTTCCAGCAGTAATGAAGACTATTAAATGTTTCTCTACAACATACCACAATGTCAGGTCAGGAAAAAAGGCAAGTCAGAATTCAAGTTATTTTGCAGACATGCGATATTGTGTAAGGCAGCTTGATCACACCACTCCATCGAGGTGCTGCTGTTAAACAGTGTGCTTCTAACCGTTACTTCTGTATTTGTTTCCTGTCACTTGAAAGTATATATGACTATGAATGATATGCTGCTTATGAACGTCCCTGATGGCGTGTGGCGCAACATGTATGCGGAAATTTCCTCGAATTCTTTTTGGCTGTGGGCTGGTGACGCCCTCTTCAGTTCCCCTCAGCTTTAACGCCACAAGAACAGCTGAAGTCGCTGCGCTGAAGCTGTACCATGGATATCCTGGTGAAAGAAGGTTCGCTGCTGTTACAGGGAGTCAAATTTGGGAAGGTGAGTGTTTTCTAAACATTTCTCAGAGTTCCTGATGCACGTAGTAATTATCACAGTGAAAATCTGGCAGGTTCCTGCTGCTTTAGACATCATGTATTAGATCAGTACTGTTAATAATATAAAATAATTTAATCCTGATAATGTGACTTGTACAAATGCTACTCGAATTTAAAGTATAAACAAATATGCAGCGTTAAATATTTTTAAACAATGACATCATTAATAGCTTATTTACTATGAAAATAAAATGTATATGAAGCAGAAGAATGATTAAAAATATTATGCGTCTTGATGATATTACATTTAAATCTGTTTGCAATTTAAAATTTACATTTAGATCATAGCAGTGTATACAGTGATCGCTCGCGACTTCACGCTTCAGTTTCTGCGGCTTCAGTGCATCGCAGGTTTTTTTAAAATATTCATCGAAAAAAAAACATAATAAAATTAAGAAAAATAGGGGAAAAGTTAAGGAAAATGCTGCAAAGCAAGGCCAATTATGCAAAAACACCCCAAACAAACCAAAAAACAACCCAAAACCCCTCAACAAAACTACTTACATTTTAATGTGAGGTGTGCATCTGAGTGTGTGCATTTATATTTTATTTACATTTTATACATTATTTTTGAAGGTTTTATTATTATAAGCATTTATAGCTTCGAATATGTATTAATTTATATTATATACACACATACATGTACGTATACGTCAGTCGATCCTACTTCATGGAAATTGGCGGTCGCGGGGGGTCTCGGTCCCCATTAACTGCGGAAAGTGAGGGATCCCTGCATTCCATTCACCTCATAACAAAAACTAGATATACAGGGATCCCTCACTTTCCACGGTTAATTGGGACCGAGATCCAACCCGTGACCACCAATGACCCGTGACCCCCCGCCCCCCCAACTAACACATACGTACGTGTTTATGTGTATATAATATCAATAATTACATATTAAATGCTATAAATGCTTATAATAACAATTAGAAATTCAAAAATAATTCATAAGATGTAAATAAAATATAAATACAGACGTGCGCATGCACTCAGATGTGCACCTCACATAAAAATATAAGTAGTTTTGATGTGAGATTTTGGGTTGGTTTTTGTTTGTTTAGGGTTTTTTTTTATTTTATTGAATAATTGGACCTGTTTTTGTGGCATTTTCCTTAATTTTTCCCTATTCTTTCTTAATTTATTTTATTTTTTAAATTTGATGAACATTTAAAAAAAAAGTGATGATGAAGCCGCATGAATTGAAGCGTGAAGTAGCGAGGGATCCCTGTATTGTAATAATAATTAAAAAAAAGCCCCACCCCACCGTCTCCTCATTATAGCTCGACCCTATCATGAAATAAATCTCTAAAATACATTTGATCTATTGAACAATAATTTCAATGAAGAGCTGACCACAGTTCATTTAAATCTATGGAATATTATTAAATGGGAAATTACATCATCGGAATTTCCGAAAGATCATCAGAAGAAGAATAAAAATCTGTGTAGGTACAGTATGTATATCTGTTCATTCACCCCTCCCCCCACCCCAATCATTTTCACTGAGATCACGGTTGAAAATACAGACGCAATTTAGAGATTTCTTCATTTTATCCTGACCCTGTTCCTCGATTTAAAAAAAAAAAAATATGATTTGGAAAACTTGTCTTAAAAAAAAAAAAAAATTAGAAGCATGCAGGACGTCGTAATTAACACGCCTAAGGCTGTATTTATAATAACTGCATATTTCTGACCTTTTTTTTCGGTACATGCAGCTCTTTGGGCGATCATCACGGCTGTATAAATAGTCGCATTTGTGGTTTTTTTTTTTTTTTTTTTTTTTTTTTCCTCCACTCAAATCCATGCCCATTAAAATCCTCCTCAGTGATTCAAAGTGTGTGAAATTATGATATTAAGGTGCTGCATTATTAATGGAGGAAAAGCTGCGGTTGTTTAGGCAGTCGAGGTTTCTTCGTGTGCGCAACGGTGTTTATAGGCCATGAATCATGCATGTGAGCGTGAGACGGCGCAGTCTACCGGTGTCTCTCCTCCGGCACTGAACCGGGTCTCGGTGCAGAAATACAGAAATGATCTGTTACAGGTTACAGCAGAAAGGGCTTCATTTCCCCCTGTGAAGTTTCCACATCACTTATTTGAAAGCCTGCATAAATCTTCCCGACCTTATGTAGATATAAAAATAGTTTCTCTCGGGTCACATCCCGTTTACTATGATGTCGGTGATCTTTACTGTCAATTGAGTCATACTTGCAGCCTCGTGTTCTGACTCAAACACCGACTTTAATTAACAGGTATAAAGTAAGTAAACAACGAACACTTGAGGGTATATAATGCCAGAACCTTTCTGTGTAGAAGATTTGGAGGAAGATCTGGGTGATGGTGTTTAAGCCGAGCCAGGCAGGAGTCGGCCGCATCGAGATGTACGACACGCGGGAAGGAGCGGGTGTGTCGGCGAAGTTTGGCGTCCTGAAGAAAGCCGAGAAGAGGGTGATCCGGCTGACGGAATGCCTCAGTGTGACCCCAGCGCTGACTGAAAGCTGCCCGTCAGGTTACAGCGTCTTTTACCTCAACACGGCTCAGCGCGTCTACACGCTGGCGGCACCCATACAGGACGAGTGGGTATCTGCCCTCTGCACGCTGGCATTTCAGGTAAAACCTGTAAAGAAAAAGGGAGAAAAACGAGAAAACATCAACAATTTATTAGCGAGTTTAAAAGGGGTGTGAATGGGAGGCCATGCGACAGTGATGAATAATACAGATACTTAATAAATATAGAATAAAATGGAGAAAAACACTTTCTGCTGGAAAAGGAAGCTGACATGGTTGTGGAGGAAGTTGGAAAAATACAAGAAACGACCCAGACTGGATTGCCATGCAGCCAATCCGACACAGTCTTGTTAAGCAATTAGATACAGTGACACGCCCCCAATGTTGCTCTAAATCTGTTAGTACACGATTTGTGGAAATTAATTGAGCCCATGAACGACAATCGGCGTGTTCTGAATGCAAACAAGGTGAGTGAACTGTCCGAAAAATTATATTATTTTATTTACAGTAGGCCCTTGACATTCGCGGGGGTTTGGTTCTGAGTCCTCCGGCGAATCGAGATAATCCGCGAGTTCTGTACCTGGAAGTAAAACCCCATGTATGATGTCACATGTGCGAATGAGCAGCCAGAAGTAAAATACTATGTATCTATTACATGTGCTAAAATATGCTTCTTAAACACATTCTATAGACAGTCTTACTCATTAATACAGTATTAATGTAGTAAAATATAGTAATGATTAAGAAAAACTTTTTAATTTTTATTGATGATAAAATAGAAACATTATATAAATATTATACATCATATACTGTTGTAAAGCACTCGTTTTAAAGTCTTTTTCAATGATTATTCCAGTACAGTACCTAAATTAATTCTGAGAATGTTTGTGCGTGAGATTTTATGTTGTGTAGCGTGTTTAACAAATGATACCAAAAGGATAAACTTTATTACGCTTCATGTCCTTTTACATTGAACTTGGAGTGACGTCTCCAAGATGGCGCTGCCTAGAGGGCGACGTCGCGGAGTTCTCAGAGTCAAAATGTTTCTTTGTTGGTTTTAATTTGTTTTATTTGTTTGTTTATGTTTTGCACTATGCTCGTCTATGAGCGGTCGACCCTACTACAGCTATGAGCAGCTTCAGCTTCGGGAAACTAAGCACGCAACAACTTCTATCGTGAGCTAATATGCTATGGGAGCTCAATGCTAGCAATAAGCACAAGTGGAGTTCTCAGGTTCTCCGACTCTTGGTTAGCACTTCCGGCCATACTGCTTGAAAATGTTCAGTCCCTGCGAAACAAGATGGACGAGCTTCATGCTCAGATTGCAGCTCAGAGGGATCTACAGGACTGTGTTTCTGTGGAACGTGGCTTGAGGAGAGTACACCCGATAAGGCGATTATACCAGCCGGCTACACAGCCTTCATCCCATGCAATCCCAAGTGCCGGAGTCGTCGTTCGGCCCCTTTCTGCCTGGGCTTCTTTGTTAGCTGGGATGCGGCATGTTAGCATGTTAGATCTGCTTAGTTATACATGTCCGAAGATACTCCGATCTTATAGCTGTAGTAGAGTCGATCGGTCGTAGACGAGCATAGTGCAAAACATGAACAAATAAAACAAATTACAACGAGCAAAGAAACAATTTGACTCTGACAACTCCGCGACGTCGCCCTCTGGGCAGCGCCATCTTGGGCACGTCACTCCAAGTTCAATGTAAAATAATATGAAGAGTACTGTAATAAAGTTTATCCTTTTGGTATTGTTTGTTAAACATGCTACAGAACATAAAATCTCACGCATAAACATGAACTTAGGTACTGTACTTCACTTAGGTACTGTACTCGCTTAGCCAGAGAAGACGCACAGCGTTTGAGTGGTATCATAGAGCTTAACTGGTAATTAAAACACACACAAAAAAAAGAGGCTCATTGATAACTTGTGCACGAATGAAGAAAAAGGGGCGGTACATCAGCTCAACCAATCAGGAGAAAGGAGGACAGCCATTGGCTGAATTTGAATTACGTGCTGGTTGCTTGGCAGTCAGCGAATATTCAAACCGTGGTTGCAAGACCGCGAATAGTCAAAGGCATACTGTATTTTAATATGACATTTATTTAAAAATTTCCCAAAATGCTTTTGGAGAAATAAATTAGATGTTGATTAATCAGAATTTTGTTAGTGTGAAGTTGATAGTTACTTTGAGCTGTTTCTATATTCTAGCTCATATTTAATATTTGTAAGGTTAATCATTTCAATGGAAAATCTCAAATAAATCGTATGCTGTTACCAAGCACCGCCTACTTTCAGAAGATTTTTAATTGACACTTCATACGACCAATCACTGTGTGTGTGTGTGTGTGTGTGTGAAGAGAAAAGCTTTATAAAGCTGTGGAATGATATCTTTATAAAACTGTTTTTATTTGAACCTCTTAATTAAACTGTACTTAAACACCATTTAACAAGACAGATAATTATATCTTGCATATTTTAAAGCTGTTATTTTTGATTAATTAGTGAAATGCAGCCGTGAGGGGGGGGGGGGCACAAACCAGTGTCTCTCCCTCACGCCGGTCCCAAGCCCGGATAAATGCAGAGGGTTGCGTCAGGAAGGGCATCCGGCGTAAAACAAATGCCAAATAAACTATGCGAATCACAAGAAAGAATGACATACCGGATCGGTCAAGGCCCGGGTTAACAACGACCGCCATCAGTGCCGTCAACCAACAGGGTGCTGATGGAAATTGGACTACTGTTGGTCGAAGACGTCGAAGAAGGAGAGGCGGGAGGCGTGTCCGTTGCCAGAGAGAGAAGAGGAAAGGCATGTGTCTAGGACTGAAAGTAGGGACTTTGAACGTTGGAACTATGGCAGGAAAAGGTAGAGAGCTGGCTGACATGATGCAGAGGAGGAAGGTGGACATACTATGTGTTCAGGAGACCAGGTGGAAAGGTAACAAGGCTAGAAGCATAGGAGCAGGGTTTAAGCGGTTTTATCATGGTGTGGATGGGAAGAGAAATGGAGTCGGAGTCATCTTGAAGAAGGAGTTTGTCAGGAATGTTCTAGAAGTGAGTGTCAGACAGAGTGATGAGTCTCAAGTTAGAAATTGAAGGTGTGATGGTCAATGTTAGTGCTTATGCCCCACAGACAGGATGTGAGCGAGAAGAGAAGGAGAGATTCTGGAGTGAGTTAGATGAAGTGATGCAGAGTACCCCCAGAGGTGAAAGAGTGGTCATTGGGGCAGACTTCAATGGACATGTTGGTGCAGGAAACAGAGGGGATGAGGAAGTGATGGATAGGTTTGGTATCCAGGACAGGAACGCAGAAGGACAGATGTTGGTAGATTTTGCAAAAAGGATGGAAATGGCTGTGGTGAATACTTTCTTCCAGAAGAGACAGGAGCATAGGGTGACTTATAAAAGCGGAGGTAGGAGCACACAGGTAGACTACATCTTGTGCAGGCGATGTAATTTAAAGGAAGTCAGTGACTGCAAAGTAGTAGCGGGTGAGAGTGTTGCCAAACAGCATAGGATGGTGGTGTGCAGGATGATGCTGATGGTGAGGAAGGTGAAGAAGGCAAAGGCAGAGCAGAAGACAAAGTGGTGGAAGTTGAAAAAGGAAGAGTGTCGGGTTGTCTTCAAGGAGGAGTTGAAACAGGCTTTGGGTGGTCAGGAAGTGCTTCCAGATGACTGGACAACTACAGCTAATGTGATCAGGGAGACAGGTAGGAGAATACTTGGTGTGTCATCTGGAAGGAAAGTAGATAAAGAGACTTGGTGGTGGAATAAGGAAGTGCAGGAGTGTTTACAAAGGAAGAGGTTAGCGAAGAAGAAGTGGGACATTGAGAAAACCGAAGAGAGTAAACAGGAGTACAGGGAGACACAGCGTAAGGCAAAGGTAGCAGTGTCAAAGGACAAACAGAGCGCGTTTGATGACTTGTATGCTCGGTTGGACAGTAAGGAGGGAGAAAATGATTTATACAGGTTGGCACAGCAGAGAAATAGAGATGGGAAGGACGTGCAGCAAGTTAGAGTGATTAAGCACAGAGAGGGTAATGTATTGACTGATGACAGAAGTGTGCTGGGAAGATGGAAAGAGTACTTTGAAGAGCTGATGAATGAGGAAAATGAGAGAGAAAAAAGAGTAGAAGGGGTGACTGTTGAGGACCAGGAAGTAGCAAAGATTAGTAAGGGTGAAGTGAGGAGGGCATTGAAGAGGATGAAGAATGGAAAAGCAGTTGGTCCTGATGACATACCAGTGGAGGTATGGAAGTGTCTAGGAGAGGTAGCAGTAGCTTTTCTGACAAGAACATTTAACAAGGTCTTAGAAAGTGAGAGGATGCCAGAGGAATGGAGGAGAAGTGTGCTGGTGCCCATTTTTAAGAACAAAGGAGACGTGCAGAGTTGTGGCAACTACAGAGGGATAAAGTTGATTGGCCATACGATTAAGTTATGGGAAAGAATAGTGGAAGCTAGACTCAGGGCAGAGGTCAGCATTTGTGAACAACAGTTTGGTTTGATGCCAAGAAAGAGCACCACAGATGCAGTGTTTGCCTTGAGGATGTTAATGGAGAAGTACAGAGGTCAGAGGGAGCTGCATTGTGCCTTTGTGGATCTGGAGAAAGCATATGACAGGGTGCCGAGAGAAGAACTGTGGTATTGCATGAGGAAGTCTGGAGTGGCAGAGAAGTATGTTAGAGTGGTGCAGGACATGTCTGAGAGATGTAAGACAGTGGTGAGGTGTGCTGTCGGTGTGACACAAGAGTTCAAGGTGGAGGTGGGACTGCATCAAGGGTCAGCTCTCAGCCCCTTCTTGTTTGCTATGGTGATGGACAGGCTGACAGACGAGGTTAGACAAGATTCCCCATGGACTATGATGTTTGCAGATGACATTGTCATCTGTAGTGAGAGCAGAGAACAAGTGCAGGAAAATGTAGAGAGGTGGAGGTATGCCCTGGAAAGGAGGGGAATGAAGATTAGCCTCAGTAAGACAGAATACAAGTGCATGAATGACAAGGACCCAAGAGGAACGGTGAGATTACAGGGAGCAGAGATAAGAAAGGTGGAGGATTTTAAGTACTTAGGCTCAACAATCCAGAGCAATGGGGAGTGTGGAAAAGAGGTCAAGAAGCATGTGCAGGCAGGTTGGAATGGATGGAGAAAAGTGTCCGGTGTGATAGGAGGGTATCGGCAAGAATGAAAGGAAAAGTGTACAAGACGGTGTTGAGGCCAACGATGTTGTATGGGTTAGAAACGGTGGCCCTGGGGAAAAGACAGGAGGCAGAGCTGGATGTAGCAGAGATGAAAATGTTGAGGTTCTCTTTGGGAGTAACGAGGATGGATAGGATCAGGAATGAGCACATCAGAGGGACAGCCCATGTAAGATGTTTTGGAGGAGACAAAGGCAGAGAGGCTAGATTGAAATGGTTTGGACATGTACAGAGGATGGATAGTGAGTATATTGGTAGTAGGATGCTGAGGTTGGAACTACCAGGCAAAAGGCCTAGAGGAAGACCAAAGAGACGGATTCATGGATGTGGTGAAGGAGGACATGAAGGTCATTGGTGTAAGAGAAGAAGATGCAAAGGATAGGGTGAGATGGAGGCAGATGATTCGCTGTGGCGACCCCTGAAGGGAAAACCCGAAAGGAAAAGAAGATTTTTGATTAATTAGTGAACGCTAACCGATGCGAGCTGGACAGTTACCATCCTCACTATGTTGCACAGAAAAAAACAATCTTATCATAGAATCTTTATTCTGTCTGTTTATTTTTTCCTGCCACCTCTCTCAGCTCCATTTTCTTATGTTTATAGTTGAAAATCTGACTTTATGCTGCACTGAGACAGTCAAAGTCCAACAAAACAGACAGTCCTGACCGTTAATGCTGCCAACATCACATGATTGATTTCACTGCATCTTATTGGACAGTGATACAAATTTACCTTAAAAAACCCCAATGGATTATCTTTATTTTTAATCTGTATTTAAGCAGGTGTGGTTTAAAAAAGTAAACAGGAACAACAAGGTGATTGTATTTTCAATTGCACCATTAGTTCTGATGACTCAGTGTTTAAATTAATTCAAATAAAATTGCATCATCTTCTTTTCCTTTCGGCTGTTCCCTTTTACTCAGGGGTCGCCACAGCGGATCTATGATTGGCATGTTTGATTTGGCATAGGTTTTTACGTCGGATGCCCTTCCTGACACGACCCTTTAGCAATGGGCGGAAACACGCTGACGGCTTTGCAGCTCCTCTTTACGAAAGTCAGCAATGGTTCTTTTACATCAACCTCTCACCATAGACAGTGACAGACATGGCGGCCTTTGATAACCCAGTTAGCTGCACTGGGTGGGAAGTGACAACCTCGTGGTGAGTGGGACTCAAACCCCCAACAATCGGCGACCCAGTGCCCTGTACCACCAGGCCACCACTGCCCTTCAAATAAAATTGCATATGTTATTGTTACCTAAACCCACTATATATTACACTGTCACATAAACGTTAACGTATTTCTTCCTAGTTGTTTATCACATTTTCCAACAAGATAAGATACAGCTTTATTAATCTCACAATGGAGAAATTCACTGTTACAGGCTCTTGAGGTACCATCAGTAGGGGGTGCAAAAATATACAAATACAAACATACACACATACATATATATTATATAAGTAAATAAATAAATAGATACATAAATAGTATGAATTAATAAACAATAATAATACAATAATAATACATTTTATTTATATGGCGCCTTTCACAGCACTCAAGGTCGCCTCACATCATATATCTTACATCATTACATCATACATCTTATAACTAGTTTCCAACTGTAGTCCCTAATTTAGAATGGCCAATTAACCTACAGTGCATGTCTTTGAATTAAATAAAAGAAAAGAAGGGAACAACTTTGTAGACTGGCCTATATTCAAGTGTACATGTATCTGAGGGCGGAGTAGATGGGTTGATATGGTTCACAGTGGGGTAGATGTGGTTGATTAAAGTGCATGGGGTTTTTATTGCACATAACCGGTATTTTCACAGACAGTTACAAAGTGGCGTTGTGCAGTCTGACAGCGGTGGGAATGAACGACCTGCGGTAGCGCTCCTTCCTGCACTGAGGATGCCTCAGTCGTCCACTGAAGGAGCTGCTTAGCTCCTCTACAGTCTGGTGCAGTGGGTGAGAGCTGTTGACCATGATGGATGTGAGCTTTTCTACCATCCTCCTCTCACTCACCTCCTCCACAGAGTCCAGTGGGCAGCCGAGGACAGAGCTGGCCCTCCTGACCAGCTTGTTCAGTCTCTTTCTGTCCCGCTCTGTGCTGCCCGGGGCCCAGCAGATGGCAGCGTAGAGGATTGCAGAGGCTACCACAGAGTCATAAAATGTCCTGAGCAGAGGTCTGCATACTCCGAAGGACCTAAGTCTCCTCAGAAGGTGGAGGTGACTCTGGCCCTTCTTGTACAGGGCGTTGGTGTTGTGGGACCAGTCCAATTTATTGTTAAGGTGAACGCCCAGGTATTTGAAACTGTCCACTGTCTCAATGTCCTGTCCCTGGACGTTCACTAGTGAGTGTGTGTGTGTGTGTGTGTGTGTGTGTTAGTGTGCTTCTTCTGAAGTCGACCACCATCTCCTTCGTCTTCCTCGTGTTCAAGCACAAGTGGGTGCGCTCACACCAGTCCACAAAGTCAACGATGTCCGACCAGTACTCCAGCTCTTTCCCCTCTGACACACGGCCCACGATGGTGGAGTCGTCCGAGAACTTCTGGAGATGGCAGCTGTCTGTGCTATAGCTAAAGTCCGAGGTATAAATGTTGAAAAGGAAGGGTGAGAGGACGGTGCCCTGCGGTGCCCCCGTGCTGCAGACTGCCACCTTTGACTCATAGCCGCGTAGCCGCACGTACTGTGGACGGTTAGTGAGGTAGTCGATGATCCAGGCAGCAAGATGCCCGTCCACTCCCACGTCCTCCAGCTTCCCCCGCAGAAGCGCTGGCCTGATGGTGTTGAAGGCGCTGGAGAAGTCAAAGATGACCCTCACAGCGCTGCCAGCGATCTCCAGGTGGGTGACGCTGCAGAAGGTAGATGACGGCGTCTTCTACCCCGATGTTGGGCCTGTAGGCAAACTGCAGCGGATCTAGGGTGGGGCTCACCATAGAGCGGAGGTGTATGAGGAGGAGCCTTTCCATGGTCTTCATAAGGTAGGAGGTCAGGGCGACAGGTCTGTAGTGGGCTGGTTCCTTCGCTTGAGCTGTTTTGGGTCCCGGAACCACACAGGAGGTCTTCCACAGGACGGGAGCCTTCTCCAGACTGAGGCTCAGGTTGTACAGGTAGCATAGTACCTCACAGAGCTGGTCTGCGCAGGTCCTCAGCAGCCTGGGACTGATGCCATCTGGTCCTTCAGATTTCCTCTGATTTAGTCGCCTCAGCTGTCTCCTCACCTGGTCTGATGTGAGGGAGAGGGGGGGCTGGTGTGGGCTGCAGAGGGAGGGGGATGTGTCTGTTGGGCTGTAGCAGTCAAGTGAAGTTGGCCTGGGGAGGGGGGAGGTGTCTGCTGGTCTGGAGACATGTGAAGAGAGGGGGGGGAACGGGGAGGGGGCAGAGGGGGAGGGGGGAGAATCAAACCTGTTGAAGTAACAGTTTAATTCATCCGCCCAGCGCTGGTCACCATCAGCTGTCCCTCTGACACCCTGCCCAAATCCAGACATGGTCTTTAGTCCTCTCCAGACGTCCCGCACGTTGTTCTGAGCCAGCTTCTCCTCCAGCTTCTTCCCATAGTCACTCTTTGCCCTCCTGATCCTCCACTGGAGCTCACGCTGGACCTTCTTCTGCTCCTCTCTATCCCCTGAGATGAAAGCCCTCTTTTTCTGGTTCAGGAGGCCTTTAAGCTCAGGGGTGACCCACGGGTGATTGTTGGAGAAGCACCGTACCCTCCGTGTTGGCACAGTGCTGTCCACGCATCGTCAAAAGAAAAGAAAAAACTAGATCAGACATTACTAGATTATTAAATTGTTTCAATTCTGAAGTGGGGCCATCTTGGTGAGATCACCTTGCTTTAAGTCTTAAAGCAAGATGATCTCACCAAGATGGTCCCACTTCAGAATTGAAACAGTAACGTCCAATCTAGTTTTTTTCTAGTTTCTTTTCTTTTGACGATCAGTGATTGGTGGAAACAGCTGGAGGGTGTGGCTACTGTTTGGTTGAAGTGAAAACCTGCACCCACACCGGCCCTTTGTGGATAAGATTGGAGACCCAGTGAGAGACACGGCCGGTCTTTGATAACCCAGTTAGCTGCACCGCGGGGGACGGACGGACATTGACAACCTTGTAGAGAGTGATCCAGCACCTTTTACCACCAGGCCACCACTGTCCTCAAAATAAATAAATAAACAAATGCTTACTCCAAAGCCTGTAAAAAAAAAAAAAAAAAAAAATTTGGATTTGAATTGTGCTCTGGAACTGGTTGTAAATGTTCAGGGTTTTTATCAGGTCCATACCCCAGCCCTCCACGAAGTTTTTGGTGAAAATATGTTCAGTATTTTTTCCATAATCCTGCTAACAGACAGACAATGATGAATATATCTATATATATATATATATATATATATATATATATATATACACACACAGTATCACTGCCTACCAAGCGGCGTCCGCGCTCGACCACGTACAGTTTTGGATGCTGGTGTGTGTGCTACATGGTGTAATTAATTAAACAGCTCCAAGCATGACGAAAACAATTAACAATTTAAATTTTATACTTAATTATTGGAAGCGATTCCGATTTTATGTCTTACCAAGTAAAACTGATACAGTACTACGCGAACAGATCTTGTTGTCTTTCGGCCCTGTAAAAGCTCAAACACACAAATGAAAGATGAACGGTTTATTTTGGACAATCTGATAATAAAACAGCAGGTGATTTCCAGCGCATGTCACTTTCTGTTGCGCTCGGAATAATCATCTGTGCTCGGGTTTAGCTCCTGTGTGATAACTGAACCTGCAGAATGAGGAAGTACTGATAAACCTCACCCCTTCATTGCATCTCACACTGTTGCTTGCTCAAGAAGTTTTCTGGCTGCTCTTCAAAGACAAGGTGTTTTTTTTTTTTTTTTTTTTTTTTTTTTAAAAAAGAGGAATTGGATGTAATGACTGTTTTGAAACGTCTTCCTATATTTTCTCAGTGGAACAAAGAAAGTGGAGAAATCGGGAACGCGCTGGCAGTTGGAGTTGACGCTGATGCACCTATGAGGGAAAACGATATTTACTCCACGCTAAGTCCAGGTGAGCTGGACCTCCGTGTTTTTTCTTCTTCATCGGTTTGATTTGTTGTTGTGTGCACATCACTAGTTTTAAATTCTGCTGTCATGTCTGGCATCTTTTGATTGTGAGATGACAAGTTTGGGCCTGGCAGTAGCTAAAACCTCAAGACTATCGTGACGATCAGTGTTTTGCAAGAGACTGTCGTAACAGGAAATGCATGAATGTCAACCCCATGCGTATGTTTTATCAGCTATCGAAAACTTTTTGACATTAAGACATCATTTTGACAAAATTTATTCTTAGTCCTACATCCCGAAGAATATACCAAATAAAAAAAGAACTCGTGCATTTTCTTCGTAGTTGTCAGATGCGAGAAATAATTTAGATCAGCCTACACACATCTTTTGGTAGTTTTGAGCTCAACGGAAACAGCAACATGAATTTTTTTTTTTTTTAAATCATCATTGAGGTCGGACCCAGGAGCTCTGAGGCGTCCCCTTATCATGCTGTCACTCATCTTTCTCTCCAACATCATATTAAGGTCATCTTGCATTCTGTATACAGGTCAGTTCCAGGTGACGGTGGCGCCCTCGGAGGCATCTGTGCGCTGCTGCATGGCTGGATCATACCTGCTGTCCCCTGAGAAAGAGACTCTGTGCTTGCTGGACATGAAGACCGGTCTCGTCGCGTTCTACTGGCCGTATCGCTTTCTTCGCAGATTTGGCCAGGTCAAGGTATTTAGACGTTTAAAGGTATTCATAGTAAACGCTGTAGGCTGTTGTAGTCAGAGTTTTGATTATTAAAAAACAACTGCCCCCCCACCCCCCATAATGAAAGTCATTCTGGTTCAATTACAAATAAACAGAACTGAAAGGAAAATACTGTACTGCACCTGAAAAAAAAAATCCATCATAGAGACAAATGCAAAGTTAGTCAAAGCTGTGCTGGTACTGTTTGAGGCATCATTTTAAAATAATCTCCTCCAACAATCTCTTTCAATTCAAAAATCAAGGCAAGAACTTGTGATCCTTCACCACTGCCGATTGTTTTTTTTTGTTTTTTTTTTTACCCCAAAGTATTTTTAAAGATCCCAAATTCCTCAAAAGACTGACACTCTTTTGTTAACCCCGTTACAGGAGGGTATCAGCATCGAAGCAGGACGCCGTTGCCAAACAGGAGAGGGCCTCTTCATTTTTCTCTCCAAGCAGGGCCAACAGATATACCGGGCTATTGAGGAGGCCATCATGCATCAAAGTGTGCAAGATCTGCTGTCCCTTGCCACTGCCCCTGAGCAAGACAGCGTGTCCAATCCACCCGCACCAAAGCCAGTGCCAGTGCAAATTCCAGTGTCGGTGCAGACGTCACATCTCGGCTCTCCAAAAGGAGCAACCAGTCGGAAAAACCTTGCTCTTCCTGCACTTCCTGGCCCAAAACCTGCTGTCAAAATAACTCAACCTGACCCTGCTCAAGCTGTGTATGCTAAGGTGAAGCCTCTGCCCAAACCAAGAAATATACTGACACCTCCGGCTTTGCCTGTGCCCAAGCTCAAGATTGAGACGGAGACGGAGACAAAGCCGAACGATTTGGATTTGGATGACAATGAGCCTGACTACGAGTCCTGTGATTGGAACCAGAAAAGAAACCAGTCACAGCAGGACAGTTCCAGCAGTCAGTTGTACAGCACAGTCAAACCTTTGACCCATACCAAAAAGAACCCTCATGCAGATGCCAACCAAGACCTTCCTAAAAGCAGTGGGGAGGCTCCTGGATTTCATTCCAGTGAAGTCCCGCTCACCTTCAAACAAATGCTGTCCAATGTTCTCTTCAAAGATGTGACCAGGAGCGTACCAAGTCCTGTAGCCAAGTCATTCACGGACAGCCCAGATCTCTTAGCTGAACCAGATTACTATGAAATTAGGAAATGAACTAACCACTATTCATAGAGACTCAACCGAGGTGTGCTCAGAAGGTTCTGAGCATCACGGATCTAATGTCCAAGCTGTTGTCTTTTTTAATCAGGTCTCGGGTTCAGTTTCCCTGTGACCCAGAGTCCCTCCAAGAGTTTCATGATTCACAAAACACTACTATAGTATAATTGTCCTGGTCATGTCTCTGACCATGGCACAGCACAGCTGTATTCTGGAGTGCAGTGACTGGAGGTCAAAGTTTAACTCTCCGTTCAATGTTAGTCATAATATTTTTTTTAATTATTATTCATAGCCACCATCTTAAAACTGTGTTGAAATATGCATCTATTTATGATGAGCGCTGATGATCACGTAAATGATCGCGCCACCACTCAGGCCATCTCTCATTGGCCAACCTGTGTATCCATCTACGAATGAGGTGTCAAAAGGTCAATGGTATATCCATGCAACAGCACATCATTCTCATTACATTCAATTGTTTATGAGCACGTTTCTAAACCTCTGCCTGTTGAAATGCTGTGTGACGGTTTCTTTGTTTAAGTATTGGCACCCCGGCTTTGCTCAGGCTACTTCCTGTGCTTCTCTTGTGCTGAATAGTTCACCTTGTTAAGAAAACAACTAACTGAGCCAAGAACGTTTCTCTGGAACAAGGCTGTAGAGAGGCCTCTGTCCAGCAGGCACTTGAATGAAGGACAGATACTGTAGTTCGCATGGATCGGGGTATTCAACGAGACCCGACGCTCACTTTCTGTAATTAACATGATGCTTATTGTTACCGTGATGTATGTAAAGTAAATCCATTCATTTTCTGAACAGCTTAATCTTAATTGGGGTCATAGGGAGGCTGGTGCCCATCTCAGCCAACTTGGGGTGAGGGCAGAGTACACCCTGGATATCTTGCCAGGCCATTGTAGGGCAGAAAAAAAACGCTGACGAAAGTCAGCAATGGTTCTTTTACATGAAGCGCTCGCCACAGGCAGTGAGAGGCATGGCCAGCCTTTGATGAGCTACACTGGGGGAACAGCAGTGACAACCTGTTGACAGTGGGACTTGAACTTCTGACCTTGGGATCAGTAATCCAGCAGCTTTCCACCGGGCCACCACTGCTTATGTAAGGAAAAATACCATCTAAATTCAGTTAAACATGATGGGTCCATGCACTGGCTGGTCCAAATTGGCCCAAGTGTGTGTGTGAATAGGTGTGTGTGTGTGTGTGTGTGTGTGTGTGTGTGTGTGTGTGAATAGGTGTGTGTGTGTGTGTGTGAGTGAATAGGTGTGCGTGTGAGAGAGTGTGAGTGTATAGAGACCTGCAATGGACTGATGAGTAGTTCAGTGTATAGCCTGCCCAGAGTTGCCTGTGGTAGGCTCCAGCCTCCGACTTGACCCAACTAGAATTAAGCAGTTTGGCAAGAGAATGAATGAGTCTCTGGATATGTATTTAATGATATGTTAATGTTAATGGTGTCTCCATTAAAATTGTAAGTGCTTCATTATCTGGTAAATTAAATGATTTTATTTAACAGTTTGAAATGTTTACACAAACATACATAGATAGCCATTGTTTGATTGGCAGTGGATTGGTTTTGTGTGTGTGTGTGTGTGTGTGTGTGTGATGATCACAATGCTCAGGTAATAAAGTGCAGAAAAAAAAACAACAACTAGAGTTTCACGGTTGAGGTTCTTCCACAGTCCTGCTCGAGTTCCCCATCCAGGCTACTGTGATATCTACTGCGTCTGTTTGGTCTCCTGTAATGTCCACTAAAACACAGACAGAGATAACAGCTTTATGAGCCTGCGTACAATCGCAAGTTTATATTTAGGGCCGCAATAATACACTGTTTGTAGAGGATTATTACCATGTTATTAACCTTTTTTACAACACTGGAATATCCGAGAAACAGCTGATAAAATAATTTCACCATGAAATATAAAAACAAAATTGTAGGCTATTGTTTAACTGCACTTTTGATTTGGTCTTCAACTCCGTGTTTTTATGATAACTGATAAATACATCAATATTCTAATATTAGTAGAATAAATAAGTTGACTCTAATGCTAAAGAATCTCTCTAGGCTTTCTGTCCCTTCTATATCAATGACGGAGAAGTTCACCACGTACACAGGTTCTTTATTTATATGTGCTATTGTCGTGGAATCCTGATGGATAGAAATCAAAAAGTGAGAGAGAGAGAGAGAGAAAAGAAAGCCACGCTGAAAGCTTCGGGGAAGTGAGCGAGTAAATCAAAGTGAAGCTTCTGGTTTTAAACTTAAACTAGTTTACACTGAGTAAACGCTTGAGCGTCGTAGATGAAAACATTGGCTGCGGATGTTTGGACAGACGATGAGATGGTTAGAAATAAGAACAATGAATGCACAGGGAGGTGCGTGAGCAGTACATTACTGAAAACGCCCTGTTTTAATGATAGAATGTAAAACTTGTGAATAAAACCTTGTTAAATTTGGGATTGGTACAGTGAGGAGTCTCGCAGGCAAGCTGCAGCCCAAAGCCCGCTGCTGGGTTAAGCCTTGGGTCGGACAGACGTCTCAACTTGATGGAAAGACAAAGCTGTGAAACAGAGGAACTCTGAAAGCACATGAGGCTTAACGATCGTATCGATTACATCTTAAATTTGAGTAAATCACTTTAGTGTACGCTACACAGGAACGACACGACCTGATTGGCTTGGTGCTTCACGCGCATATTTTACAGCACTGTGTTCAAACTTTCAATATATTTGAAAAGATGTCATATGGGACCTCTATCTTGTTTTTTTTTATTTTTATTTTTTTTAATTGTTTTGAATGACTATGACTATTGAAAAATGATTATTTTGCTTTTCTTATGTTCCTGTGTACAGACTTTATTCAAACAATTATTCACCTCCGGTTGGGTGGATATCACTGATTGGTCCCTTTGTTGTTTCATCTCAGAAGAATTCACCCATTTCACCTCGGGTTAGGCAAATAATTGTTGTACATCCCATAATAACCACCTGATCAGGAAGCATCAACATTATGGGCGGTGTGTTGTTTGAAAATAAAGCACTTTTCTGTAACCGCTTAATCCTAATTAAGGTCGCAGGGAGGCTGGCGCCCATCTCAGCCGACTCCGGGACAGCTTGCAGGGCAGAAACACGCTGACGGCTATGCAGCTACCGCTATCGAAAGTCAGCAACGGTTCTTTTACATGAACCTCTCAGCATGGCCTGCCATTGGTAACCCAGTTAGTGCACTGAAGGGGGGGCAGTGATCGCCCGTGGAGAGTGGGGCTTGAACCCCCAACCTTAGGATCAGTAATCCAGCAAGTCTACCACCAGGCCACCACCGCCACCCACTGATGTGTGCTTTCCTTTTATAATCCAATCGGTTTTAATTTGTCATGCATATGACCATTTTTTGAAATTTATTGTTGCAGTTAATGCTGTAAATGTCCCAAAGCACCAGCTGGAGTTTATTTACCAAGTCAGAAAGAATGTTGATGTTTTGTTTATTCAATGAAAGTCGGATACTAGATATAATTATTCGTAAAGTAAGTTCACTGTTATATGATTTAAAATTAAAATGATTCAATCAGGCCCGAGGATGGCCTGGCGAGCTGTCCAGGGTGTACTCTGCCCTCGCCCGGAGTCGGCTGGGATGGGCGCCAGCCTCCCTGTGACCCTAATTAGGATGAAGCAGTTCCAGAAAATGATTCAATCAGTAGGTTTGGGTGTGTGTGTGTGTGTGTGTGTGTGTGTGTGTGTGTAAGTAACAACTTCCGGTCCTTCTGGGCTTGTATATCGACCCAGTCTGTGCTCATGTCGGAACATGTCGGGTTCGTGGTCTTAACAATCACTACACGGTTGGCACGGAAACGCACACTTTTTTCCTGGTCCATCAGTGGGTCCGGGTTCCCGGATGTGCTTCCTCGGCGTCACTACAGTGTGAAGACTCTCCGTCGCTCCCATTGGCTGCAGCCAGCTCCATGTTTTCAGGGTCAAAGTGAGCCGCGGGTGCAGACAGGATCAACACGTGTCCCTCGGTTACCGGAGCCGTGGCGGGCGTCGTCGCGTCCACGGCGTAACCGGTACACGGCGTCTGGAAGCACCGACGCGCGCGTGCTGCGTCCGCGGTACCACGCGCCGCCACACCCTCGAGCAGCTCGGACAGCTCGGCGATGTAGATCTGCGCCATCTGCAGCGTGTCGTACTTGGACAGCTTCTTGTCGTTCTCCAGCGACGGAATGACGCTGCGGAGTCGGTCGAAGGCGCGGTTCAAGCCGTGCATGCGCCGCCGCTCGCGCGCGTTCGCCGCGACGCGCCGGTGCCTGTGCGCAGCGCCCAGGGGCGGATCTTTCGGGCCAGCGGCGGCAACAGGGTCCGGCGAGGTGTCCGGAGTGACGGCCGGCGACGCGCGAGCGTAGTGACCGGGTCGGGCCGCTGAAGGCGCATGCGCGTGCACGCTCATCCAGCCCCGAGGGTCGCTGCGTGTCAGCGTCGTGCGCTCGGACGGCGGGATGTCCTGCGGCCGCTTTGGCACGTGCGCTTCCGACCAAGTAAAAAGTTCCGAGTTGGCCATCATCATGCTCAGTGAGTAACACCCGGTGGAAATAAAAGCTGGCGAGCACGTGATGAGGGTCAGTGTCATTAATCCCAGCAGCTCGGTCTCTGGCAATGAATACAAATAAATTAAATATTGAGCAGAAGTCCTTGGTGCTCTTGATCCTATCGGAGTGAATTCCAATAACTTTATTATGAGATGAATGAAGAAGGAAAAAACAAACAAACAAACAAACAAACAAAAAAAAAAAACCCAAAAAACCTGATGATGGGTCTATTCGGATTTTTGCAGGTGAAGCAGATCCAGGTGTCTTTTTGAAACCCACCAGTTTTGAGTTAAAATGAGTGGTGGGGGAAAAACCCCAAAATAAAACCCAAACGAATCTTTCGGGATGCTGCGATGACTGTGAAACAGATCCCACAGATAAGGAGATGTTTCCTGCCCTCATCCAGGTGCCTTGATTGCTCCTTTAGTACCCACTGGGTGTGGAGCCTCCTCCCCTTGGAGCTGCAGCCGGCTGTTTCAGGGCCAATAGGAAAAGTTCCTCTCACACCCAGAGAAGAAAGGAGGATTTGTGGCTTTGACACTTTAGGAAAACAATTGTTCTCTGGTGATGGATGATTTATATATTTATTATTATCATTATTATTATTATTATTGTTATTATTGGAGGGGGGGGTGTGTTAAAGTTACACTAATATACTATTTGCTATCATGATTCTTCTCTTTCGAGAATAAAAAATGCACCAAATCTAATCTTCGTTTCTGTGTAAACAAACATACGTATTTTATCTTTAAATTTTTAAAATTTTTTTGCATTGTTCACTTTTGACTTCAGATCATGATGTCACTCCTGAGGTGAAAACGCCCTGATGTAACTGAGGCAGAGCTTTTTTTTTTTTTTTTTTTTTTTTTTTTAAACTAGGTGCAAATTTCAAGAAGGTGGCTCACAATCATAAAAATCATATCTTCGCCAATGTGTGCAAAACATTTATACCAGAGCTGAACTTGGGACTGTTGAGCAAACATCCTGAAACACTGGAATCAACAGCCAGCCCCACTGGGGACGAAAGTGACTTCCTAACGCGGCATGGTGCAGGATTGTGCCAGTCCTCAAATAAACTATAAAAGGGAGCAGTGCTGTGTTTAAGGCTATAAACCGAGCAGGTGGAAGGCGGCTCATGATCGAGGCACACCTGTCGAACCCCGTAACTCCAACCCAAACAATGAATCATTCAGGCCAACAAGATGGGCTCAAATAATAACAAAAACTGCGCCAAGACCGTCAACTGCTGTGGCATGTTACCGCGAGAGGAAGATTTCATTCCAGTGTTGTGGTGCGACGGATTTGTTTCATGCTAACGTGTAAACTGTACATTTCCGCGACTAAATAAATAGAAATTCGAGTTTAAAACTGAGACAAATGAATTGGTAAATAATATTCCGTATACCATATAGAATTATTATACACACAGTAACGCTACCAATAATACACTGAGTACACATGAAAACGCACCACTTGAAAAAAGTCAATATTTAAGTTCAAATGAACTTCAATATAATTTTTATACAACAACAACACTGCAGTGACGTCACCGACATGCCAGGTGCAAGAAATGCAAACATTTCAGGTTAACTGTAACGCTCGGCAATTTTTCGCAAAAACGCAACATTTTGCACGCACACCGCGGGAAAAATGAATTTCACTCTGAATTTGTGCACACATTGCCTTTAAAAGCGTGTGAATCCGAATAAAATTTCACTTTGTCACTGACACTTGTGAAAAGCCGACATGATGCCACGACGTACAGCCCCTAAACGAGAACGTGCCATAGGCATACTTCAGAATGGTGCCACCACCAGGGAAGCTGCCAGACGACTACACTGCGCACACACAACGATCGCAAGACTCCATCAAAGGTTTCTGCAAACGGGGAGCACTCGGGACCGTCCTCGACCGGGTCAACGATGTGTGACAACGGTACGTCAGGACCGTCAGATCGTACGGGATCATGTCCGAGACCGAACACTACCAGCGACAAGAACGGCTGCTCAAGTTCAAGGACGACGTGGATTCATTCACCCCAACACCGTACGGAACCGTCACAACGTCCTTATTTTGTCCCCATATTGACGCATTAACATTATCGTGAATGAAATTGAATGGTGTTTACATATCTTCTTAAATCATTCATTATCTCAAATGCATCACAAGTATATACTTCACATATCCGTGAAGCCGTGACGCTATTCCAGATTTCGTGAGTGGTGCGTTTTCATATGGAATGAGTATATAATAATCTGAAATAATATTCGTTCACCAAACAGATTGATCCTTTATTAGGATGGCATGGAGGCTGGAGCCTATCACAACCGACTCGTGACAAAGTCAGGGTTTTCCTTAGATGGGGTTTGCCAGTCCATTGCAGGGCCAACACACATACACCCAACCATTTTCACTGAAACCCAGGGGCAATCTGGGATGACCTATTAGCCGACCGTGCGTGTCTTCGGACTGTCAGAGACAACCAGAGTACCCAGAGGAAACCCACGCAACCACAAGGAGAACATACAGAACTACACACAGAAACGCCCTCGCTGAGCCCGAGACGCTTCTCCAGGTGAACAAGCCCCACCATGCCACCGTTCGGTTAACATGACACGTCATAATAAATTTTTAAACACCATATAATTATTTATTGGTTTGACATTTTTTTCATCTCATCTGTAATGTTTTAAACATATAACTAATTTAGTATATTTACTGTATATTCAGCAATATATTAAATGCATTTCATCAAGATACAGTGGTACCTCACCTTACGATAGTCCCAGCAAACGAAAAATCCAGGTTACGAAAAACATTTTCCAAAATTTTTTGTCTCTGTATACGAAACAAGTTCTCTTTACGAAACGAGCCAACCGCGCCATTCAAACATTCAAATGCGCTATTCAAATATTTAAACATTCAAACGCGCCATTCAAATATTCAAACAATGCACAAACTGCTTTCCCATTGACTTTCTTCCAACATCCCGCCCCGCTGGCCTCCCATTGGCTAGTAGGAATGACGCAGCTCCCTCCCATTGGCTATCTCCCAACATCCCGCCCCGCTGGCCTCCCATTGGCTAGGAGGAATGACGCAGCTCCCTCCAATTGGCTCTTATGGAGCTGCATCTCCCATAATGCTTTTCGTGTAAAGGACAGTTACTGTTGTTTGGCTCAGGCTTTTAACATTCCATAAACATTTGTAAGATTATAACTCTGCTAAGAAGACATGGTCAACACACATGCGCACACACACACACATGCGCACACACACACACATGCGCACACACACACACATGCTCACACACACACACATGCACACACATGCGCGCGCACACACCCCCACACACACACACACACACACACACACACACACACGCGTGTGTGCACGTGTGATTTCCGGTGCGAGTGAAAAGAGGAAGCGGGCTCGTGATTTCGCAAAGGAATATGTCCAAACCCGTCTACCATCGGTACGATATTGAAGCAGAAGGAGGTGTTAAAAGGTATACTTTTATTATTTTTAAAGGGTTTAGGGGGTAGTATTGGGGGCCTTGGAATGAATCACATGTTTTACATGTAAAATGTTTTTCCATTTACAAAAAATGCAGGTTAAGAAAAAGGCTCTGGGATGGTTTAATTTCGTAAGGTGAGGTACCACTGTATTAAAATATTTTTAACAGATTAAACGGATTTGTGGGCCTTAATAATTTTCTTTTATTTATTTACTACACAGAAGTGAATAGAAATAATTTGAAATGTACAGAAATCAATTTATCACAATTTAAACTAATTAAAATATTATTAACAATCTAAACATCCACAAAAATAAAAGCAACACAACAATGGATTAGTTCAAGGCGGGTCTTCGGGGTCGTTAACGTGGAGCTCTGCATTTCCTGCCCGTAAGCGTTTTTGCCTTTTGGCTCTGTGGTCAACCGAGGGCCGAGTTCCATTAGCACCATAAACACTCACAGCCTTGTGTTTTGGCATGGGCGGCGGTGGGGTGTGGGGAAGATCATCGTAAGTCACGCGGTCCCCAGGGGCCCGAGAGGCCGCTCATCTGAGGGAGGGATGAAAAGGGGCGCGGAGCGGGTTGCCTGGCGTCCCCTGGCACCCGTCGCCCAGTCTGAGGCTTGCTGCACATCTCCCATATGCTGTCATGGGTTACGGTTAAAGTTTTTATTTTTTTCTGGCGTGCTGCTGAAAAGTCGATGGCAGTGACATCGACTTCATTTAAGGCTCGGTGTCTTATCATCTCAATAATACGATAAATAATTATATTTCTGTTCCTGTAATACAATTTATGGAATTAAAATAAAAATCTATCTTCAATGTACTTCCTACTTTGATATGTTTTAAAATGCTAGTGTTCCTAGGATAACCAGTGTGTGTGTGTGTGTGTGTGTGTGTTAGAAAGCGAGAGTGAGTGTGCGTATGTGGTAAATATTAAAGTTAAATAAGGAAATCAGCATGACCTGCTAGTCCGTCATCGGGTTAATGAGCCTTACACGGAGCTGAATAAATGGGCACGCTCTGCATCCATTCATTTTTCTCCACGCATGTTTAATCCTCGCCACCCTACTGGCGTGCGCAACAGCCTGCAGCCCTGCCGAATACGCAATGAGGACAGAGAGTCCCACTCCCCATCTGCTGTGGCCCTGAGACCTGGGGGAGTGGAAGATGGCAGGAGTGTATCGAAGGTCAATCTAGAAACAGCCACCCGCCGTGCTGCTGTTTGAAGCCCACTGAGGCAGACGGCCATACACGGGCCAACAGACTAGAGCTGGGTTTCAAATCCTGCTCGTGTGCTGCACTTTTTTCGTAGCGATTGAATATTCGGTTAAAAAAAAACATGCTAAATATAATCTTATGCAGGGACGAATATCTGCAAAAGCATTTCGAGCACCATAATGATTCGTGGATAACAACAACAACAACACAACCTTCGTTTATGTTCCATTTTCTGAACCTCTTAATCCTAACTATTCTCGCTGGGAGGCTGTCGCCCATCTCAGCCGACTCTGGGCGAGGGCAGAGTCCACATTCGACAGCTCGGTAACAACAAACTTACTTCTGATCTTTCAACGTGAAGCAGCTTGGGTTGCTCTGCTTCTTCATCGTCTTTGTAAAAGTGACTTTGTTTTATATCATGTGACCCTGAACACGACGGCAAGAAGATCCTGGGTTTGATTCCTGGGCTCAACAAAGACCTATCTATGAGTTTGAATGTTCTCTCTGTGCTCGGGTAGGTTTCCTCTGGGTACTCCGGTTTCCTCCAACAGCCCAAAGACATGCACCTAAAGGTGTTAATCTGAATGGTTGTGTGTGCTGACCCTATGATGGACTGGCAAGCTGTTCAGGGTGTAACCCATCTTTTGCCCAGAGTCGGTTAAAATAGGCTCCAGCTTCCTTGCAAACCCAGTCGGATGAAGCAGCTTGGAAAATGAATAAATGGACTAGAGACCCTGTACCTCGACACCACGGACCTTTTACCTGGACGCTGTCACCTTTAAACCTGGACATTGCAGACATCAGTGGAGATCAGCGTCAGCTTTTCTGATTCCATCCTGAGCGGGAATCTGGCACTTTTTTTCTAATCATTCTGACCCCCCCATGGAAAGCACGTCTCTGCTCACAGAGTCATTAACACATTTGATTGACCTTCCATCTCCAGATTAAACCCATTCATCATTAATATGCTCTTTGTGTCCAACACAGGAGGATCCGCGATGACAGGCCCACATGAGCCACACAGCTCATTTCTTTTTGTTAATTTTGATCTCCATTGGGCTGCACAACGGTTTAATTTGGTGAGTCTGGATCCACAGACTGTAATCGTACCATCATTACAAACTACACTGTGCATTCAAGCACATTACACAGATAAAAAAAAAATGATTTAAAAATTGTACTAAAGCTCTGGTCTCTGTGGATACCGCGTGTTTTGTAGATTTGTAAGTAGACTACACTCATTAAACAGATACAGTTTCCTCTTGAGGGTCGGACACAGAGGTAACAGGTGGCAAGTCTGTGACGGCAGTGAGGGCATTTCGGATTGGAGTTTGTGCTGGTGTGGGTTTCCTCCAGATACTCCAGTTTCCTCCGATGGTCCAAAGACATGCACATTAGGCTAAAAATATCATTATTATTATTATTATTATTATTATTATTATTATTATTATAAATAATAATAGTCATAATTCGCTTACAGATTTGGGGCAAAGTAGTGTTAGCTCTGAGTGAAACAGTGCACATGTAAATTTATACACTGAAATACTGTTTACAGGAATTTAACTGTCCTGTGCCATTGCCCTGTATGTGTGTGTGTGTGTGTGTGTGTGTGTGTGTGTGTGTGTGTGTGTGTGTGGCTTTGGAGGATAATAACAGAGACGAAGGGCTCTTTATGTGCAGAACTCAATGAAGCGATGCTGAATGAGCCCCATCTAACCACCAGCCTCGAGTTTCATGAAATAACCGGACATTTCCACAATGTACACAAGAACAGCACACACAAACACACACACACACACACATATACACACACACACACACACACACACATACACACCCCACACCCCCCCTCACACACACACACACACACACACACACACACCCCACACACCCCCTCACACACACACACACACACACACACACACACACACACACTCCACACCCCCCCCCACACACACACACACCCTCAAGCACGAACGCACACACACCCCACACCCCACACCCCTACACGCACGTGCGCACACACACACACACACACACACACACACACACACACACACACACACACACACACACACACACACACACACACACAAACAGGCACACACGCAAACACGCCGCACACACAAACGCCAAGCACACTCCTTCATGCACTTGCGCTGACACACGTGCACACACATGCGCTGCACACACTCCTCACCTCCCACACCCCCACCCACACTTCCTCACTCACACTCCCACCCCACACCCACACTCCTCACACACACACCCCACATCCACACTCCCTTACTCACACACATGCACACACCCGACACACTCACTCACACGCATACACACACACACTCCCCACACCCACCTATTCACTCTCTCTCGCTCTCTGTCTGTCTCACGCACACACACACACGTGTGCACACACACATATGAGCACACTCCACATAAACATGCGCACTCCACACACACACACACACACACACACACACACACAGACACACACACACACACACCCCCACACGCGTATACTCACTCACTCACACACACGCACACACACATACACACACGCACACTTTCTCCCTCGCACACACTTTCTCTCTCTCTCTCTCTCTCTCTCTCTCTCTCTCTCCCTCACACACATACACACACACACACAGACACACACGCACATATTCACTCACTCATTCACACACACTCTCTCTGTCTTACACACACACACACACACACACACACACACACACACACACACACATTTTCTCCCTCGCACACACTTTCTCTCTCTCTCTCTCTCTCTCTCTCTCTCTCTCTCTCCCTTTCTTTCTTTCTCTCTTTCACTCTCTCTCTCTCGCTCTCTCACACACACACACTCTTTCTCCCTCGCACACACTTTCTCTCTCTCCCTTTCTCTCTTTCACACATTCTCTCTCTCTCTCTGTCTCTCTCTGTCTCTCTCGCTCTCTCTCTCTCTCACACACACACACACACACACACACACACACACACACACACACACACACTCCCCCTCTCACACAGACATTTGGTCCTCAATTATTCAGTTTCACCACGAGCGATGGAGGCGGTCCCGACTTGGGATGTCTTTTTCTCCGCAAATTAAGTAAATTTGTCTCGTTCATTTGTCGGAAGTGAAGTCAGACACCGTTCCAGTTAAAAGGAGAATGAGTTCGATTTGGGGCTGGGAATTAATCACGTGATTAGTTGGAGGAACTGCACCATCATTAGTGCGAAATGCGTGCACAGACCACGTGCGCTGTTCTGTTTCTGGTGGTCTTGCGCTGAAGCTACGTGTTCATCATCTTCATCATCATCATCATCATCATTGTCATCATCATCATCATCATCATCACAACTCGATTATTTTACCTCTGAGCATCAAAGATGAATACTGAGGAGAAACTGTAGGAATTATAACATTTTCCTAAATATATTCCATACACGAGGACAAGCATAATTATTATTAATAATAATAAAGTGGTACCACAATTTACGAAATTAATCCATTCTGGAAGTGGTTTTGTAACCTAGATTTTTCGTAAGTTGAACCACATTTTACACGTAAAATATGTGATTCGTTCCAAGGCCCCCAATACTACCCCCTAAACCCTTTAAAAATTCTAAAAGCATTCCTTTTAAGGTCTCATTCTGCTTCAATACTGTACCGATGGTAGACGGGTTTGGCGATATTCATTTTGTGATATCACTCAACCGTATGCCACGAGCCCACTTCTTCTTTTCACTCGCACTGGGAATCACATGCGCGTGTATGTGTATGTGCGCACGTGTGTGAGTCCGTGTAAGTGTTGACCATGTCTTCTTAGTAGAGTTCTAATCTTACAAATGTTTATGCAAGGTTAAAAGCCTGAGCCAAAAAAAATAGTTGCAATGAGCACACTCGAAAAACTCATGAAACAACAGTAACTCTGTCCTTTACACGAAAAGCATTATGGGTATTATGGAAATGCAGCTCCATAATAGCCAATGGAAGGGAGCTGCTTCATCCCTCCTAGCCAATGGGAGGCCAGTGGGGCGAGATGTTGGGAGATAGCCAATGGGAAGGAGCTGCACCATCCCTCCTAGCCAATGGGAGGCCAGCGGGGCAGGATGTAGGGAGATAGTCAGTGGGAGAGCAACTCTTGCATTGTTTGAATTTGAGATGGTGCTTTCGTAACATGAACTTGTTTCTTATCCAGAGACAAAAATTTTAGGAAAACGTTTTTCGTAACCTGCATTTTTCATTTGTTGTGGCTTCCGTAAGTTGAGGTTCCACTGTAATAATAATAATTCATCTTCTTCTTCTTTTCCTTTTGGCTGTTCCCTTCAGGGGTCGCCACAGCGAATCATCTGCCTCCATCTCACCCTATCCTCTGCATCTTCTTCTCTTACACCAACTACCTTCATGTCCTCCTTCACCACATCCATAAATCTCCTCTTTGGTCTTCTTCTGGGCCTTCTGCCTGGTAGTTCCAATCTCAGCATCCAATTACCAATGTACTCACTATCCCTCCTCTGCACATGTTCAAACCATCTCAATCTAGTCTCTCTGACTTTGTCTCCAAACCTCTGACATGTGCTGACCCCCTGATGTACTCATTCCTGATCCTATCCATTCTCGTTACTCCCAAAGAGAACCTCAACATTTTTATCTCTGCTACCTCCAGCTCTGCCTCCTGTCTTTTCCCCAGTGCCATTCTTTCTAATCCATACAACATCGCTGGCCTCAACACCGTTTTGTACACTTTCCCTTTCATTCTTGCCGATACCTTCCTATCACACATCACACCGGACACTTTTCTCCAGCCATTCCAACCTGCCTGTACACGCTCCATTGCTCTGGATTGTTGAGCATAAGCACTTAAAATCCTCCACCTTTTTTTTATCTCTGCGCCCTGTAACCTCACCGTTCCTCTTTGGTCCTTGTCGTTCACACACATGTATTCTGTCTTACTGAGGCTAACCTTCATTCCTCTCCTTTCCAGGGCATACCTCCACCTCTCTACATTTTCCTGCACTTGTTCTCTGCTCTCACTACAGATCACAATGTCATCTGCAAACATCATAGTCCATGGAGAATCTTGTCTAACCTCGTCTGTCAGCTTGTCCATCATCATAGCAAACAAGAAGGGGCTCAGAGCTAACCCTTGATACAGTCCCACCTCCACCTTGAACTTGTCTGTCACACCAACAGCACACCTCACCACTGTCTTACATCTCTCATACATGTCCTGCACCACTCTACCATACTTCTCCGCCACTCCAGACTTCCTCATGCAATACTACTGTTCCTCTCTCGGCACCCTGTCATATGCTTTCTCCAGATCCACAAAGGCACAATACAGCTCCCTCTGACCTTATCTGAACTTAACTATTGACATCCTCAAAGCAAACATTGCATCTGTGGTGCTCTTTCTTGGCATGGAACCAAACTGTTGCTCACAGATGCTGACCTCTGCCCTTAGTCTAGCTTCCACTATTCTTTCCCATAACTTCATCGTATGTCTCATCAACTTTATCCCTCTGTAGTTGCCCCAACTCTTAACTCTTAACACAATTCTTAAAAATGGGCACCAGCACACTTCTCCTCCATTCCTCCGGCATCCTCTCACTCTTGAAGGTCTTGTTGAATGTTCTTGTCACAAAATCTACTGCTACCTCACCTAGACACTTCTATACCTCCACCAGTACGTCATCAGGACCAACTTCCTTTGCTACTTCCTGGTCCTCAATAGTCACCTCTTCTACTCTTTTTTTCTCTCTCATTTTCCTTATTCATCAGCTCTTCAAAGTACTCTTTTCATCTTCCCAGCACACTTCTATCATCAGTGAATACATTTCCCTCTCTGTCCTTAATCACTCTAACTTGCTGCATGTCCTTGCCATCTCTATTTCTCTGTTGTGCCAACCTGTATAAATCATTTTCTCCGTCCTTACTGTCCAATCTATCATACAAGTTATCATACCCCTCTGTTTGGCCTTTGACACCGCTACCTTCGCCTTATGCTGTGCCTCTCTGTACTCCTGTTTACTCTCTTCAGTCCTCTCAATGTCCCACTTCTTCTTAGCTAACCTCTTCCTTTGTACACACTCCTCCACTTCCTCATTCCACCATCAAGTCTTGTTATCTACTTTCCTTCCAGAGGACACAACAAGTTCTCTCCTACCTGTCTCCCTGATCACATTAGCTGTAGTTTTCCAGTCATCTGGAAGCAGTTCCTGACCACACAAAGCCCATTTCAACTCTTCCTTGAAGACAACACGACCCTCTTCCTTTTTCAGCTTTCACCACTTTGTCTTCTGCTCTGCCTTTGCCTTCTTCACCTTCCTCACCATCAGCATCATCCTACACACCACCATCCTATGCCGTTTGGCAACACTCTCAACCACTACTACTTTGCAGTCACTGATTTCCTTCAAATACTAATAATAATTCATCTATATATTAATAATTCCATCAGTGCTTTCATCAGTGTGAACCAGGTAAACAGTTAATTGACTCTAATTATTATTAATAATAATTATCTATATATTATTAATTAGTGTCAATTAGCTGCTTACTTTATTTACACTGATGAAAGCAACAAGCTACTGTGACATGCTTTTACATTTTCTGAGTGTTTTTTTTGGAAACAGTCATGTTTCAAAGTCTGCATGAAATTTGCGACAGGAAATGATGTCATTCGTGACTTCAAGAAAACAGTTGCAACATCAAAGCACCTCTCATATCTACTCAGTCTCTCATGAAACATTTAATAATTTATCCATCAGTTTATGAATGAAGGCTGTTGATTATTTCCATCCCTTTATTATACTATTATTTTTATTTGTATGTACTTAAAATATAGATGAGAAAATAACTCCACCAATGCAGAGCTCCATGAATGTTAATCATGTGATGAACATGAAGAAAAGCATCGGCTGCCTTTCAGGGACCAATTCAACTTCAAGTCCAAGAAATGTTGAGGAAATGAAACAAATGTGAATCCAGCGGTTTCTAAACACCCTGAAACTGCACAGCCTGTGTAAGCAGGTGCAAGTAAGTCAATTATCAGGAGGCGGAGTTACATATTTATCCTTGGGACAGTCAGCAGCTTTGCTGATGTTGGTTCACAGGAGTTTGGAAGCAGATCTTTACTGTGAGAAAACGCTTTTGAAACAATCAATCAAACACAGCCCTGACCTTGCAATTGGATGATTTTTTGTTTTTTATGGCTCACCCTCAAGCCACTCATTGCTTGTGCTCTTCAAAACTTTATTAACGTGGCAATTAATTGTATTATTTTCATACTTATTTAATTATTTATTTATTCCACGTGACATTTTATTAATGCACTGTATCATGCATTAAAAATTATAGTAAAGTTATTTATATTCTGCAATGTTTACTTCCTATTTCAATTAATACACCTTTTATGTAAAATAAAATGCATAAAAAAAATCCTTAAATTTATATTTGAAATGAAATTAGTAAGAAGCTTTTACTCAAATATTGCTTTGGGTTTTTAAAACAAGACGTTTCAGCTGCCACTGAACCCGAGTCCCCCTGAACCAACCAGGACTGCTTTATTCAGGATGCGTCGTAATCAGAAAGCATCGCCCAGTGCATAAAGAAAGTAAACACAAATAAGAAGATGACCAATCACATTGTTATCTCGGCAGACCACATGGTTTCTTTTTTCCCTTGAAGATTTTTCCTTTTCCATTCTGTTTTGTGCCGCACTTTTCACAATTTACCAGAATCACATTTTTAGATTCGAAGTCTAAAATTAGAATGTAGAAATATCGACATGACTGTTTCCTGTTGGTGGAGATTTTAAAATGTTACTTTTCCCTTCTCTTTATGTGGTTTAGAGTAAAAGTACGTTTTTACCATAAAATGACCCCACACCTTTAACAATTTTAGCCAAAAGTATTTGGGCATGTGACAGTCACAACTATATACAGGGATCCCTCACTTTTCGTGGTTAATGAGGAGACCCTCCACGAGTGCTGAATTTCCGCAAGATCGATCAACCCCCCTGACTGATGTATACATATAATAACAATTAAACAATCAAAAATAATACATACACGCACATACAGACACGTGCACGCATACTCACACACATAGATGCGCATCGCACATAAAAATGTAAGTAGTTTTGTTGGGGTTTTTTTTTTTTTTGTTGTTGTTTTTGTTTGTTTGGGTTTTTTTTTGCATAATTGGCCTTGTTTTGTAGCATTTTTCTTAACTTTCCCCCTATTTTTCCTTAATTTCCTTATTTTTGTATTTTTCGATGAATATTTTTGAAAACCTTGCGATGCACTGAAGCTGCAGGAACTGAAGCGCGAAGTAGCGAGGGATCATTTTTTTTACCCTCTGTCAGAAGCCAGCGGTTGTATAGAATTTATGCGGTTGTGTGGTGTCATATTATAATTTCCCTTTCTTGGATCTAAGACATGACAACGCCCCTGCGCACAAAGCTCCCCAAACTTAGAGTAGCAGAACTTCAATGTTCCTCACAGAACCTTGCCCTTAACCTCTTTGCTTAACCTCACAATTCTGCACTCACTTGTGTTTTCCTGCAATTAAATAAAAATGAACTCCAGACGCAGAGCAGCAGCTGGCCAATAATAGGAAAAATATGAAATATATTACTTTTTGATAGATATTTTCCTCATCCATTATTTGTAGCAGTAAAGGTATTATTGTAGTATCTATCTCTGAGAATCAATCAACACGTAAACAATGTGTGAAATAATGACTAGCTACTGTGCTGTGTCCGAAAAAAAGCCACTGATAAACAGTATACCCCATAGTCAATTTATTACATTTTTTTCTCTATTGTAATCTAAACTCAAAGCACCATGTGTGTTCACGTAACAGCCTATAAATGCAGAGCTCGCAGCAGCGTGTAATTGGGATACTTCTCCTCAGCATGGGCTGAGGATCCATTCAGTATCAAAGACAAAAGGGCAGAGAATAAAGCTACAAGCACAGCCAGCAGGAACGCCTTCAGTCTTCTCCAACAAACCTTTCAGTAAGACCGTGAAACTCGAGTGCAGGGCCAAAGCTTTACTGCAGCGCCTTGAATATTAAAAAGATGATGTCCGAGAGAGGAGCTGTCATCTCATCAACCTCTGCTCTTGTCTGAGCCTCTACGCAAGGGGTTGGGGGAGGGGGACACACACCCCTTCTGGCGAATTCCAAAAATCAGGTACAATGTATAAACGAGATCCAACACATGACTTTCAGGTCATATTAGGCAACTTCAGTTTTGGGTTTAAAAAGTATACTGCGGGTCTCACAAGAAGCCAAAATATTTTGAAGGTGATCCATGAAAAACATGTAAACAAAAGCAATTCTGAAATCCCAGATAATCTTTATCTTTAATAATTAATTAATTGTACAGTCATTAAGGCAATGGGATACTGAACTGAAGGTCGCGTTAAGCCTGGGGTGTGTGCGTAGGACCCAGAGATGCAAACCAAAAGAAATTTCAAACGATTTATTGAACACTAGGGAAAGTAAATTACGGGAATACTGTCAAGGGAACTGGTCGAGCACGAAGCAAGAACCAGGGGTCAAAGAGAAAGCCGAGAAGCAGAGTCACGGGGAAAACAATATTCTGACATATTAGGGAAGCGCGCCGCTCCCATTTATAGCTGGCTGCTTACTGATTGCAGATAGGGACTAGGTGCGCTCTGCTTGGAACTCGCCTACCGGCAACTGCCATGCCCCTCGCCAGCGCCTGCAATGATTAAAGAAGAGTTAATTCCGCCAGCCAGCACAGACCATAACAGTACTCCCCACCCCTCCTTAAGGGGTGCCACCTGGCGCCCGACCAGGCTTGTCCGGGAACTGGTGATAGAATTCGTCTAATAAGTCCGGGTCCAGGATTAGGGAACGGGGGAATCCATGAATGCTCTTTGGGACCATACCCCTCCCAGTCCACTAAATACTGAAACTCTCGACCCCGCATGCGTACATCAAGGATACGGTTGACTGTGTATGCTGGATGTCCATCAATCAGTCGGTGAGGAGGGGGTGGGGGTCGGTGTGTGTGTGTGTGGGGGGGGAGGTAGTGGAGACTTTCTACCACGGGCTTAATTAGGGAAACATGAAATACTGGGTGTACCTTGAGTGAGGGTGGAAGTCTCAATCGGATGGCACTGGGGATTATAATTTTCTCTATTACATAGGGCCCAATGTATCTGGGAGATAGTTTTTTGGAGTCAACTTGCAGGGGCAGGTCCCGGAAGGAGAGCCACACTTGTTGCCCGACCGTGTAGGGAGGTGCCGGGGTTTGGTGGCGATCGGCAATCTTCCGGTTTCGGGCCACTGTTCATTCCAGGGCAGCCCGTGCTTCTTTCCAGACCCGGCGTGCTCTGTGAAACTGTGCCTGGACTGATGAGACGGCCACCTCCACCTTCTGGCTGGAAAACAAGGGGGGCTGGAACCCATTAATCATCATGAAGGGGGACATCCCGGTGGCGGTGCAGATCAGAGAATTGTGTGTGTATTCGACCCATGGGAGGTGTGTGGCTCAGGAGGCTAGGAGGCGGGAGGCGACGCAGCACAGGGAGGATCCAAGGCTTTGATTCGCGCATTTTGCCTGCCCGTTCAACTGAGGGTGGTAGCCAGAAGTCAAGCTGCAGGAGACTACCAAGGTGTTGCAGAACGCCTACCAAACTCTGGATGCAAACTGGGGGCCCCGGTCTGCAACGACGTCCTGGGGGATGCCATGGAGGCGAAAGACGTGTTGGATTAGGATACCAGCTGTTTACATTGTTGAGAGGAGTTTGGGTAGGGCAACGAAATAGACCGCCATGGAGAACCGATCTACTACTGTCAGGATAACTGTGTTTACCTCAGATGGGGGTAAACCTGTGACGAAATCCACTGCAATGTGCGACCAGGGACAATGGGGAACGGGTAAGGGTTGGAGGAGACCCGTGGGTGCACTATGGGAGGACTTGCTCCGGGCACAGGTAGCACAAGTTCCCACAAACTCCCTGGTGTCAGCTGCCATCGTTGGCCACCAGAAGCATTGTTGGAGCAGGAAGAGAGTTCGGTGGGCTCCGGGGTGGCAGGCTAACTTTGAGGAGTGAGCCCACTGGAGTGCTGGGGTTCTGGCCGGCGGGGGAACATATAGTCGACCTTGGGGGCACCCAACGGGCTCCGGTTCTCCCTGATAGGTGTCCCGAACTAGTTATTCTACCTCCCATTGGGCTGCTCCGAGTATACAGGAGGAGGGCAGGATGGTAGTGTCTTCACCCGAGGAGAACTGCCTGGAGAGAGCATCTGGCTTTGTATTCCGGGAGCCAGGTCGGTATGTCAGTGTGAAGTTGAACCTCCCCAAGTACAGTGACCATCGTGCCTGACGGGAGTTCAACCTCTTGGCTGTATGGAGGTAGGATAAGTTTTTATGGTCAGTCCAGACCATGAAGGGGTGGGCTGCCCCTTCTAGCCAGTGCCTCCACTCCTGGAGTGCCAAGACCACCGCCAGCAGCTCGCGATTCCCAACATCGTAATTCTGTTCCGCCGGGGACAAGCGACGGGAGAAGAAGGCACATGGGTGGAGCTTCTGGTCTGTGGGAGACTGTTGGGAGAGGACCGCCCCAACCTCAGAGTCGGAGGCATCGACTTCCACCACAAACTGCAGCTAGGGGTCCGGGTGGATCAGTACGGGCGTGTGAACAAATTTCGCCTTCAACCTGTCAAACGCTGCCTGGGCACTTGGGGACCACTGGAACGGGGTCTTGGGTGATGTCAACTGTGTGAGGGGGCTGCTAGGTGGCTGTAGTCTCGCACAAACTGACGATAGAAGTTATTGAATCCCAGGAACCTCTGCAGCTGTTTCCGCATCCCTGGAGTCGGCCACTCCGCCACTGCCTTCACCTTTGCCGGATTGGGTCCTATCTGCCCCTTCTCCATGATGAACCCCAGGAACGAGACTGAGGGGACATGAAACTTGCATTTTTCTGCCTTAACAAACAATCTGTTCTCCAGGAGCCTCTTTGGTACCATTCTCACGTGGCGGAGATGTTTGTCTTGGTCTCTAGAGAAGATCAGAATGTCATCCAGGTATACGAATACAAAGCGGTTCAGCATGTCACTAAGCACATCGTTGATCAGAGCTTGGAAAACCACCTGGGCATTGGCTAGTCCAAATGGCATGACCAAGTATTCGAAGTGCCCCAGGGGCGTGTTGAAAGCGGTCTTCCACTCGTCCCCCTCCTGAATTCGGACTAAGTAGTAGGCATTTCTCAGGTCCAGCATGGAAAAAATGGTAGCATCGTGGAGAGGGGTGAAGGCTGAATTGATTAGGGGGAGAGAGTACTTGTTTTTTATGGTGATCTGGTTCAGGCCCGTGTAATCGAAGCAAGGTCTCAGGGTCTTGTCCTTTTCGACGAAGAAGAATCCCGCACCTACCGGGGAAGATGAGGGCCGAATGAGACCTGCAGCCAGTGACTCGTTAATGTATGCCTCCATGGCGTCTTTCTCCGGCTTCGAGAGGTTGTATAGTCGCTGGGAAGGGAGCGTGGAACCTGGGAGAAGGTCAATGGCGCAGTCGTACGGTCGATGAGGAGGTAAGCAGCGAGCCCGGTCCTTGCTGAAAACCTCTTGCAGGTCGTGATATTCTTTGGGCATGACGGCTAAGTCCAGATCCTCCCAGTCGACCGGGGTTTGTGAGACTTGGGAGGGTACGACCGCCATTAGGCAGTGTTGCAGACAGAAGTCACTCCAGCTGTGTATGGTGAGGGTGCACCAGTCAATGTGGGGATTGTGGGTCTGCATCCATGGCCACCCCAAGACTACTGGAGAGATAGAGAAGCAGGGAGAACAAACAGTTCAAAATATTCCTCCGCACGAGGCACTGGGCGAGGTACTGGCCAGCCGCTGGTGCCTCTCTTCAGCCGTCAGTCTGGTGTGGTTCACCTGCATGGGTTCTTGGCCGTCATCCTCCCTCAGAGGGGCAAATGGCGAGTGAGTTCAAGGTGGGGCCCCCTTCCGGGACCTATCCCTCTCTCTCAGCCGGTTATCCAGTGTGGTAGACAAGGCGATTAATTCCTCCAGAGTAGTCGTCTCGTCTTGGGCTGCAAGCTCATCTTTCAGCCGTTCGTTGAGCCCCTGCAGGAAAACCCCCTGAAGCGCGGGGTCGTTCCAGCCACTTTCGATGGCGAGAATCCGGAATTGGATGGTGTACTCTGCCACTGACTGTGAGCCTTGTCGAATACGTAGGAGCTGGGAGCTCGCCTCCTCCTCTTTCACTGGACGATCGAAAACTTCATTTCTCGCATTAACTGATCTACCTGGGAGCATAATTCCGGGGTATGGGTAGCGACTGCTTGCGCCCAGGACGAGGCTTGCTCCGTGAGTAGGCTCATGATGAAGGCGGTTTTCGCTTGATCAGTGGTGTATGTGAGCGGCTGCTAGCTGAAGATGAGTGAGCACTGGTGAAGGAATTGTGCGCAGGAGCTGATCGCACCCGAATACCTGGCTGGTGTGGGCATGAGAGGTTCTCGTTGCACGCGGAATATGACTGGCTTTGGCGCTGCTGCCGAAGCAGAAAGTGAAGGGTGAGGGGGCGGGATCGTGGCAGCAAGTTGAGTGGCGACGGCGTCCATCCTTCCGTAGAGCTGCGCCAAGCTGGTGGTTATGAGCTGGAGATTGTCCATCATCTGATGCAAGGTGACGTCGTATCGTCCCAGCAGGGCGCCCTGGTCGGATAGTGTCAGCCGAAGCTGCGCGATTTCCGCTGGGTCCATGTTTCAGGTCAGAAGATTCTGTTAAGCCTGGGGTGTGTGCATAGGACCCAGAGATGCAGGAGACCAAAAGAAAGTTGAAACGATTTATTAAACACTAGAGAAAGTAAATTACAGGAATACTAAGTCAAGGGAACTGGTCGAGGACGAAGCAAGAACCAGGGGTCAAAGAGAAAGCGGAGGAGCAGAGTCGCGGGGAAAATAATCCTCTGACATTGGAGGGAAGTGCGCCGCTCCCATTTATAGCTGGCTGCTTGCTGATTGCAGATAGGGACCAGGTGCGCTCTGCTTGGAACTCGCCTACAGGCAACTGCCACGCCCCACGCCAACGCCTGAGATGATTAAAGAAGAGTTAATTCCACCAGCCAGCACAGACCATAACAGGTCGGCGGTTTAATTCTTTCTTCCACCGCTGCTGCCCCTTGAGCAATGCCCTTAACCCTCAATTTCATTTTCCACGCATTCCTTTTTAGGGTTGAGGGAAGGCTGGTACCTATCTACCGGATCTGGGTGAGGGCAGCATACACCCTGGATGGCTCACCAGGCCATCACAGCGCCATGCAGCTGACTTTACGAAAGTCAGGTTCTTTTACCTGAACTTCTCACTACAGACAGTGAGAGACACGGCCAGCCTTTGATAACCCAGTTAGCTGCACTGGGGGTGGGGGGTGGGGGGCAGCAATGCCAACGTGGTGATAGTGGGGTTGAACCCCTGACTTTGCGATCAGGAATCCAACACCTTACCAGCTGGGTCATCCAGCTGTTCAAAAATGATAATTGTAAGTCGCTCTGGATGAAAGCATCTGTATTTGTATTGCATTTAACATGAAGCAAAATGTTCAATCAACACTCACTGGGGGAGACATTTCATTATAACTATGCAAATTTATAATAATCCATTTATGCCTGACCGAGGTCCATCAGTCCCCCCTGTAGTTTATGTCATTCTACCCTGTCTCCTTTCTCTACTACATGTAGAAAATATTTTTATGGTTTCTCCTACCAAAACATGGACTTTGTCATTGCTTCACTGAACTTGAGTCCAGCTGCACGTATTTGAGTGCGACTGTTAGGACTCTGATCAGCCGTTATTGTTTACGGGTTTAAATCCCACTCGTCACGCAGTCGCTGCTGGATGCCGTGGCGGCTCTAATCTCTTGTCTGATCAGTTACAGTCTTGGATTGTGGCCTGGTTCAGTCACGTTTGTGTGCCAAATGAATAAATGTGAATCTAAGCCAAGAATGTATAACATCATCACAGAGGGAAGAAGCTGAAGCAATAATGATCCTGCAGTAAAGCTGTCAGGCCAGTCGCGTCAAGGTGGCATATGGGGACCGAGAGGCGCGTGGCTACACTGTGACCTTGGACACGTAGGAAACAATGCAAGCAGTCCAGCAGTGCCACCCTCTCTGAAAATAATTACCCACGTCATACAGTGTACACACACACACACACACACACACACACACACACACACACACACACACGCGCACACAAGACAACAGCTTTTGAATGTCACAAGTTGTTTTTTAAGAGTCTAAAACGTTCCTTCTCTTCTTCTTCTTTCCTTCTCACCGTCATCATTGCTTCCCTTCCGTGCCTTTCATCATTCTCACTCATTCTCTTTCCTTCCTGTCTTCACTTCACGAGATTTTTTCACTTCCCACCATCCTCTCTTCATCTTCTTTAATTCTTTTTCTTCACACAAGCCTTGTCTCCATTTCATTTTCTCACCCCTAAGAATATTCTCTTCCACCCATCTTTTTTTCTTCCTTTGTGTCTACTCATTTTTTACATATCTTATTCTTTCTACTTTTTCTTTCTTTGATTCTTTTTAAAATTCATTCTCCTCAGGCTGATGTGAAGCAAATCCATTCAGATGAAGGTTTCACTGCTGATAGACAGAACTCACTTAGTGCAAGACTAAAGTCTGACACCAGGTCACAAGTATCTCAAACAAATCCCTTTTAATCCAAACATAGGTGTGTGAATGGCCATGTTTAATCCTGACTATAATATTTCAGAAAAATATCTATTGAATACTAATATTTCATACGCAAATGAAATACACAAAAGAAAAAACGTGCTGCAGTTCTGCTTCTGGCTGCTAGATGGCAAGAGCGCACCACAATATTCCAATTGTTTGATCACTCGGGTTGTGGTGAGAGAATTGTTTAGAAATAAACTAAAAGTTTTGTGTATGATTAATTATAGATTGGTACGCTTGTTGAAATTCATTGTTTTGGTCAAGCCTACAGGCCTGCAAAACAAATTAACAAATAACAATTACTGTACGTTCATTTTGCTTTGTTGTTTGTCATGTTTTTTTTTAATTAAGTAATGTCTCTGTACAGCAGAATAAATTGGTATTGACTACATGATATAGCAGGCACTATTCAGCCCATCCTCTGTGGTCTGAATTATAGTCACGGTTTTATTTGGACAGCTGCCTGTTTCTTGGTAAACTAAAGAACTCCTTACTCTTCCTTAAAGAAATGTTAACACGTGCTATGTTCCATATACCTCAGAAGATGAAGTTGGGAAAGATGTTGCGTCTAGAAAGTCAGAAAACTAATGCCAGCGATTTCAAATCTGGTTAGCCAATGCAAAATAGAACTTGGATTGTACCATAAGTGCTAATAAACAGTATATTACTAGATCTTTCAGTCTGTTGATGCATGTGGAGGCCATCTTGCATTCCAAAATAAGTGGTGGTGGACATACACTATTTGTTTTATTTAATTAGCTCCCGCCCTTTCGGGGCTATCAGAATGGGTTCCATCAATCTGTCTGACCGTCACACTTTAGTTTCTGGATATTTACTTGCTGCGTGCTGAAGCTTGGTTTGCTGGCTCACTACTATGAGTTCTAGGATGAGTTTGTGTGTGAGTGACCTTGACCTACTTTTCAAGGACACAGAGGTGGAACTGCATATTAGGTTTCTGGGAATTTGCTTGCTGGGCACTAAAGCTGGGGTTTTCAAATGCCGTATGCTTGTTCAGTATTGGCATATTCTGAAATGGTTCGTTCGACGGGAGCGTCTGGAACCTTTTTGTATATATATTTTTTCCACTTTTTTTTAATAAACAAAGGTACCCTCTGCACTGGAGAGGAGCATGACAAAATGCATTGCAGTCAGGCCTTTTCCTTTTTAGTATGCAGTGTAAACAAGATTGAAAACGTAATACCTAACATCCTCTGATATGTACAGTTGGGATTAAAGAAGTTGCTATTTCTTCCCGAGTGAACAGAACCCCCCATTGCTGGTAATATGGCTGCTTATTGTGAATCTGTAGACTTCATTGTTCTGTCATGTGGTTTATTGAGTAGAAGTGTTCTGACATCATCATGACCACCGTCTTGTCTTTAAATGCAAAATAATGCAGTGGTACCTCATCTCACAAGTGTTCCTTAAAACGAATTTTCCATGATACGAGCTTCAATCCTACACCATAGCATGACGATGAGAGCGCCACTGCCATCTACTGGAGTGGATGTGCAATTATGCTTAATTCTAGTACAGTATGGCAAAAAACATGTTCCCTAGGGTCCTATGTGTGCCCCCTGGCATCATACCATGCCCCCCACTATTTATTCGCTTTCATTCGTAGCGTGCACATGCACAAAATTCTCCTCCTCCTCCACCTCATCTGTTATGCACCACTTCCTGCCTGCCCACATGACATCTTCGCTGCAGTCGATGATTGGAAGGGTTAGTTGACGGATTGTTTATTCTTGTTTTATTATTATTTATTATTAATTATTATTAATGTTAATGTACATGTATTGTTATTATTATTATTATTATTATGAAATATAGTTTTTACATGTTTATCTTTAGGTCAAATATACGTGTTTGTGTCAGGTTATATGAGTTTGGGAGGGGGTCGGAACGGATTAATTGGTTTTCTGTTGTTTCTTATCAGAATAATTGTTTCATCTAACGGACTTTTCATCTTACGAGCTCACCCTCAGAACGGATTAAATTCATTAGCTGAGGAATCAATGTATGCCCAACGGAACGCATTGCAAAACCTACTGCTACCTTGTATCTCTATCCATGGAATAAGTGTCTCATTATCGAACAAACAAACTTCTTTTGGTAAACAATTTCATCAAACCAATGTTGCTGTGCTGAAGAAGGAATTTCTGCCCCTGAAGTCACCTTGATGTTGACTCACTACTTCAAGTCTCCAAAGGCACATAAATGAGCTTCTCTGGAGCTAATCAAGTATTGAAAAAGAGTAAAAAGTTATGATGGCAACTGGGAATTCCCTCCAAGGGGAATAGCAAAGGGATGAGGATGAGTTTGAGTGAGAACAACAGTGGAATACAGCCATAGTTGTGTACATTTTTAGATCGTAGTGCAAATGAGAGAAGCAGGCTCTTTGTGCTTTGCATGGCAACGGCCAATAGGGGGCACTAGCATCTTTTCATTTTTCTTTTTGTTCCATCAGAAGTCATGGCAGTTTAATGCTCGCTAAGAAAAATGTCTTGCTGAAATTTAAATTCATGACTAGTGCAGTCTCATGGTGTCCCAGTGCACGTCGCACGCCACGCCGTTGTTCGCACCAGCCAGCCTGCGTCCTGTGATCTCGCCACTTGTAAAACGTCCCTGGTGTCTCTCAAACCCACCTCATCATATAATCCATCTTCGTGCTGTTGTTTAACACTTGATTCATCCCTGATAAACAGTGTCAAGTCACCTGGGCGTCATTATCGCTAACGTAAAGTAATGTTATGTTAAATGAATTGTGATCCCGTCCTGTTTAATTTACTTGCAACACTCGGGATGCGACGCATTTCATTTTACGACGTCTAATGATGGCCATATTTCACCCGATTAAGATGTTATGAGCGGCGGTTTAATGGCTTGATCATGCACAATCACACCGTTGCATGCGGCTTCAATTATTCTTAGTAGTTTTTTAATTGGCAGGCATCGATTGTTTATTAATCGGCACAAGCGCACAGTTCCTGTGGGAAGGGTGTAATGAGAATGAAAGTGACATTCACAGGACTCATCAAAGCTCTCTCTCTCTCTCTCTCTCTCTCGCTCTCACACACACATACACACACAAACACACACACACACACACACACACACACACACACACACACACACACACACACACACACACATCTACCTTCACCCTGAACCATCTGAGTCTCTTTCACACTCCATTTCTATGTAGAAGGTGAGCTTCCTGTGTCTTTCACTGCCATTTATCTGTCGTTTTTAAGCCCACGGCAATGACATCACTAATCAATAGCCTGCCTTGTGAAAAAGTCAACAGAAAAAAAAAGCCTTAATTAAATAAACAGCGCCTACCCTTGAAGGTTGAAACCGGATTTGGAACAAGCGATCGTCATCTTGGAGTTATAATCTGATCTAGCAGACGCACGTAAACAGCATTGATGAGAGGACTCCAAATCCCATAATGATTTGCACCTGTTGGCCAAATCCTGTCTTTTCTCTTCTTTTCTCTTCTCTTCACCGACTTTAATGCATTCGAATTCAATTCCAGCCACTGCAGACGCCAGGGAAAAACAGCATTAAATATTAGCAAGAGGGCAAGCACACCAAGCAAATATATTTGTCATTCAGGTCTTCTGAGCTCAAACCGGGGCTGCAAATTAACTTGCTTTGAAATCGACTTTAAAATAGATCAAGTCACATCAGAGTCGTACAATCTTCCAACATAATTCCCCACCTTAGGGGGAACATCTGGCACTGTGGAAACCTCGGCTAAAAGTAGGCCACCTTCCCAGCCTCTGAGCCCACATTGTCCAGCCCAAAATCTTTATCCATCAAGGACAATGTGTGTAGCATGTGCCTTACGGTCAGATCATGTATACAAATGGCATGGAAGACTTGAGCAAATTGATATCAGTAATTTCATTACAGGTATTTTCAATCATCCAAGGCAGCAGAGAATCCAAGCGGCTCTGAAGCCGCTGAATATTGTGAATTAGATATATAATTGTGTGGAAGGGGCAGTGGTGGTCTAGTGGATAGGGCGCAGGATCGCTGATCCTAAGGTTGGGGGTTCGAGTCTCCACAGAGGTTGTCACTGCCCCCCCCCCCCAGTGCAGCTAACTGGGTTATCAAAGGCGGGCCATGTCTGTCACTGTCTATGGTGAGAGGTTGATGTAAAAGAACCATTGCTGACTTTCGTAAAGAGTAGCTGCAAAGTCGTCAGCGTGTTTCTGTCCCTTGCTAAAAAGGGTTGTGACAAAAAGGGCATCCGACGTAAAAACCTCTGCCAAATCAAATGTGCGAATCAGATGATTCGCTGTGGCGACTCCCAAGAAAAGGGAAAAAGCCGAAAAGAGAAGAAGAAGATATATAAGAGTGTGGAGTACGAGAAATGGTTTGGAAGAGCTCTGGACAGATTATGAAGCCGACACTAGAAGACCAAATAAAATGTTAATCATTTAACTTTGGTCTTGCCAGAGAAAATTGTGATCTGCAGGCTAATTAATAATTCTTTTCGAACTGACTTTAAAATAGATCAAGCCGCACCAGAGATGAACAGGCTTCCAACGTAACCCTTCTCCTTTGGGAAAACATCTGGAACAGTTGGGAGCAGGGAAAAGTATGTCACCTTCCTAGAGAATGAATAGTCCCCAATATCCAGCCCAAAATCTGAAAGATATGATGTTTTCAACATCCAATAAACAACAGGAAACTTGAGTACAAGGAATGGTTTGGACAAGCTCTGAAATAAAAAAATCGGTCTTTGGTGTACCATATACCCATTATTCCTTCAAACCAAGAGGAGACATATGAGTATCGAGGGCGTAGCGTAGACTCAGGACACAATAGAGAGTTTCTCGGCCATGTCCCATTGGATGAAGACCTTGGAGTAAACCCACGACCAATTGGAGAGATTATCAGCTTGTCCCACTGGACAGAGACCCCAGAGTAGGCTTAGTACTCCGAAAATAGTCCTCGTAATTATATCTCACAGATGGGATGGAAATGTCTGGGGATCCCACAAAAGAAGCTAGTATCTGTGGGTGGTAATGGAAAAGCCTTGACCGAGCTTCTTATCCTGCGACCAGCAAAAAAAAGTGGAAGAAAAGAAGTTGAATGGATGAATAGGATGGTAAGGTGACAGTAGGTTGCCAGGGGCTGAGGCTGCGCACTCCAGGTTGGTGGAATATCTCCCTCCATGCAGAACTGTTCTTTGGTGCCCCCTAAAGATCAGACCTTCCTATCCACCGCCACCACCTTGGACAGTGTTTAGTAAAATCCTTGTTATGATTGTTTCCTTGATTTCATATCATGGCAGGCTTTGGTGTAACGATCACAGAACACTGAACAAAGAAGACTTGCATGATTCAAAAGTTTAAAAAGTTTGAGTCCAAAAGTCTAAAAGAGACATATGAAGCATTCGAATTAAAAGCCTATCACTCGTAAAATGAGCTAAAATAATCATCGTCGCGTGAACGTTTCATTTGCATCCTCATGAATTCAAGAACACCGCCGTACATCTTTACGGAGAGAATATGGGCATCGCTGAAAGGCTTTGTATAACATCATCGATTTATTATTCCGTCTGAAGGCTCCCAGAGGCCGAAGGAACGATTGATCTGAGGACACGGATGAACCGGCGTGTGGTCAGCGTGCAAATTAATTCATTTTCTATGTCTGCTATTTTATTATTATTGCTTTTGATAACCATTTTGTCTGGTGTAATGTATCTAACCGTTTGGCAGCCCCAGCAGCAGTCAATAGCAGGAAGTGTAGACTTACAGCGGCCTGGTGGACTAAACCTCTTCCAGTCGAGACTTAATTACTCATCACACTTTAAGACTGTGTGGGCTTTAAAGACTCAGAGTGGAATCCATTACGTGTGTGATGCTTATTGTACTTGATGATTATTACACAAAATCATGCAAATGGACATTTTAACAAAGAAAAAAAATCTGTAATAATGTAAATAATGTAACATTTTAAAAATGATGGGAAAAGTTGCCAGAAGGGTGTCAAGTATTTGGTGGGTTTTTTAAAATGATAAAAGAGTTAATGAGTGGCGCAGTGGCAAGGTCTGCCATTGTCGCCCAAGATTTTGACCTGGTGCATATGACAACTAATTGGCTAATTCCTGTGAGGAGGGGACGGCATACTTTCACTTCCCTGTTTCCCATAGCGCTCACGAACCAATCACAGCCACTGTGAACTCCTACAAAGGGGTGGATAGTGCCGTCCTCAGAGTGTGTTATGCTGCTCCTAAATATGCTTACTAAGCAGTATGAAAAAAAAAAAATAATGAGGAGGAAGGACAGTCGTGGCATGGTGGTAGGGAACTGGATTACTAATGCCAAGGTTGGGGGTTCCAACCCCAGTATAATCCGGAAATCACTGCTGTCCCTTTGTGCAGTTAACTGGATTATCAAAGACTGTCTATGGTGAGAGGTTCATGTAAAAGAACCACTGCTGATTTCCATAAATATAGGCTGCATAGCCATCAACATGTTTCTGCCCTGCGATTGCCTGGTGAACTGTCCAGGGTGTACTCTGCCCTCTCATAGAGTCGGATGAGATGGGCGCCATCCGCCCCGCGACCCAAATTAGGATTAAGTGGTTCGGAAAATGAATGAATGATAACACATTCCACATAATATTACACAATGATGACACACTATGGTCTTGAAATATTGTTGACTTAATCCTTGCCAAAACACATTGTTCACATTTCAAAGTGTGATTGAAAGCAGACTGAAAGCGAAATATTTCTCGCCATGCTAAGGGTGTCTCATCGTGTCTTAGTATCAAAAGCTGACCATGTTAAAATTTACTCTATAAAGCACAGGAGAGGAATAGGTTTGAAAGGTTTTGTAAATTTTGTGACTCACACACCCTATCACACCTAAACTGCGCGTGGTCACCCCCCACTGGTCATTACAAAGCATTGTGACACGTCTCATGACGAATATAACACTGCTGCAAGTTACTGTGTCCTCACCCCTACTTTCCTAGAACTGAATTAATTGGTTGTCTCTCACACACACACACACACACACACACACTCTCGCAGACCCTAAAAAGTGTCCTCTTCATGAAGCCGTCGGCTTTAAATAGATTAATTAAGCCACAGGGAGTTTTATTTAAGCAGAAGAAGCATCATGAAAGCGAGTGCTCTGGCCGTTTTTGGGGAAGAGTCAGAGCTTTTCTCTGACGGCTCCTTTATGTAAAAAGACAATTTCACGGATGGCTGGATGTAGAAATGCTATATTTCTAGTTGCAGTGGTAACCGAACTGCAGGGTGTGAACTGGATATAGTAGTTCGAAGTATTAAGATGCTTTAAATAAGTAGATTAGTGCATAGTTTTGTACGGGATAAATAAAACCTGCTACCATTTTCCATGAATGTTATTTAGCTCATCTCGTCGCCATCATGCATGATTCGGTTACCACGTCATGGCACAGCAAAGCACATTAGATGAAATCCTTCATGTTGCGTCGTGTTGCTGTTCTCCTGATGTAATCGTTCTAGCCTGACGGCCATGACAGACCCATAGAGTGAGAAAATCCCACAGTGGCATAGCGGGAGCTGCTGTGATCTTGGTTTGTTAACTCAGAGCAAGTCATGCATTCAGACATCAAACCCTGGTTTATCGAAAGGAAAACATGTCACCAGGTTGCATCGGATTTGCGTATTATGGTGGTGGAGGTGCAATAGATGTCTCATTTTTTGACTAGATTCATGTTTCTCAAATGTCAACTCTGGTCTATGTAAAATATGAAATTACAGAAAGTGAAATACTGTTTTAAACATGACTCGGCTTCAGGAAAAAAACATCAAATATACACTTACCGTGTAAGAAAAGCATCATGTAGAACACAAACACAGTTTCTGAATTTTGTGCACCATGCAGACAGTACTGTAACTGCTAACTAGCTGATTCATTAACTAGCTAACATGCTATTTCCGACTAGCCTCAGTTTTAATTTCTTCTTTACCTCGCTGGACACTTTTGAATTTAAAATACGAAGCTGAGGAACAATCTCTACTTTATCTAAAAATTTATCTGAAGATTCACAACATTCTCTGGGGATTTTTGTTATTGCAACTCACCGCCAGTTGATGCTAGCATTTGATATGGTGCAGATGCCCTTAGGCTGTTCTTTTCTCGACATGTAGGCTACTGTTGTAGTTTCTCAATAAAAATTCCCAGAAAGATTCAGAGGCTTATTATTTAAAACCAAACAAATACAAAACAAAAACCTACATTTTTGCTCTGGCTAATTTGTGAAGCCATGTAACTACTGCGCTCGCGGCATTAACTTGGAGAATGAATCGGCAAAATTAGCAGTCACTCTTCAAAAATATAAAGTAGCTCAACAGAGGCCACTATTTAAATTTATCATATAAATATGTTGCTCTAGCTCATATTTTGTGTGCTTGTTGTTGTTGTTGTTGTTGTTGTTGTTTGCGAAGTATTTTGAGAACAAATTTCCCACGAGGCAACAGAAGCCATTTTTTTCCGTCTGCTACTACAGTTATACAAATTAAAATAAATTACAAATTAAAAATATGTAGTAAAAAAGTAAAAACATTTAAACACCATTGAAGTGTATTGTGCAATAATGTATGTGATTGGTTTCAACAAATAACATAACATATGAATTAAAGCCTCCCAGTTCACCATAATTACACATCGTCTTAAAAACATTATTAATCTTTCTAAAATGATACGCAAGAAAAGTCCTTTTTCTATGAATTCATACGTTCATTGTCACTTCATTAACCCTGTTTTCTATTCAAAATATTCTGTAGCATTCCAGTCACATGTTCAACAGGAAGTTGCATCATCAGAGCTTAAGAATTTTGAAGAAAACTAATTGATTTTTAAAATAATTTTTCTTTTTTTTCTTTCTTTCTTTCTTTCTTTCTTTCTTTTTTTTTTAATTTTAAGCGTTTAAAAATAATTTTCTAAGAAATTATTAAATGATGAAAAATTAATTTTACAATAATGACATCCAGTGCAGACATGCAATGATCATAACTGCTTCTAAAATGCTGATGGAGATTTCCACAAGAGGAGATTATCGGGATAAATCGAGAAATCAAGACTGACAGCATGAAGAAAAGAAGTTTAAAGTTTGCTTAATGCCTTTTCCCCCCAGGCATTGCTATTAAGGCTGCTAAATCAAATTTCTTCCCTTCTTAAAGTCCTGCATCGACTAACCATCATTCTGGCCCTAGGGAACTTTGACACGATAAGTCTATCAAAAACTATTCCATGTAAGGTACATATAAGAGACCTTGCCCTGTTCTCTGTACCTTTCATCTGTCTGGTCAGCACCATCTTGAGGATGAGACAGTGACAGAGAGAGGGAGTGAGATGAAGTCCCATCCTTGCATCACGACAGGTTTGAAACTAATGAGGAGCCTATTACCCAGCCCTGCCTGACACCTTGTGCATGTCCAGCCCACCACCTTCATACCTCAGATTAAAACTGGACTGGAACATGTAAAAGAAATTGCTCAGCATCATCAATCAGGCTCGGGCAGCATGCAATCAGTGCTTAAAGTGTTCAAATGATGGTACAGGCAGTCTAGTGTGAGAAAATAAGCCCCCATAACGTACCTCCCAGCTGTGAACACTCAAGGAAAGGAGTCAAGCCACTGGCAGGAGAACAAGGCAGAGGTGGCCATCCCATTAGTTATTAGGACTGGCACTTTGTTTCCCTCGCAGGAGGCAGGAACGCTGCTGAGCTCTGCAGCCAGGACCATTACCACGCTTCCCTCTCAGGGACATTTTGTAGCAGAAAAGCTCTGTGAATACAGTGAAATGCTTTGTAAAATACTTTCACACAATATAAACCTGGTGTCCAGTTTGTTATTTATGTTACTTGTATGAAGTACAGAGAAGATCAGAGGGAGCTGCATTGTGCCTTTGTGGACTGGAGAAAGCATATGACAGGGTGCCGAGAGAGGAACAGTGGTATTGCATGAGGAAGTCTGGAGTGGCGGAGAAGTATGGTAGAGTGGTGCAGGACATGTATGAGAGATGTAAGACAGTGGTGAGGTGTGCTGTTGGTGTGACAGAAGAGTTCAAGGTGGAGGTGGGACTGCATCAAGGGTCAGCTCTGAGCCCCTTCTTGTTTGCTATGGTGATGGACAGGCTGACAGACGAGGTTAGCAACAATCTCCATGGACTATTATGTTTGCAGATGACATTGTGATCTGCAGTGAGAGCAGAGAACAAGTGCAGGAAAATGTAGAGAGGTGGAGGTATGCCCTGGAAAGGAGAGGAATGAAGGTTAGCCTCAGTAAAACAGAATACATGTGTGTGAATGACAAGGACCCAAGACGAACGGTGATGTTACAGGGAGCAGAGATAAGGAAGGTGGAGGATTTTAAGTACTTAGGCTCAACAATCCAGAGCAATGGAGAGTGTGGACGAGAGGTGACGAATCGTGTGCAGGCAGGTTGGAATGGTTGGAGAAAAGTGTCCGGTGTGATAGGAAGGTATTGGCAAGAATGAAAGGGAAAGTGTACAAGACGGTGTTGAGGCCAGCGATGTTGTATGGTTTAGAAACAGTGGCCCTGGGGAAAAGACAGGAGGCAGAGCTGGAGGTAGCTGAGATGAAAATGTTGAGGTTCTCTTTGGGAGTAACGAGGATGGATAGGATCAGGAATGAGTACATCAGAGGGACAGCACATGTAAGAAGTTTTGGAGACAAAGTCAGAGAGGCTAGATTGAGATGGTTTGGATATGTACAGAGGAGGGACAGTGAGTATGTTGGTAGTAGGATGCTGAGGTTGGAACTACCAGGCAGAAGGACGAGAGGAAGAACAAAGAGAAGATTTATGGATGTGGTGAAGGAGGACAGGAAGGTAGTTGGAGTAAGAGTACAAGATACAGAGGATAGGGTGAGATGGAGGCAGAAGGTTTGCTGTGGCGACCCCTGAAGGGAACCGCCGAAAGGAAAAGAAGAAGAAAAAGAATGGGAAGTATGAAATTACTGTGGAGCAGGAAAAATGCATAATTTTGCAAAACTAGCTCTATTGGCAGCACATAGTAGTTCACATGATCCTACAAGTTGTGGCGTTTAAAACATGATACTAATATATATGTAGACGATACAATATGTAAACACTTTGGGCAGTGGTGATCTAGTGGTATAGGGCGCTGGATCGCTGATCCAAAGGTTGGGGGTTCGAGTCCCACTCTCCACAAGGTTGTCGCTGTCCCCCCCCCAGTGCAGCTAACTGGGTTATCAAAGGCGGGCCATGTCTCTCACTGTCTCTGTTGAGAGGCATGTAAAAGAACCATTGCTGACTTTCGTAAAGAGTAGACTGCAAAGTTGTCAGTGTGTTTCTGTCCCTTGCTAAAAAGGGTTGTGACAGGAAGGGCATCCGACGTAAAAACCTCTGCCAAATCAAACGTGCGAATCAGATGATTCGCTGTGGCGACTCCTGAGTAAAAGGGAAAAAGCCGAAAGGACGACAGACAGACAGAATATGTAAACACTTTGGGCAGTGGTGCCCTGGTGGTAAGGTGCTGAATGGCTGATCCCAAGGTTGGGGGTTCAAACTGCACTCTCAGTGGGCTGTTACTGCTGCCTTCTTCCTGTAGCTAACTGGGTTATCAAAGGCCGGCCATGTTTCTCACTGTCTGTGGTGAGGTTTTCATATAAAAGAACCATTGCTGCCTTTCGCCAAGAGTAGCTGCATAGCCATTAGTGTGTTTCTGCCCTGCAATGGCCTGGTGAGCTGTCCAGCGTGTACTCTGTCCATGCCCAGAGTTGGCCAAGATGGGCGCCAGCCTCTAATTAGGTTCGTGTTGTTCAGAGAATGAATGAATGAACTGTATTTGAGGAAAACAATGGAAAGCAATGGATTGGTGATGAAATTGTGAACTTGAATTAATGTCACCTTGTCACCTCAACAGCATCCAATAGCACACACACACACACACACACACACACACACACACACACACATACACACACACACACATACACACACACACACACACACACATATCTATCTATCTATCTATCTATCTATCTATCTATCTATATATATATATATATATATATATATATATATATATATATATAAAAGATGTGATCACTCCTGTGTAACTACAGCCTAACGAGCAGATCTAATTTTATGCAGGCTTTAGGTTTGGGAATGGAAATTATACAGGGTGATTCCATAATTTTTTTTTCCCGAAATTGAGTGATTTCATAATATATTCCCTTGCTTGGTCTAAAAATGTAACTGTTACTGACTACCACATTGTTTTTTCTTGATTTCTTTTAGTGTTTCTTAAAGCCAGAAAGTTGCCATTTGAAATGACTTTAGTTTTGTGTCATGTGTGTGATCTGCTTTTTTTTCTGCAAAATTAAACAACTGAATGAACATCCTCTATATTTTTGTCAGGAGTTGTACAGTATACACACACACACACACACACACACACACACACACACACACACACACACACAATACTGTGCAAAAGTATTTTGTATATACTGTAGTTGTGAAACTGCACAAACTGTACCTGATTCTATTCTATTTATACCTAATATTGAATTGGTTTCTTTTATTACTGTTTTCTGTGCTTGGTAGAATTTTTATGTAGTGATCTTTAAATTAATTTAATTATTTATATGCAAATAAAAGGCATCTTTGTTGTACACCATTTCTTTGCACAGTATCTATCAGGTGTCTTACAGAACCATCCACAGTTCTCCTGGCAGTAGCCTTCATTATATTTTATTCTGAAAAGTCATCTCTTATACGTAATGTGCTGCTTTCTTTATTCACCTACTGTACTATCATTTTTCTTCAATTTTTCATTTTGGGCTTTAAAACTATCTAAAGTGTTTTGTACTAACTTGCTAATATACAGATTATTATAAGTAAACTTTACAAAGAAGGGTGCATGAGACTTTACACACCACCACGTGTGTGTGTGTGTGTGTGTGTGTGTGTGTGTGTGTGTGTGTGTGTGTGTGTGTGTGTGTGTGAGACAACACTGTGCTGTAAACCAGTACCCAAGTCAACTTGTACACAGCGGTCCTTTATTATAATCATGTTATTATACTTTTAACTTGGCAATGTCACTGGCTGATAAGTCCATTTTCTCTCTCTCTCTCTCTCTCTCTCTGACAGTGTACTTAGACTAAAAAAATGAACATCTGGCCGAGTAATTGGTGCTATGTGGCTTCTGTAAAATAAATTTAATAAACGAGTGCTTTCATTTGTTTTTAATTGTATGCAGTGCGTTGTTGGAGTTAATAACAATGCAGTGTTATTCTCTGGGTGTCAAGTATGTTTTTTTTGAACACACACACACACACACACACACACACACACACACACACACACACACACAAACACACAAATTTGTGAGTTGATTTTGAAAACCTTTCTGTCATAACACTTATATTCTATAAATGAAACTGTAAAAAAGGAGAGCAGGGATGTTAGCTGAATGGTTTTAAGAGTATCCTGAGGCTTAATATCGTCTACCACATCCGTAAACTAGCTCACTAAATATGGCTTGTAATGTTTGTGCTGGGCTGGAAAGGTACAGAAAATAATTATACTTAAAATGAATATTCAAACATAGTGGATTTTTATACAACTGTACAAAAGACGATCCATTCTTTTTATTTATAATTATAACTGCAGCTTTGTTTGGACACAGAAGTTTATTAGGGTTGTTTCACAATGTAGAATGAAACAATTTTTATGAATTTCATTGCCCGATATTGGTTCCTGACTCATTGTTCTCCAGGCCACTGGATGGCACCTTCGAGTCAAACTCAAACGGTTGTGTCCGACTATATAAATGTGTCTTATAGTCTAAGTTTGATAACTGATCTGGGGGAAAAAGGCTGGAGCACACAACCTAGTGTTTGTATGTGGCAGTGTTTACAGCTGGATCGCCATCTTGGTAAGACACCACTTTACGCTTAACGAATGAATGAAAGTGGTTCTCGAATGGCATCAAAAGATGCAGGAAACGGAAAGAAATAGCTACAGATTTCAATTTAATATTCAAGCAGCTTGTTGGGAACTCTGGTCAGTGAAATTAATGCCTTTCAGACCTTCAGAATATAATATTCCCAGGTGTTCTAAAGCGTCTTGGCTTCCAACAACTCTATTTCACATTGAGGTGTTTTGCTGCCCTCACATGCTATCGGAATTATGCCATTTCCCACTTGCGACATCGGAATTGCGAACACATCGCCTTCAGATGGTTTGTTCTCGGAGGAAAATAAAAACTAGCGGACTCAAGGTGAACATCAGTATTCCCGCGACAAGTGCATCCCTCTTATAACTTTGTACCACACTCGCAGGCTTGCAGAATCCATTTGCTGTAGATAGATCAATAAAGAGCATTGTTCTCTATCAAGTTAAGTGCACATGAATTGCAGATTAAAATTAAGTGGACAAGCAACAGCTAATAATAGTTGCACTGTTAAAGAATTGCATGCCATCCATTACTGAACATGTCCTTTCCTCTGCTCTGTTAAAAGGTTACATTATTACCCCAACCCGGGAACTGCGTTAAGTTTACTATCCTGTGTTTACCATGGCATTGTGATTAGCATGTCTGCCTCTAAGCAAGGACGTCCTGGGTTCGTGTCCTGGGCTCAGTAAAGATCTTTCTGTGTGAAGTTTTTGACATTTTCCAAAATTTTTTGTATCTGTGTACAAAACAAGTTCTCCTTACGAAATGCGCCAAACGCGCCATTCAAACATTAAAATGCGCCATTCAAACAATGCACAAGCTGCTCTCCCATTGACTATCTTCCAACATCCCGCCCCGCTGGCCTCCCATTGGCTAGGAGGATGACACAGCTTCCTCCCATTGGCTATCTCCCAACATCCCGCTCTGCTGGCCTCCCATTGGCTCGGAGGGATGACGCAGCTCCCTCCCATTGGCTATTATGGAGTACTCATAATGCTTTTCATGCAAAGGACAGAGTTACTGTTTTTCGAGTGTGCTCATTGCAACGTTATCATTTGGCTCAGGTTTTAAACCTTGCATAAACATTTGTAAGATATTAACTCTGCTAAGAAGACATGGTCAACACATACGCGTGCACACCCACACGCTCGTGCACACACACACACACACACACACACACACACACACACACACACGAGTGTGTGATTCCCAGTGAGAGTGAAAAGAAGAAGTGGGCTCGTGGCATGCGGTTGACTGATATTGCAAAAGAAATATGGCCAAACTCGTCTCCCATCAGTACGATATTGAAGCAAAAGGAGGCCTTAAAAGGTATAGTTTTATAATTTTTAAAGGGTTTAGGGGCTAGTTTTGGGGGCCTTGGAATGAATCACGTGTTACATGTAAAATGCGGTTCAATTTATGAAAAATCCAGTTTCCGAAAAAGGCTCTGGAATGGATTAATTTCGTAAGGTGAGGTACCACTGTAGTTTCTTTGTGTGTGTGTGTGTGGGTGTGTGTGTGTGTGTGTGTGTGTTGGCTCTGTGGAAGTCTGGAAAGCTGTTCATGGTGTGCCCCACCTTGGCCCAGAGTTAGCCTCCCCACAACTCTAGTAAAATTAAGTGGGTTTGGGAAATTAAAGGGTGAACGTACTTCTTCCTATAAATATGAAGGCAGCATTAAATTAGGGTGGTCTCCCCAAGATGGCACCCAATCCAGTCCTTTTTGGAGATTAGTGGGTTTGGTAGCGATATAAGAGGTTTTAGGACCTTTACGTTAAATATGTGAACTGTTTTACGACATTGGGGACGCTTCTACGTGAATCTTCTTTAATACAATTTTCTCAGCCAATCACATTCCCTGTACTGCCTTCATTAATAAGCAAATCCATCCCGAGTCAGCTTTGAAAATCAGCTCTGTAAATCACCACACGACCCTCCTCCAATACAACCATCATGTTAGACTGACATCGTTTCTCTCCTCTAATATGAGTAATATCGTTTTAAATGAATGGTGTGGCCAGACACATCATTGCAGCAGCCTACACACACACACACACACACACACACACACACACACACACACACACACTTGCAGTAAACTATTCTTTACTTTTAAACCCGAATACTAATTAACCGACTGTGCTGTCTCCTTAAGAACTCGGTTATATGGGCCTGATGGACATTTTGTTTGCTCACAGAGCTTCGCGGGAATGACTTATGAGAAATAGAACAACATCTCATCTACTTGTAGGTTAGAGCAGAATTCTATCGATCGTGCCTTCGGCTAATGGTCTCTATAATTAACAACGTCGATATACGAGCTCACGTGCTGCTGAGTGTACGATATACGAAAGCTGGTCTGGAGCTTGACATTTGTCAGATTGGGTTTGATTGATCATCTCTCTCTCTCTCTCTCTCTCTTGCTCTCTCGCTCTCTTTTTCGTGTGTGTTCAGTGCAAGAAAGGTGATGAGGAGGGACTGTATGGGAAAGATTTTTTCTTCCTCCGCCAAAAATACCTGTTGCATATAAATAGCTGAATAAATCCAGAAACAGGAGCCAGGAATTCAAAGCCAGCATTGAAACCAGGAGAACAAGACTGTTGTCAGATATGTACATTGAAGTATGTTTATCTGGGAGGAGACCCCAGGGCAGACCTAGAACTCGCTGGAGGGATTATACATCCCATCTGGTCTAGGAACGCCTTGCGATCCCCCAGGAGGAGCTGGAGTGCCATTAGGGAGAAGGATGCCTGTGTTTCCCTTCGAGACCCGTTGCCTCCGCAACCCGACCTCGGATAAAGCGGAGGAAGACGAGTGGAGGGGTGGATGGATATGCAATTATTTTTAACAGCGTCAGACTCTGATGTTGTTCTTGCTTGTGCAATTTCAGTGATGATTAACAGGAGGGGGGAAAAAAATCAATTTCAAATATTTGGAATTGTCAGGCTTCATTGTGAGCACGACGACACTGGTGAAAAGGCTGGTTTTGTTCCTCGTGATTCCTCTCATCCTGCTAATCTCAAATCTGAAGAGAATATAGGAGAGCATAGATTGGATCAAATCAGTATTTAACATTATTTACAGGTCTTCTTCCATTTACATTTACATGCAGGTACTCTTACTCGATGTTAGCAGGGACAGAATAGCATGTGGAACGCTAGCTTACGACATACGACTAGCTCACCTGACTTGCTGCTGCCATCCTTTGATCAATGGCAGCGTTCACGCCCGCACACAAGCGAATTCACATCCACCTGTTGACTCTAACACCTGTAGAGGAGGGAGCACATACAGGTGTGTCAAAATAACAGCAGTGTTTTTTTTTTTTTTTTTAAAGCGAATAAAACTCAAAATCCTTATAACCGCCGCTTATTCCCAGACTCACAGATGCATTGGGAACACAACACTTTCTATTCAAATTAAAACTTCTTGTTGTTCTTCTTCTTCTCCTTTCGGCTTTACCCTTCAGGGGTCTCCACAGCGAATCATCTGCCTCCATCTCACCCTATCGTTTGCATCTTCTTCTCTTACACCAATGACCTTCATGTCCTCCTTCACCACATCCATGAATCAAAGTCCCTACTCTCAGTCCTAGACTCATGCCTTTCCTCTTCTCTCTCTGCCTACGGACACGCCTCCCGCCTCTCCTTCTTCGACGTTTTCGACCAACAGTAGTCCAATTTCCACCAGCACCCTGTTGGTTAACAGCACTGATGGCGGTCATTGTTAACCCGGGCCTCGACCGATCCGGTATGACATTCTTTCTTGTGATTTGCATATTTTATTTGGCATTTCCCTTCCTGACGCAACCCTCTGCATTTATCCGAGCTTGGGACCAGTGTGAGGGAGAGACACTGGTTTGTGCCCCGCCCCCCTCACAGCTGCATTTTTCTATTCAAGTTAAAACATGCAGAAAAATATATAAAACTTCTGTTATTACTTTCAAGAAATTGAAGAAAAGTGAATATAAAAAAAAAACTGTTAAATATGAGTTTGTTTTCTTCTTTACAAAATCAAACCTTCGGTGTATTAACTGATAAATGTTGTAATGTTTTGTTTTCCTTTGATCTCTAAATTAATATTTATTTGTATAAACACTGTTTCTGAGACCTGCTGCACATCTGTGTTGTGGAGTCGACCAACATCTGGTACCTGTGAGCAGGTGTTCCAGCCCAGGATGATGGGACTACATTCCATAGATCTTCTGGATTTCTTGGTTCTGTCTCAGAAGCAGCATTTTTATGTCACCCCATAAGGTTTCTATTGGATTAAAGGTCCAGAACCACAATATTCTTGGTCTGGAACCAAGCTGCTCCGGATTACTGGTGTATTTGAGGTCATTGTCTTGTTGGAACCCACTTCAAGTGCATTTCCTCTTCAGCATAAGGCGGCACGACCTGTTCAAGTATTCAAACTGATCCATGATCCCTGGGATGTGATAAGTAGTCCTGACACCGTAGTATGAGAAACATCCCATATCATGATGCTGCTGCTACCAGGCTTCCGTATTCTCAGAGTGGAATGTGGCTTGAATTCAGTGTTTGGGGCTCGTTCCGCAAACTGTCTCTGGCCACTAGACCTAAAAAGACTAATCTTACATTCCTCAGTCCACAGAACGTTGCTCTGGTTCTCTTTATTCCAGTCAATGTAGTCTGTGGTGAATTGGAACCGCTTCAGTTTTTTTTTTTTCAACAGTGGGACGCTGCGGGGCTTCTTGCCGATAGCTCGGCTTCACATAGGCATCTTCTAATTGTAACAGGACTCACAGGTCACTTTAGGCCTTCTCTGATCTGTGACGCCAGGAACATTTAGTTGGACCCAAAGATGCAGGAGACAGAGTATGATAAAACGGATGAGGTTTATTGTACACAGGGAAGGCACTAGACTACAGGAAAATTGTGATCACCATAGCGATGAGGGGAAACATGGAAACCAAAAACAACTAAGGGAAACTTCACAGCAAGAACTGCTCGAGCACGGAGCTGAGCCAGAGAGATCACGGGGAAACGGGATTGGGAGGAGGGACAATCTTCTAGTTCTGGGCGGAGCACGCCACTCATCTTTATAGCCCGGTGATTGCTGAGTGGAATCAGGTGTGTGCTCCGGACTCTGCCCGCGTGTGACAGCCTCGCCCCTCGCCAACACCTGCAGTACATAAAGAGAGGGAGAGAGAGTTAAAAGCTGCCAAATTGACAGCCACTCCCAACACAGACCATAACATGATCTTCCTGGAGTTGATTGATCTCTGAGTCGTTGCCATTTTGGATCTTCATCCATTCGAACGGGAGTGTTTCTTACACATCTTTCAGGTTTTTGTTCCATTTTTAATTATTTAGGATTCTTTAATCTGAGCAGCCGAACATTATCTGCTCTTCTTTATATGTTTCCTTCCCTCCAATCAACTTTTTAATCAAGGTCCGTTGTTGTTCTGAACAATGTCTGGAATGACCCATTTTCCTCAGAATTTCAGAGCGAAATGTTTATAACCAGGAGGTACAACATTTCCCGCCTTCCTTCCTTAAACGAGGACAATGATTGGCTCCTGTTTTTTAAAGAATCAATGATGTCACTACTTAGACTCCATACTGACATTACTCTGAACACGTGGCTTTCAATTAGTGAGTCAATTACACACAATCAGCAGCATGCGGGTCAGGACTGTTGGTTCTGTTGGATTCTATTACTCTACTACACCACATAGTCAATTATTTACCCTGGAGGAACATCATTTCTACCAAAAACACCGACTGATCAGGATAGTGACGTCTGACTGACATTATTTTGATCACGACTTTAATAAGTGCAGAAAAGTATACAACTGCATGTTCTAGCCTATATAGACTTTGCATATGATATTATTTTATCAATTCATTTTCTGCACTGCTTAATAGTAATTAGGGTCACAGGGAGGCTGGCGCTCAGCTCAACCAACTCTGGGCGAGGGCAGAGTACACCCTGGACAGCTCGCCAGGCCATCGCAGGGCAGAAACACGCTGACGGCTATGCAGCTCCTCTTTACGAAAGTCAGCAATGGTTCTTTTACATGAAAGAAAAGTGGAATGTCACTGTCCCCCCCAGTGCACGGGGCTTGAACCCCCAACCTTAGGATCAGTGATCCAGCACCTTTACCACCAGGCCACCACTCTGCGATATTATATATTCGAATAAGAATTTTTACATGCTAAACTGCGACCTCACTTAATGTGTTGAGATGTACTGGACCCCGACATGTGAATACTAACGGGACGCCACGGTTTGTTCTTCAAGAATTATTCCCCTGAACTTCAGCACACCATTGTTATAGATCTCTGTAGAGCGTGGAAAGTCATGTGATTCATCCGTTGTTCAGAATTTCTGTTCATGATCATATCGGTAGGAAAAATGGATCTGTTTTAAAAACTTTTTTAAAAAATGTAATATAAGTGCTATTATTTTATTCATTATAAACCTGTAGCAGTTCTAACGTGCTTTAATATTGTTCTGTTTGGGCCTGCTTAGCACTAATGCACCGAAATCGTAATATAAAATCCCACCTAAATTTATCAGAGGGCTTAATTTAGTAACATAGCACCACTTAGCCGCTGTATAGCCGACGCCTTAAAATGATATTGCCTCACTTTTATGGTTCTACTTCACAGAAATGGGTGGAACAGATTTCATAAAGCGAAACAAGTAAACAGCTGTGGAAAAGCAATCATGATTTAGTGTATAACATCTTTATTTCTTTCTGCGAACCTGAGGGCTTACTGCTATGACTAGCTATACTTATTGTATTTTATTAGTGTAGAAGCTGTTATTCTGTTCTGAAGCATTTTAGCAAAGGACCTTTTTTGCATTATACATTCTATTATGCTTGATGATGCAAGCAAGGGAAAGAGGGTGAGCCACTGGTTCATGGGGATTGAGAGAGCAAGGGAGAGAGAAAATTTAAATGGCACATGCCTAAAGCAAAGCACAACTGTTCTTTCATACCATTTGCAGTTTTTGATGGTGTGATGGTCCCCAATTTGTGAAGATGTGCCATAATGTGGTAGTTCTTAACAATTCAGTTTCCCCACTGTCCATGATACCAAGATACAAAAACCTAGCACTGGCCAAATGCATTCATTACATCTGCCAAATGGATTTTTTTATCCCCGGATTGTGTTTGTGTTTTTTTTTGTTTCTCCTTCCTTTGCACAAGGAAGGGTCCGGTGGAACTCGAGTCAAATTCAAGATCCAGGAATTCTTGAAAGAATTCTTGAACATTGTACTTAAGGATAAATTTTTGGAAGTGTCATATTACAGCATGCCCAGCAGGAGGTGCTGTGTACTATTTGTTATTTGCCAAAAAAAAAAAAAAAGTACATGCAGATTTTTTACCAGAGGCGTGGTGAAATTTCTATTAGAGGTGGAACTTTGGACAAGAAAGACTCCATTGGATTTGGCAGATGATTCAAATTAATTTCAGCACCGAGGAATTTTTAATGGATTGTTTCACATTGTGAGATTCACCATTTCGGCTCAGATGAGAGGTTGTTCAGCTTGGCAGAGATTGGCACTTTATGAATGGTCCTGTTACATAATTGCCATTTAACATGGGAGACAGCCACAAAAACAAAGCCCTGTATCTCAGCTTGTATATTCAGGTCAGATTAGGTATGAGGGCATGCGCCGGGATGGCACTTCGCTGCGTCCACCAGCCGCCTCCACTCATGCGGCCGTCTCCTGGCGATCGACCAGGCCTGCGTTGGGCCCATACCCTCCGGCAGGGCAGCCCTCAGCTGCGACAGCCATGTCGCACGCGGTTGTCCCCGCGATCGGCTCCAGCCCCTAGGATCCCGAATGGACAGGATCCGGTGTGCTGGGTCCGAAGGCGGGAAACGCGCCAAGTGCCCATAGTAGTGGCAAGCAGGTTACTCTTACCATCCCCGCATCCCCGAGCACCTTCTGGTTGGTAACAAAGTCCCACCAGCGGTATCCGAAGATGCGGCGAAGGGAAGTTGTAACAAAGGAGTCCAGTCGTCGTTCAAGCTCAACCGTGAGCGTCCATGCTTGAGTAGAGCAAGACAGGGAGCACAAGGGAGCGAAAGACTCAAGCTTTCGTCTGCCTGCTCAGATACCTCGACCGCCACACGGTCCTGTCCAGCGAGTTCATCGCCCCATAGGCTTGTTACATAATTGCCATTTAAGATGGGAGACAGCCACAAAAATAAAGCTCTGTATCTCAGCTTGTATATTGTCAACCTGAAAAAAAAGCCATCTTGATGTCAGGGATTATAATGGACAGTTAACGAAGCACTGGGCAAAGGAACCATCAAACTCATTCATTCATTTTCTGAACCGCTTAATCCTAATTAGGGTCACAGGGAGGCTGGCGTCTATCCCAGCCGACACTGGAAGAAGGCAGGGTACAACCTAGACAGCTCACCAGGCCATTACAGGGCCAACACTAATTACAGACAACCATTCCCACCTAGGGAAGATTTGGAACAGCCAATTAATCCATTGTGGGAGGAAACCTGAGTACCCGGAGGAAATCCACGCAAACACAGGGAAAACAAACAAATATGATTAACATGACTTGTGTGATTAAAGTGAATTGTGTAAATTAGTCAAAAATATAGTGTCACAAAAACAGACTAAAGTGGTACCTCAACTTACGAAATTAATCCGTTCTGAGGGCGAGCTCGTAAGTAGAAACGTTTGTTAGATGACACAGAAATTCCAATCAAGAACAATAGAAAACCAATTAATCCATTCCAACCCCCTCCCAAACTCATATAACTTGACACAAACATGTATTTTTGACGTAATATATTTAAGATAAACATGTAGCAATAAACATTTCACAATAACAACACATGTACAGTAACATTAATAATACAAATTAAAATTAATATTAACAATAAATAATAATAAATCAAGAATAAACAATAAGTCAATAAACAATACTGTAAGTGCATCTGAACTTAAGAATAATACTTAACATTAAGTCACTCTACTATTTTTTTTTTTTACTTTTTATTTATTCCTTTATTTATTTATTTATTTAATTTTTTTGATTTTTTTAACTGTTTTATTTCACTTCACTAATTTTGATCACTTGTCTTCTGCTGCTTGGCTGCACTCCCATCGCTCTCTACACTACCGCCAGGCAAAGGCTTCTTACTGTTTGAGAATTGTACAGATGGTCGATACATTCTTCCCATACTCCTTACACAGATCGGCCACGCCGACTCCTTTTTCATGTTTATCTATGATTTCAAGCTTCGGTTCAAGAGAAATCAGTTTTCTTCTCTTCAATACATCAGCCACCTTCTTAAAATCCATCTTAGAAACACTACGATATGCACAATGAAAAATAAGACTAAAAAGCTACAGAAAAGAAAAACTTTTGTGGAATACACGTGGAAGAATACGAGGCTAATTGGCACGTATGACCCTGGCAGACATGCTTTTTTAACATACTGGTGGACCAGCTTTAAGTGTGATTGTGCATCCTCTACACTAGGTGGCAGTGGTGCTCTCACTGTGTTACCTATGATGCAAGGAAAAAGCACCGAGCAAACGATATGAAGTGCAGTAAACACTATTTATAGTTGCGTGAGGGGGCTAAAATGTTTTTTTCTTCCTAAAGGGGGCATCACAGAAAATAATTGAGAAGCAGTGCACAAGGCTTCTCAAAGCACAGAAGAATACAAGGCTAATCGACCCGGAAAAGCCATTTCCCCAGCAGAGTTCGTAAGTTGAAAATCTGCTGGTTGGATGGGGCAGATTTTGGGTGGGGTTGAAGCTCGTATCATGGAAAATTTGTTATAAGGGACACTTGTAAGTCAAGGTACCACTGTGTAAGAAACAAGGTGAAACAGAGCACGGATATACGTGAGGGTGATGTGAAGTTCTGTGACATATTACACAGCGATTGATTTTTTTACCCAACAATGTTGTGGAAAGTCATCATTTTAAGATGACCCATGCTACACAACACTGTACTGGATAGAAATGATCTATGTTAGCAGTTAGCGTAATTTTTCTGCTCATTAATTAATAAAATTCCTTTCCAGTAATGAGCCTAATTTATCTGCTTTAACCCAATTTTTCTGATAGCGTGTAAATGTTCTCTGAGCTAAAATTCAGTTTGCTAGTTAGCCCAATGCCATTGCCCCTTTGTTAGCCAAATCTTTATGCTTGCTAGTAATCTTAATTTCTCTGACCACTAATTAGCCTAATTTCTCTCCACTTTTGTTAGCTTAATTTCTATGCTTGCTAGTTAGCCAAATCTCTCTGCTGATTAATTAGCACAATTTCTCTGCTTCAGTTCAAGTTCCCTGCTTGAGCGTTAGTGTAAATTGTCTATTGCAGAGTTTTCAGAAATTCCATGCTTGCAAGTTCACCTAATGTCCCTGCTCGCTAATTAGCCTGACTTCTCTCTTTATTGATTAGCCTAATTTTTCTGCTCAACTAACAATTATCCTAATTTATTTCTTTGAGACTTAGCAAAAATCTTTCTATTGCATAACCTACGGACGCTACAAAGGTGTAACCCTAGATTGCTTAAATGGCTCAAACAATTAAACATAAATAAATAAATAAATTAACGAATTAATTAATAAATATTTCTTGTCTTTAATTCAAGGCCCTTACTTCCTTAGATTAAATTGTTGACACGAAAGTAAATCTATCTCGCCTCCTGTGCACCTTGCTGTGTCTCAGCTTCTTATTTTCAGACAATAATGGACACTGCAGCAGCAATGAGAGGATTAAAATGAATCCATTTGGGAGTCTACTGGAATATTCTCTCATGTCTATGGCTCACTGTTTGCCTCTTGCTGTTTATTACAGTAATATATATATAGTTATATATACAGGGATCCCTCGTTACTTCGTGCTTCAATTCATACAACTTCGGTGCATCGCGTTTTTTTAAAAAAAAATATTCATAGAATTAAAAACTAAGGAAATTAAGGAACAATAGGGAGAAAAGTTAAGGAAAATGCCACAAAAACAAGGCCAATTATGCATAAAACCCCAAACAAACATAAAACAAAAAAAAACCCCAACCACCCCCCCACCAATAAAATTACTTACATTTTTATGTGAGTTCCATATCTGAGTGCATGTGCACGCGTGTCTGTATGTGTGTATTTAAAATGTATTTACATCTTACGCATTATTATTGAATGTTTAATTGTTATTATAAGCATTTATAGCATTGAATATCTATTTATTGATATTACATACACATATACATGTACGTATACGTCAGTCGGGGTTGATCCTACTTCGCTGAATTCGGTGGTCATGGAGGGATCTCAGTCCCCATTAACCACAGAAAGTGAGCGATCCCTGTGTGTGTGTGTGTGTGTGTGTGTGTGTACAGATGCTCCCCGACCTACGTTCATCCGTTTTATGTTTTTTCGTTTTTACGTTTAAAAAAAAAAAAGTCACATTTTGAGTACGAGACGTACCTATGTAGTACCCTGACGTAATGATGCTGTGTCCATTGTTTACAAACAACAGACTGAACGTGCCCTGCTGCTTCCCAGTTCACTGCATGTTACCCTTGTGTTAAGATGTCTTCTCTGTGATCTTTGTGTTTACACTGTTTTGCCGACTTTTGTAACCCTAAGCAAATATGGTTGGTCAGAAGCATAAGCCTTCTAGCATAGGTGTAAGTTTTCCGGCATATGGTGGAATTTCCTGTTTTCCCAAGACTGAATTAAGTATCTGCTCGGATTGGCGCAATCTACCATGCATACTCAGTTAAGCAAAGAGAGTTGTAAAATGAATGAAAACCCGAATCCAGAAAAGAAAGAAAACTCTCCGCTCTGCTGGTGATTCACATCAGTACAGGCTGAGTATGAAAGAAATATTTAACGGTGCCCTTGCTCACTTGAAAGACCGGAAGTCCGGATAACCCGCGCTTTGTCTCAAGCGCAAGCAAGCGAACTACTTTCGATGGATCGCCTCACATATTGTAAGCGTCCATTTGCTGTTTTGAGCTTCATATAAAGTGACCATCCATCGACCATCGGAACCATTTACAAGCAGAAAGATCACATCATAATGTTAAAGGTTATATTTGATACTCTATTTGATATTTGACGAGTGAATTTGATTAAAATTTATCTATTTGAAATTATTTTGCTTGAATTTAATTTATTTGAAATTAATGTTGATATTATTTGATATATTTGATATTATTTTACAATGTTATGTTCATAATAATTGATTTAGGGGTGTTTTATGAGATACACTAATGGTATTTATAGATGTATAGTACAGTATAAACGTCATACATCACTGGAACATACAGTAACAACTTACGTTTTTTTTCAACTTACGTTTGGCCGTCCGGAACCAAACAAAAACGTAAGTTGTGAAGCGTCTGTGTATATATATATATATATATATATATATATATATATATATATATATATATATATATATATATATATATGTGGGACAGTGGTGGTCTAGTGGTATAGGGTGCTGGATCGCTGATCCTAAGGTTGGCGGTTCGAGTCGCCACACTCCGCAGGGTTGTCACTGTCCCCCCAGTGCAGCTAACTAGGTTATCAAAGACCATGTCTCTCACTGTCTATGCTGTGAGGCATGTAAAAGAACCATTGCTGACTTTCGACAAGAGTAGCTGCAAAGCCATCAGTGTGTTTCTAATCGGAAGTTGGAGTACCCTGAGGCAGTTCGTTCACAGTAACGTTCTGGCAACTCCTGCAGCGGCACTGGAACCCAGTTGTATCAGCACTTGCCCTTCCATTGGTGGCGCCGAGAGGGGGGGACTTGCTGCTTGGGTAACAGCCTCTGCTCCATTACTCCCTACCCAGGCTCTACGCATTGGAGAGTATCACCAGCCAGGATACAGTCATAGCGCAGTCATAGTCCTTCGGGACTGACGGAGGCCTACCATATATATATATGATATAGATATATATAAGATCACGTTCTTGGAATTTCTCTTCTCTAAGCTATTTCAAGTTGATACCCCCCCCACCCCCCACCCAAGGCTAATGTCTGTCATTCATTCATTTTCTAAGATGTTTAATCCTAATTAGGGCTGAGAGGACACTGGTGCCCATCTCAGCTGACTGTGTAGGAGGGCAGGATACACCATGGACAGCTCAGGCCATCGTGGGGCCCATGCTCATAGAACTATTCACATTTAAACAGACAATTACCCTACTGCGCATGTTTGTGGACTGTGGGAGCAAACCGAAGTACAAATAGGAATCCCACTCAAGCACGGGGAGAGCATGCAAACTCCACACAGAAACGCCCGAGCTGGGAATCGAGCCCAGGACCTTCTTGCAGTGAGGCGGATGTGCTACACACTACACCACTGTGTCACCCATGTGACTGGGAAAACGAACACTGGATTATAAACGAATGCTGAATTAGTGACTACTGGGTCCAGTTCATTCACACTGTTCTTTCTGTCTCTCCTCTGGTTCAGTACGGGAAACATTTTCGATGTGGATCACTGACATAAAAAATAAACCATGTGTATCATCTGACTGACGCAACATGTGAAAGCAGTTTCAAGGAAATGTATAAATTATGTGAATTAATGGGTGGATTCATCTGGTAATCAAGTGTCCAGCATTCATAACAAAATGTAAATCAAGTGTATTATCGAGCAGCAACGGCCGTCCCTTGTTTGTTTGTTTATTTATTTATTACTTCTTGTTTCAGCCGCCAGCTACATCATTTTGCCCATTAGCATCGCAAATAAACACAGATGAGCATAGTGGGCTTCTGAATTCTGCCTCATTAAAAAGGTTGTAATAAAAACATCTCCGCTAATAAGGTGGTGAAGCCTTTCGAACAGTTTCCCTCCCTCCCGTTCTGTTAATGAGAGTCTCAAATTCCAAAAGGTGGCCTGGCAGTGAACACAGGAGTCTTCGGAACAAAAAATGACCTGGTGTCATTTCAAAATGAAGGAACATACGAGGAAACTGTCTTCCAGGAAATTACAGGTCTGTGCTACAAATAAAATGAGATTTCGCACAAACATCGAAGCCACTGAGCATAAAGAAATAAAGAAGTGATGAATGCTGTTTAACCAGTTATACAGATGTATGTGTGTGTGTGTGTGTGTGTGTGTGTGTGTGTATATATATATATATATATATATATATATATATATATATATATATATATATATATATATTAAACAGGTTCATTCATGGCTGTTGCATATATACAACCTGCCCAGTGATATAGTGTACAAAATTCGTATCGTAGCCTCAACTTGCATACCGTGCCCAATGTAATTTTTGTTTGAAAACTAATTTCGTGTCTGATTTTTAATTTATTTTTTGCTGCGAACAAGAGGGTCAGTCACAGCTACTGCACATCCACAAGGTTGTGAGTCTATTTTGCTGAGCAGGAAGTAAAAAATAATCAAAGTTTTACAAATTTCAAGAAATAGCCTCGTTCCCAGTTTTATTTTCTTGAAATATCAAAAAACAAACAAACAAACAAAAAAACCCCCATTGAATTTGGTAAGTGCAAACTCTGTGTACAAACACTTGGCAGACAACATCATGTGATTCTTCATCCGTGCCTAATGGTTATAGTTTTAATTATTGTTACATTTAATTTCTTCATTACTTCTGCCGAGGAGCTTACGGTTTTGTAGGAGTTGGTTGATTGGTTGGTTTGATAGTTTTAGCAAATATTTATAGAAAGATTTGTAGTAGATCAGATGATTTTTTTAAGTGTACGTGTCGAGCAGGGGTCACCAACATGAGTTACCCGTGAGCCTGTCCAATTGTCGGGAACCTATGGCTCGCAAGCCAGACGTGGCTCTTTGATGACTACGTCTCGCTCTCAGATAAATCAGGTGGCCTTTCTTAACAGAATGACTAATGCATAATTTTGCTGTCCTTTAAATAAAAATACAGAAAAAAGCCATCAAATAAAACAAAAACATAAGTAAATCTCACACATTTCAATCTATATATCTATTTTCAATGCCACTTGTCGCTATGGCGCGCAGCGGAGAGCCAATCCTTTCTGTCCTCCAGTGTGTGGGCAGTGCCAATACCTTGAAACTCTAATTTTATTGGATTATATGCAACAGCCTGCGTGAGTTGTTTTTGGGTAAAGAGGTAAATTTCCCTCGTTTTGATCAGCTCATGTGCACGAAGCCAAGCAGAGCTGGCAAGCAAAACACAAATGGACAGAATGAATAAACTTCAACCCACAGCCCAGCTGATTGCCTTGGGACACGCTTCCTGTCACATAAACACTGCAGCGTGTAAGTCCTGTTGTATTAACTCCACATGCACACACGAGCGGTCCTTCTCACACCCGAAAAGCATCAAGACCAACCTGCGGTCACGTTTAACAGAAGGAAGCCTAAACGCCTGCATGAAGATGAACCTCACCGCATATCAACCAGACTACAAAGCCATCAGCAAAACCATGCAGCACCAGAAGTTGCATTAATAGCAAGAAGTACTTTTCTTATTAAGAAATAACTTAGTTATAGCAATGTTGTTTAAAATAAATTCAGAGTCGTATTATGCTCTAAAATTGTTGGTCTCAGTATTAAAAAATATATTGGGCTCTCTGAGGATTGGATTAAAAATTTTTTTTTTTGGCTCTCTTAGTCAAAAAGGTTCCCAACCCCTGACATAGCTGAATATCATTAATTATTAATAATAACGTATACTTAAAGGTAAATTGAGTAAATTTGTTATGTCAGAAGTGTGTATTAACCTGGTAGCCCTTCGCATTAATTGGTACCTTAGAAGTAGCCCTCAGTTTCAAAAAGGCTGGTGACCTCTGGTGTAGAGTATGGAACAACTAACAATCGCTTAGATATTGGAGAGGATTCAGATCAAATTGTTCAGTTCAGTTCATTTTCTGTAACCGCTTCATCCTAATTAGGGTCGCGGGGAGGCTGGTGCCCATCCCAGCCAACTCAGGGCAAGGGCAGAGTACACCCTGGACAGCTCGCCAGGCCATCGCAGGGCGGAAACACGCCGACGGCTTTGCAGCCTACTCTTGTCGAAAGTCAGCAATGGTTCTTTTACATGCCTCACACCATAGACAGTGAGAGACATGGCCGGCCTTTGATAACCCAGTTAGCTGCACTGGGGGAACAGTGACAACCTTGTGGAGAGTGGGACTCGAACCCCCAACCTTTGGATCAGTGATCCGGCGCCTTATACCACTAGACCACCACTGCCCCCAGATCAAATTGTGTATCCATGAATTTTGTAAAAGATTCTTTAACATTGTGAGAGGACAATTTAATGCGAGTTATATAGAACTGCATGCTTTCTGATTTTATCTTTTGCTTGGTGGAGTCTTGCACTCTAAGTGCATCTTGTTAAAGAATATTTTATCATTTTTGTACATTTAGAGTTATGTTGAATCTTATACAATGTCTGAAACAAGTTAGTTCCTGTTAATTTACATAAGTTAATAGGAAAAATAGCCATTCCCTTCTCACCTTTGAATCTTTATTTTTCTTGAAATTAATCAGACTTGAACACAGCTTATTGAACAGTCTTCTCTGTTTTCAAAAATGCCCTAAAAAGTTTTAAATTACAGCTTTCTCTGGCTGTATCAAAGCTTTGACACTGTAAACTTCTTCTAAAAACAAGCACGAGTGTGTACACTTCGGAAACGAAGCCCCCAGCGCCTCTTCAAGACCTGCTGTCTGTTGGAGAATAAATATGCAATAAGGCATAAAGTATCCACCAAATCTCTAAAATAACTCCCTGACTGCTCCACCTCCTTTCCATGCAGAGTGTGTGTGTGTGTGTGTGTGTGTGTGTGTGTGTGTGTGTGTGTTTGGCTAAGCAGGGTGTTGGGGGAGGAGAAGAAGCAGATTCCATTACGACAGGCCGCCATAATCACCTGTCTTCAACGAGCCTCTGCTGAAAGGTTGCAATCTATCAGCTACTGAATGCCAATTATCCTGCTAAATGAAGTTTTGCACAGTGATTCCGTCAGCCAGCCAGTTTGCGCTGCTCGAGACACTTTGTGAAGTTGTCATATTTTTCATCATTGCCTCTAATACCGAGCGAAAGATGTTCAGTAAAATGAACCGAAAAGTAAAATGAGGCTGCTTGTACAAGCTTTATGGAGAGAAGAAAAAGAATGCTAAAAGCATGTCTGTGCAGTTCTTAATAATCGTATGCTGCCTGCAAGGTGCAGAGAGACTTGTATACAAGACTCGCGCGTGAAGGATGACACATCATCAAAAGAGTCCAAGATTTTAATTGGCGCGCTGACATTAATATTTTCCCGACAGTTAAACCAATTTGAGGAAGAAGCTGTTCAGAGGTGGCGATTAAAGACATGCAGGTATATAAAATATACATCTTATATAAAATAAAAATTTGTGCCAGACAGTCTGAGTGGAGTACGGTATCACTAAAGCCTATGGACCTGCCAGTCACTCCAATGGACGTGTGATGCAAGTCTAAGTGACCCCTATGAAAGAGCTATGTCCAAAACCTCAGAATATCCGTCACTTCTAGAAAAATTAGGTGTGGTTAAAGCTTTTGTGATTTTTAAAACAAATGAGGTGTGGCCAAAACCTGTGTTCCTGTCAGTAACTGATGGAGGTGTGGCCTAAACCTATCTACTTATCAGCAATAATAATATACTCTTGATGAAAGAAGTGTGGCCCAAATCTCAAAACATGTCTATCAGTTTCAAGAAAGGGGTGTGTGTGTGTGTGGCCAAAGCCAAGTGTGTCAATCCCAGTGAAGGAGGTGTGGCCTATACCTCTGTATCTGTCAGTGACGTTAAAGAACATGCTACCTTGTGTGAGTGCCCCCAAATAATGGGGTGTGGTCAAAACCTGTATGGTGTTAGTCCCAGTAAGCAAGGTTGTCAAAGAGTTACCTTTATATCCATCATCCCAGAAAAGGAGGCGTGGTCTAAGCATATGTACTTGACAATCCCATAAAAGGAGGTGCGGTCCAAGCCTGAGGTGTAACAGGGGCCACGATGCTTACAGTTTTGCTAAAATTGATATACAGGGATCCCTCACTTTCCGAGGTTAATTGGGATCCCCCCACAACCACCGAATTTTGCGAAGTAGGATCAACCCCCCCCTGACTGACATATGCGTACATGTATATTTGTATATAATATCAATAAATACATATTCAATGCTATAAATGCTTATAATAACAATTAAACATTCAAAAATAATGCATAAGATGTAAATAAAATATAAATACACACACGCACGTACACACACACACACACACACACACACACACACACACGCAGATGCGCACCTCACACAAAAATGTAAGTAGTTTTGATGGGAGGTTTTGGGTTGTTTTTTGTTTTTGTTTGTTTCGGGTTTTGTTTTTGCATAATTGTCCTTGTTTTGCGGCATTTTCCATAACTTTCCTCCCTATTCTTCCTTAATTTACTTATTTTTTTAATTAGATGAATATTTAAAAAAAAAAAACGCGATGAATTGAAGTGCGAAGTAGCGATTGATCACTGTAATATAAAAAACACCGTGGCCGCTGTTCCTTTTTAGTCTTAGCGAAAAAAAAAAAAAAAGTTGCAAAGATTCAAGATTGAAGATTCTTGATTGCCATTTGTGCTTTTACACACATAGAAATTTCTTGTGCGGTCGTGTGAAGAGTCAGTTTTGGAAAAGAAAGAAAAACAGAGAGGTTTAGAACAGGCAAAACAAAAACATACAGTACTTCTATAGAATAGATACCGAAGTCCGATGTATAGAAAGGACCTTACACAGGCCTAGTAGACAGTACTTAATTTAGTAAAATATTATATTATATTATAGTAATAATAGTAATAATAATAATAATAATAAGGAGCCCGGATAAATGCAGAGGGTTGCGACATGAAGGACATCCAGCGTAAAACTTCTGCCACATTTAAAAATGCAAATGATCAAGACAGAATTCATACCGGATCGGTCGAGGCCCGGGTTAACAACGACCGCCATCAGTGCTGTCAACCAACAGGGTGCTGATGGAAATTGGACTACTGTTGGTCGAAGACGTCGAAGAAGGAGAGGCGGGAGGCGTGTCCGTAGGCAGAGAGAGAAGACGAAATGCGTGAGCCTAGGACTGAGAGTAGGGACTTTGAATGTTGGAACTATGCAAGGAAAAGATAGGGAGCTGGCTGACATGATGCAGAGGAGGAAGGTGGACATACTGTGTGTTCAGGAGACAAGGTGGAAAGGTAGAAAGGCTAGAAGCTTCGGAGCAGGGTTTAAACTGTTTTATAATGGTGTGGATGGGAAGAGAAATGGAGTAGGAGTCATCTTGAAGGAGGGGTTTGTCAGGAATGTTCTAGAAGTGAAAAGAGTGTCAGACAGAGTGATGAGTCTCAAGTTAGAAATTGAAGGCGTGATGGTCAATGTTGTTAGTGCTTATGCCCCACAGGCAGGATGTAAGCTAGAAGAGAAGGAGAGATTCTGGAGTGAGTTAGATGAAGTGATGCAGAGTACCCCAGAGGTGAAAGAGTGGTCATTGGAGCAGACTTCAATGGACATGTTGGTGCAGGCAACAGAGGGGACGAGGAAGTGATGGGCAGGTTTGGTATCCAGGACAGGAACACAGAAGGACAGATGTTGATCGATTTTGCAAAAAGGATGGAAATGGCTGTGGTGAATACTTTCTTCAAGAAGAAACAGAAGCATAGGGTGACTTATGAAAGCGGAGGTAAGAGCACACAGGTAGACTACATCTTGTGTAGGCGATGTAATTTGAAGGAAGTCAGTGACTGCAAAGTAGTAGTGGGTGAGAGTGTTGCCAAACAGCATAGGATGGTGGTGTGCAGGATGACACTGATGGTGAGAAAGGTGAAAAGGCAAAGGCAGAGCAGAAGACAAAGTGGTGGAAGCTGAAAAAGGAAGAGTGTCGTGTTGTCTTCAAGGAGGAGTTGAAACAGGCTTTGGGTAGTCAGGAAGTGCTTCCAGAGGACCGGACAACCACAGCCAATGTGATCAGGGAGACCGGTAGGAGAGTACTTGGTGTGTCCTCTGGAAGGAAAGTAGATAAGGAAACTTGGTGGTGGAATGAGGAAGTGCAGGAGTGTGTACAAAAGAAGAGGTTAGCCAAGAAGAAGTGGGACATTGAGAGGACCGAAGAGAGTAAACAGGAGACACAGCGTAAGGCGAAGGTAGCAGTGTCAAAGGCCAAACAGAGGGCGTATGATGACTTGTATGATAGGTTGAACAGTCAGGAGGGAGAAAATGATCTATACAGGTTAGCACAGCAGAGAAATAGAGATGGGAAAGACGTGCAGCAAGTTAGAGTGATAAAGGACAGAGAGGGAAATGTATTGACTGATGACAGAAGTGTGCTGGGAAGATGGAAAGAGTACTTTGAAGAGCTGATGAATGAGGAAAATGAGAGAGAAAAAAGAGTAGAAGGGGTGACCGTTGAGGAGCAGGAAATAGCAAAGATTAGTAAGGGAGAAGTGAGGAGGGCATTGAAGAGGATGAAGAGTGGAAAGGCAGTTGGCCCTGATGACATACCAGTTGAGGTATGGAAGTGTCTAGGGAGGTAGCAGTAGATTTTCTGACAAGAATATTCAACAAGGTCTTAGAAAGTGAGCAGATGCCAGAGGAATGGAGGAGAAGTGTGCTTGTGCCCATTTTTAAGAACAAGGGAGATGTACAGAGTTGTGGCAACTACAGAGGGATAAAGTTGATGAGCCATACAATGAAGCTATGGGAAAGAATAGTGGAAGCAAGACTAAGGGCAGAGGTCAGCATTTGTGAACAACAGTTTGGTTTCATGCCAAGAAAGAGCACCACAGATGCAGTGTTTGCTTTGAGGATGTTAATAGAGAAGTACAGAGAAGGTCAGAAGGAGCTGCATTGTGTCTTTGTGGATCTGGAGAAAGCATATGACAGGGTGCCGAGAGAAGAACTGTGGTATTGTATGAGGAAGTCTGGAGTGACAGAGAAGTATGTTAGAGTGGTGCAGGACATGTATGAGAGATGTAAGACAGTGGTGAGGTGTGCTGTCGGTGTGACAGAAGAGTTCAAGGTGGAGGTGGAACTGCATCAAGGGTCAGCTCTCAGCCCCTTCTTGTTTGCTATGGTGATGGACAGGCTAACAGACGAGGTTAGACAAGAATCTCCATGGACTATGATGTTTGCAGATGACATCGTGATCTGTAGTGAGAGCAGAGACCAAGTGGAGGAAAATCTAGAGAGGTGGAGGTATGCCCTGGAAAGGAGGGGATTGAAGGTTAGTCTTAGTAAGACAGAATACATGTGTGTGAACGACAAGGACCCAAGAGGAACTTTGAGGTTACAGGGGGCAGAGATAAAGAAGGTGGAGGATTTTAAGTACTTAGGTTCAACAATCCAGAGCAATGGAGAGTGTGGAAAAGAGGTGAAGAAGCACGTGCAGGCAGGTTGGAATGGATGGAGAAAAGTGTCCGGTGTGATGTGTGATAGGAGAGTATCGGCAAGAATGAAGGGAAAAGTGTACAAGACGGTGATGAGGCCAGCAATGTTGTATGGTTTAGAGACAGTGGCCCTGGGGAAAAGACAGGAGTCAGCATTGGAGGTAGCAGAGATGAAAATGTTGAGGTTCTCTTTTGGAGTAACGAGGATGGATAGGATCAGAAATGAGTACATCAGAGGGACAGCACATGTTAGGTGTTTTGGAGACAAAGTCAGAGAGGCTAGATTGAGATGGTTTGGACATGTGCAGAGGAGGGATAGTGAGTATATTGGTCGTAGGATGCTGAGGTTGGAACTACCAGGCAAAAGGCCCAGAGGAAGACCAAAGAGAAGATTTATGGATGCGGTGAAGGCGGACATGAAGGTCGTTGGATAAGAGTAGAAGATGCAGAGGATAGGGAGAGATGGAGGCAGATCATTTGCTGTGGCGACCCCTGAAGGGAACAGCCGAAAGGAAAAGAAGAAGAAGAAGAAGATGATACAATAAATAAGTGCGTTGGTAGATGCAACAACAAAGACATTAGCAAAGGTAACCATGCTGGTGATTGAGATACACAGATCATATACATCACCTGAGCTGAGAGTCCAGTATGGGAGTGCTTCAATATAAGGAGCGTTGGAGGTCAGAGTGGCGAAAGTTTAACTGATACAATTGCCGACACTTCTCTGCTCCTCTTCGCTTATAACACATTACAAGTTTTCATCCTGGATGAAGAAAAAAACCCCAGGAAGGTTATTTTTATTCCCACTTAAAGCCTATTCCGCTGGAGCAAAACAAATAAGCACTAATGCTCATGAAGTCGTTTCATCCTCCCCACAAACAATAAAGCAGCAAATGTGTTTTTGCAAATATGACTTTTATTCGGCAGGTAAAACCATGTGTTAATGTTTTCATCGGAAAACAGTGTCACTGGTGTCATTACTCTCATTAGGTGATTTTCACAGTGTCCCGGCCAGTCGTTGATTTAATGCTGCCTAAATAATGCAGCTCATCTTACTCACCAATTACCAAACCAGCCTGATGTGGCGGTCTTTCCGAGCTTCCAATGTACCCTGTGCTGCATCCTGAGGATTGATTTTCTAAAAATATGATTTCAATCCGCAGATCCCCCCCCTGCTTTGTTTCCTTGACGACATGTCCAAACAAGGAGCTGTTTCCCAGACAACAGGTCTGGAAAAACAAGGCTTCCGATGATCAGCAGTTAGGTGAGTTCTTGTGTGTGTGTGTGTGTGTGTGTGCACGCGCGCGTGTGTGGAAAAGAGAAAGAGCACATGGAAGCACCTGGTGTCCCACAATTAGATGAATTAGCAGAAATCACAGCCCAATCAGTCAATTATGACAACAAAGGCACGTCAGATCTGCTTTCTTTCATTTTTAAAAAGCATGTTCTGCCCTCTTTAACCCCAGTGACGCACAGTTTATTCTGAACATCCGAAACGGTCTTTTCCCCAGAGCTGTAAATTAATGACTGATACAATAAAAATGTTTTTATAAAAAGCTTAGTCACTCAGCATGATTTAAAAACATTAGAATATTAAAATACTAGCATGACTTTTTCTCATATTACTATCTATCTATCTATCTATCTATCTATCTGTCTGTCTGTCTGTCTGTCTGTCTGTCTATCTGCCTGCCTGCCTGTCTGTCTGTCTGTCTATCTATCTATCTATCTATCTATCTATCTATCTGTCTATCTATCTATCTATCTATCTATCTATCTATCTATCTGTGACTATTATTTATTGTTTTCAAAAATAAATAAAACTAATTAATGCATAAAAATTATAAATAATCCATTTATCTATCTTGTACATTTTACTCTTCTTCAAAATGGTAGCACATCAAAATGTTTTATCATTATTACAATCATCTTTGTAAAGGGGGAAACAAATCTGCACACCGGTAGGGATGGAAGGCATCATTGTACTACAAAAAGTCTCACGAGATTCATGTATATATGACAGTAAATATAGGATTATTTTGTGTATGTATAGATAGTGGTACATTTGTTCTGCTAAACAAATTGATGTTTGACAGATGTATGTGAACATAATGTTATGGACTAATGCTTGGTTTTATTTTATTCACAAGTTCACTAGTTTATATCTAAATTATTGGTTTAATATCAATATACCGTTATTTTTACCGTTATCTTGTCATATCTATATCTATATCTATATATATATCTATCTATATATATATATATATATATATATATCTATATCTATATCTATCTATCTATCTATCTATCTATATATATATATATATATATATATATAATATTGGATTCACATTCTCATATCATATTATCTTGATTCTGTGCTTTCGTGAGATATATGTGTGTGTGTGTGTGTGTGTGTGTGTGTGTGTGTGGAGTTATGTATTTATCAGTTATTGTTTTTATGATTCAAAAAATAATCAATGAATAATTAAACATAAATCAATCCATCCTGTACAGCTTTTCTGTTGGTTTTCTGGAAGACCTCTACATTATATTATTCTACCTGCTTGAACACACCTGATTCGACTCTTTGGCTAATGAGCGAGTGTGTGCTGAGCTGAAACAGATGTGTTAGAGCAAGAACACCACCAGCACATGTGTGTATGTGCTGTGAGCTGCATGTTTAGTTCACCTTAAAATTCATGATGGGAGGGGGATGCCAATCACTTTTTGGCCCTTTACCTCAAACACGTGGAACTTTTGCAAACTAAGTGGGCTCTGCTGCTCCCTCTGCACGAATTATGGCTGGATTGCTTAAACTCTGACAGGCTGTTGTTAAAGGCTGATAATTCCTCTGACATGCTAAAGCTTTAACACTGCTGCAGGAAAGGCAGGTGACAGGCCAAGCCTTCAGGGGATACAGCTGACGGGAAATAATGGCCAAGTCCTTTTATTTTGGGGATTGCTTCCATGGCAGAAAATGTCATAAAGGGTAATTTCATAAGCTAGAAGAAATGCAGTGCAGCAATCAAAAGTTCTGGAACATCTGGTGTTCCTTCTGTTTTATTGCAACCTGTAAAATCGAACACTGGTAACAAACAAATGAAATATAAAGGTGTTATTTAAGAAACACATATACATCGATGGGGCAGTGGTAGCCTGCTGGTAGAGGTGCTAGATCACTGATCCTAAGGTTGGAGGTTCAAGCCCCACTCTCCATGGGTTGCCACTGTTCCCCAGTGCAGCTAACTGGATATCAAAGGCCGACCATGTCTCTCACTGTCTATGGTAAGAGGTTAATGTAAAAGAACCATTGCTGACTTTCGACAAGAGGAGCTGCAAAGCCGTCAGCATGTTTCTACCCTGCGATGGCCAGGCAAGCCATCCAGGGTGCTTTCTGCCCTCACTTGGATTCAGCCGGGATGGGCGCCAGCCTCCCCGTGAGCCTAATTAAGATAAGATAAGATAAGATGAGATACAGCTGTATTAATCTCACAATGGAGAAATTTACTGTTACAGGCTCTTGAAGTACCGTCAGTAGGGGGTGCAAAATAGCTCATATGGTGAAACATCCTTGAGTTAATTAGAACAGAACAATTAAAAAAAAAAAAAAAATTATATATATATATATATATATATATATATATATATATATATACAGACATAAATAATATGAAAATAATATACAATAAAAAACTTTGTACACTGGCTGATATATAAATGTACATGTATCTTGAGGGCAGAGTAGATGGGTTGATATGGTTCACAGTCAATGGGGTAGATCTTCTTTTTCTTTCATCCTCTTCAATGCCCTCCTCACTTCTCCCTTACTAATCTTTGCTACTTTTTCTGGTCCTCAACAGTCACCCCTTCTACTCTTTTTTCACTCTCATTTTCCTCATTCATCAGCTCTTCAAAGTACTCTTTCCATCTTCCCAGCACACTTCTGTCATCAGTCAATACACTTCCCTCTCTGTCCTTTATCACTCTAACTTGCTGCATGTCTTTCCCATCTCTATTTCTCTGCTGTGCTAACCTGTATAAATCATTTTCTCCCTCCTTACTGTCCAACCTATCATACAAGTCATCATATGCCCTCTGTTTGGCCTTTGACACCGCTACCTTCGCTTTACGCTGTGTCTCCCTGTACTCATGTTTACTCTCTTCGGTCCTCTCTGTGTCCCATTTCTTCTTAGCTAACCTCTTCTTTTGTACACACTCCTGCACTTCTTCATTCCACCACCAAGTTTCCTTTTCCACTTTCCTTCCAGAGGACACACCAAGTACTCTCCTACCGGTCTCCCTGATCACATTGGCTGTAGTTGTCCAGTCATCTGGAAGCACTTCCTGACCACCCAAAACCTGTTTCAACTCCTCCTTGAAGACAACACGACACTCTTCCTTTTTCAGCTTCCACCACTTTGTCTTCTGCTCTGCCTTTGCCTTTTTCACCTTCCTCACCATCAGTGTCATCCTGCACACCACCATCCTATGCTGTTTGGCAACACTCTCACCCACTACTACTTTGCAGTCACTGACTTCCTTCAAATTACATCACCTACACAAGATGTAGTCTACCTGTGTGCTCTTACCTCCGCTTTTATAAGTCACCCTATGCTCCTGTTTCTTCTTGAAGAAAGTATTCACCACAGCCATTTCCATCCTTTTTGCAAAATCGATCAACATCTGTCCTTCTGTGTTCCTGTCCTGGACACCAAACCTGTCCATCACTTCCTCATCCCCTCTGTTTCCTGCACCAACATGTCCATTGAAGTCTTCCCCAATGACCACTCTTTCACCTCTGGGGGTATTCTGCATCACTTCATCTAACTCACTCCAGAATATCTCCTTCTCTTCTAGCTCACATCCTGCCTGTGGGGCATAAGCACTAACAACATTGACCATCACACCTTCAATTTTTAACTTGAGACTCATCACTCTGTCTGACACTCTTTTCACTTCTAGAACATTCCTGACAAACCCCTCCTTCAAGATGACTCCTACTCCATTTCTCTTCCCATCCACACCGTGATAAAACAGCTTAAACGCTGCTGCTAATCTTCTAGCCTTGCTACCTTTCCACCTGGTCTCCTGAACACACAGTATGTCTACCTTCCTCCTCTGCATCATGTCAGCCAGCTTTCTATCTTTTCCTTGCATAGTTCCAACATTCAAAGTCCCTACTCTCACGCATTTCCTCTTCTCTCTCTGCCTACGGACACGCCTCCCGCCTCTCCTTCTTTGACGTCTTCGACCAACAGTAGTCCAATTTCCATCAGTACCCTGTTGGTTGACAGCACTGATGGCGGTCATTGTTCATCCGGGCCTCGACTGATCCGGTCTGAATTTTGTTTTGACCATTTGCATTTTTAATGTGGCAGAAGTTTTACGCTGGATGCCCTTCCTGTCGCAACCCTCTGCATTTATCCGGGCTTGGGACTGGCAGAGGGGGATAGACACTGGTTAATGCCCCCCCCGCCTCATGGCTGCATTAGTCAGTGGGGTAGATATGGTTGATTAAAGTCCACGGGGTTTTTATTGCACATAACCGTTTTTTTCACAGACAGTTACAAAGTGGCGTTGTACAGTCTGACAGCGGTGGGGATGAAAGACCTGCGGTAGCGCACCTTCCTGCACTGAGGATGTCTCAGTCGTCCACTGAAGGAGCTGCTCAGCTTCTCTACAATCTGGTGCAGTGGGTGAGAGCTGTTGTCCATGATGGATGTGAGTTTGGCTACATCCTCCTCTCACCCACCTCCTACACAGAGTCCAGCACCCACCTGACTAGCTTGTTCAGTCTCTTTCTGTCCCACTCTGTGCTGCCCGGGGACCAGCAGACAGCAGCGTAGAGGATTGCAGAGGCTACCACAGAGTCATAAAATGTCCTGAGAAGAGTTCTGCATACTCCGAAGGACTTAAGTCTCCTCAGAAGGTGGAGGCGACTCTGGCCCTTCTTGTACAGGGCGTTGGTGTGGTGGGACCAGTCCAGTTTATTGTTGAGGTGAACGCCCAGGTACTTGAAACTGTCCACTGTCTCAATGTCCTGTCCCTGGATGTTCACGAGTGGATGTGTTGGTGTGCTTCTCCTGAAGTCGACCACCATCTCCTTCGTCTTCCTAGTGTTCAAGCACAGGTGGTTGCGCTCACACCAGTCCACAAAGTCGATGATGACTGACTGGTACTCCAGCTCGTTCCCCTCTGACACATGGCCCACGATGGCGGAATCGTCAGAGAAGTTCTGGAGATGGCGGCTGTCCGTGTTATAGGTGAAGTCTGGGGTGTACATGGTGAAGAGGAAAGGTGAGAGGATGGTGCCCTGGGGTGCCCCCGTGCTGCAGACTACCACCTTTGACTCACAGCCGTGTAGCCGCACGTACTGTGGACAGTCAGTGAGGTAGTTGATGATCCAGGCAGTAAGATGTCCATCCACTCCCGTGTCCTCCAGTTTCCCCTGCAGAAGCGCCGGCCTGATGGTGTTGAAGGCGCTGGAGAAGTCAAAGAACGTGACCCTCACAGCGCTACTGGCGATCTCCAGGTGGGTGAGCGCCCGCTGCAGAAGGTAGATGACGGCGTCTTTTAGCCCGATGTTGGGCCTGTAGGCAAACTGCAGCGGGTCTAGGACGGGGCTCACCACAGAGCGGAGGTGGTCGAGGAGGAGCCTCTCCATGGTCTTCATGAGGTGGGAGGTCAGGGCGACAGGTCTGTAGTGGGCCGGTTCCTTGGCTTGAGCTGTTTTAGGAACCGGGACCACACAGGAGGTCTTCCACAGGACAGCAACCTTCTCCAGGCTGAGGCTCAAGTTGTAGAGTTTCCATAGGACCTCAAAGAGCTGGTCCGCACAGGTCCTCAGTAGCCTAGGACTGATGCCATCTGGTCCTACAGATTTCCTTTGATTTGGTAGCCTGAACTGTCTCCTCACCTGGTCCGAGGTGAGGAAGAGGGGGGGACTGGATGGGCTGCAGAGGGAGGAGGGGGATGTGTTCATACCTGTCAAGTTGTACGGTTTTGGCGTAATTTGTACAAGTGAGCACTGATTTTTAAATGTGTACGCCGTACGTCCGAAATCTGTATGTTTTTCGTTCGTCTTTTTTTTTTAACTCCGTTTTTTGTGTCACCGTTTCGGTAAAGAGACGATACGCCGAATTGGTCTGTAGCCGTTTTCTCGCGAGAATCGCGCGTTGCGTTTATCGTCTGCTATCGTCTGCTCTTTCCGACCACGTGACCGCACTTTCACTTCCGCCATCATTCAAGTCAAACTTAATTGCGAGCTCAAGTGCCATGAAGTGAAGCCATCAAAAGAAATGATTGAAAGTGCCAAAAGTGCTACATATAGTTATAATAAAGATCACTGTTAAATTTTCTTAATCATGCAGCAGAAGATATTACTGTTTTATTTGATTGCACCAGGTTATATGTTACATTACCAATAAATTCATATTATATTAAAAATAGAGTTTAATTTTTGTTTCATATTGCACGCGATAATAAGACGCGTAAGATTAGTTGCTATTTTGTAAGGGCATAAGTAGCCATTTGTAAGATTGCCAACGGCCTAGGGTTGACAGGTATGTGTGTTTGTAGGGCTGCTGCAGTCAGGCGAAGTTGGCCTGGGGGGGAGGTGTCTGCTGGTCTGGAGATGTGTTAAGAGGGGGGAACAGGGAGGGGGCAGATAGGGAGGGGGAGGAATCAAACCTGTTGAAGTAACAGTTTAATTCATCTGCCCAGCGCTGGTCACTGTCAGCTGTCCCTCTGACACTCTGCCCAAATCCAGACATAGTCTTTAGTCCGCTCCAGACGTCCCGCATGTTGTTCTGAGCCAGCTTCTCCTCCATCTTCTTTCCATAATCCTTCTTGGCCCTCCTGATCCTCCCCTGGAGCTCACGCTGGACCTTCTTCTGTTCCTCTCTATCCCCCGAGATGAAAGCCCTCTTCTTCTGGTTCAGGATTACTTTAAGCTCAGGGGTGACCCACGGGTGGTTGTTGGAGAAGCACCGTACCCTCTCTGTTTTCGCACCGTGCTGTCCACGTAGTGGACATGCTTAATTAGGATTAAGCGGTGACAATAATTGAACGATATAAATTGATACAAATTCTGGATATTTTCCACTCTCTAACATCACATGCTGAGATTTTTCTGAGAATCCCATACACCTTTGCAGTTGGTATAATATAGGAAATAACGCAAACTAATTCATTTTGTGGAAATCACATGTTGAATGTAATGAGTACCTACTACAGGGAAATGATGCGATCTGATTGGTCACCATTGCAGGATGAAGAAACATTATTCTGAGTGAATACTACCTGATCTAAATGCCATAACAGGCAGGCTGCACGCTTTTTTTGACAGGCAATGAACAATAAAACTCCAAATATTCTAAATTGTATCTACATTTTATGTGTCTCCATTATGTAAACTTTTAATGAGTGAAAAAAACCTGCCTTTACGAAGTACATTTTTCTTTCCATATAGGAAGTTCCATATACTTACATTGATGAGGCTCATTCAGAGCTTGCCTGATTGGCATCTGTCGTGGTTGAAACATGTAAATATAACCTATAAAAATCTTACTTATGTAACACAGGTAAACACATGGTTACTAATTTTATTGGAAAAAACCCTAGTTTCCAACACTCCCTGAAAGCACTAGTTTCCTAGTCCCCTTGAGCGCGTCATAGGCACGTGCTGCATGCGACCAGCAGAGAGTGCAGCAGAGAGCGTGAAGAGCAGGACGCATACAGAGCCCTCGAAAAGCGACACGAAGCCTTGTATGTGTTTTGTTCTCTCTCAATCGAACCGGGTGGAGAGAGTTTGTTTTCTTGGAAGCTCCGACTGGTTTTTTAGTGGATCTGGATTTGATCTGGAAGCTGGTTTCGGACACGGATGGCGAGCCAAATCCAGTGAGAACTCTTGGTGGATCCAGAAGCAGTGTGGCCAACTGTTCTCTGGATGCGAGAGTAGATCTACAGACCCAACCACTTCAAATCACAGGATCCCAGATAAGAACAGATAAAAACACCTTTATCCCAAACGGATCACAATCCTGGAAAAGACTCCCGGGTTCACACGAATCAAACCTTAGAGACTTAAGCTTATTTTATTTTATTTTTAATTTGTAAAGAAAGTTCTACAACATTGTTTGCACTGTTTCTTGTAATATTGTTAATTGTAATAAATCTGCCGGCTGTTCAAATTCAAATCTCCACAATTCATTTTACTCCTCCAGAACCTAGTATAAAACCTAGCACAGCTATATCAAGCTGGTGTTACATCAAAGTGGCGAGCCAGCCAGGAGGAGTTTTGGCTACATTTTGCCTCTAAATTAATAATTTGGCATACAGTTTGGCAGTTTTATGACAGTTTTTGTACAACTTTTCCCACAAAAGAAATATGGATATCATTGAACGTGAAGGTATCAAAGTACCAAATGCTGTATTAATTAGTGGTTTTTCTGGTACTGAGACTGATGAAGAAGTTATTTAGTTTTTAGAAAAGTATGGTTCTATTACACGAACAGTGAAACTTACTACTTCTGACCCTGACTTTAAAGATACAGCCGTAGTTGAGTTTGAGTATGGCACTGCTATTGAGTCAATTCAGGCTGAACTACCATGTCAAAGAGCAACATCTGACCCAAAGGTTGTTCACAAAATTCAGCTCTTATCCCCACTTTATAGTGATAAGTTAACAGCTGACCTGACCAAGTCTTTTCTCTTTGATTTAAAGGGAATTGCCAAAGCAAGCGGAATAGATTATGAGAAATTGTTGCTTGGTGAACTTAACAAACTTCAGGCCTCTGCTGCTGAAAGTGAAGGTATAGCTTCCACTGACGCTACTCCAGTAACTGAAAGTTTAACAGGTGATTCTGTTGTGACACAAACAAATAGGGAAACTCTCACAACTACCTCAAACTCTGATATTCCCAGTTCTCCAATCAACAGCAGACCAACTCCTAATTTAAATCCCGAACACTTGAGCACCCCTGAAGTCCAGAGGGTGATTGTCGAGCACATTGTCAGAAGTGCTGACACGTCCCAAACTTATCTGAACTCTTCCAAGTTCAGGTCGTTCTCCGGAAAATTTCCGTGCCCTAATACGGAAGTAGATTATGACACTTGGCGCAGTCATGTTGAGTTTTATCTTGCCGACTCTTCTGTTTCTGAAAGACAGGTAGTAAGAAAAATTATTGAAAGTCTCTTACCACCAGCCGCCAATATTGTCAAACATTTGGGCCCCTTGTCCAGCCCAAAAGACTTTTTGAGCTTGCTCGATTCTGCATAATGGAATGTAGATGATACTGATGAGCTGTTTGTGAAATTTTTGAGCACAAACCAAAATGCCGGAGAAAAACCTTCAACATACTTGCACGGCTCCAGACTACATTAAGCAAAGTTGCTAAAGGGGAGGCGTCACAGTCAGTGATTTTGATCGACAGCTTTTAAAACAGTTCTGTAGGGGGTGCTGGGATGATAACCTAATTGCCAGCCTCCATCTAGAACAAAAGAAATCCAGCCCACATACCTTTTCTGAACTTCTTTTGTTGCTGCGAACAGAGGAGGATAAACAAGCAGCTAAGTCCACTCGCATGAAGCAGCACTTAGGACTTTCAAAAGTAAAGGTACAGTCCAACCCTTTAAATGTTTATGCAGACACTGAGTTTCAAGCTGCTGCTGCAGACAATTCTAGTAAAACGTCTACCAAGAAACTGCAGAAACAAATTGCTCAACTGCAAGAACAGTTAACTTACTTAAAAGCGTCCATGGAAAAGACAGTTGAAAAGAAACCTCAGACAAAGTCCCCCAAAGTTGCAAAGAAACAACAGAGGAAAGGGACACAAACACAGAACTCACCGCCGAAAAGTGAAAGCTTTGGAAAAGGTAACAAAAGCCTCGCCCATGGTTCTGCTTTAACTGTGGCGAGGATGGCCATATAGTCCCCTCTTGTGACAGTGACCCAAACCCCAAAGCTGTTGAAGCTAAGCGCAAAGAGCTTAGGTCAAAACAAAAGGCTTGGGAGAACCAATGTAACACTGATTTAAACTAGTTCCTGTTTCAGTTGAGGGACAAACTGGAACTAGTAGCGACACAAGTCCCACTCAGAAACCCCAGCCAAAACAGAGTTGTACGCTAACGAGTAAACACCATTCTAGCTTTCCCAAGGGCTTAATAGGTAAGAAGTGCACTGCTAATATAAACATAGCTGGCGTTAGCTGCAATTCTCTATTAGATTCAGGGTCGCAAGTTACGACTATTTCACACTCCTTTTACCAGAGACACCTGGTTGACTTTCCAATCCAGCCGATCAGTGACCTAGATGTTGAGGGTGCATGCGGTCAGGCGGTACCTTATCTAGGCTATGTAGAAGTTCCAGTTGGTTTTCCAAAAGAGTTTGTTGAGTCTGAGCCTCAAATTTCTACATTAGCTCTAATAGTACCTGATTTGCGCTCCAGCACAGACTTGCCAGTGTTAATTGGTACAAATGCCCTCGATGTTTTATATGAGGAACATTGTCGAGACACTCCCATTCTACCAGCTGTCTATGGCTATAGTCAGATTTTAAAAATCCTCGAGCACAGATACGAAACAAAGAGCACAGGGAAGCTTGGGCTAATGACACTGAGGGGCAACACACCTTATGTTATTCCAGCTCACGAGAAGGTCTGTCTTGAAAGCTGTGCCCACTTAAGTTTACCACTCACAGACAAATGGGCAGTAGTAGAGCAGCCAATGTCCTCAGCCCTTCCAGGTGGAATATTTGTTGACTGCTGTCTTATCACAGTGCCAAGTCAAAGTCCTTACAAGCACCCTGTTTGGATAAGAAATGAAACCGATCATGACATTATGCTTCCTGGCAACTGTGTCCTTGCTGAACTGCATGTTGCAGACCAAGTTTTGGAAACTCAAAACCTGTCCAATACCAACTCAGCAGGTTGTTGCCGCTTGTCTGCAGACTCCTCATCACCGAAGGACCAGTTGACTTTTGATTTTGAAAATTCACCTCTGCCTGAGGAGTGGAAAAGTCGCATCACACAGAGTCTGAGTGCTTACAGTGATGTCTTCGCATGCCACGATCTTGACTTTGGCCATGCCACTAGAGTTAAGCATAAAATCAAGCTTAAAGACAGAAACACCCATAAAACAGAGATCGAGGCCTATTCACCCAAATGACTACGAAGCTGTTAGGAAACACCTCAAAATGCTTCTCGATGCCGGGGTAATAAGACCATCAGAATCCCATTTCTCGTCCCCCATCGTTGTAGTTAAGAAAAAGACGGGTGAGGTACGTCTCTGTGTGGACTACCGTAAGGTTAACGTACAAACGGTTAAAGACGCTTACGCGTTACCAAATCTTGAAGAGACCTTCTCCGCTCTATCTGGGTCAAACTGGTTCTCTGTCATGGACTTAAAGTCGGGCTACTACCAGATAGAGATGGATGAGGAAGATAAGGCCAAAACAGCGTTTGTATGCCCCCTAGGGTTTTATGAGTTCAATCGAATGCCTCAGGGAATCACAAATGCTCCCAGCACCTTTCAGAGGTTAATGGAGAGGTGCATGGGAGACATTAATCTTAAGGAGGTGCTCGTCTTCCTAGACGATTTGATTGTTTTCTCAGACTCCCTAGAGCAACACGAACAGAGGCTAAAGCATGTTTTGGACCGTCTTCGTGAATATGGCTTAAAGTTGTCCCCCAGAAATGTCGCTTTTTCAGACATCGGTTAAATATTTAGGCCATATTGTTTCGAGAAATGGCGTAGAAACAGATCCTGAAAAAGTAGCAGCCATTAAGACCTGGCCAGTGCCACAAAACTTGAAGCAACTCAAGTCGTTTTTAGGGTTCACCGGCTACTATCGCCGATTTGTTAAAGATTATTCAAAGATAGTTCGGCCCTTAAACGACCTTACATGTGGCTACCCACCTTATAGAAAAGTCCAGAAACGAACCGACACTTCTAAGTATTTCAACCCTCGAGAACCTTTTGCCGAGAGGTGGACATCTGTCTGTCAGTCAGCCTTTGAATGCATTAAGGAGAAATTAACATCCTCTCCTGTATTGGGCTTTGCAGATCCAAAGCTCCAATATGTTCTGCATACCGACGCCAGCTCTACAGGCCTAGGTGCCGCTCTTTATCAAGAGCAAGGTGGTAAAATGCGCGTCATAGCCTATGCCAGTAGGGGGCTGACACCAAGCGAAACCAGATATCCAGCTCATAAGCTAGAATTTCTAGCTCTGAAATGGTCCATTGTAGAAAAGTTTCATGATTACCTTTATGGTAATGAATTCACAGTTGTAACGGATAATAATCCGCTTACATACATTCTGACCACTGCAAAGCTTGATGCAGCTAGCTATCGCTGGTTAGCAGCGCTATCCACCTTCAATTTCCAAATCAAATACAGAGCTGGAAAGGCTAACCAGGACGCAGATGGCCTATCACGAAGGCCCCACCAAACACTAGCTGCGGATTATGTGACATTAGAAGAGGAGAACCGAATACAACAACTCACCTCACGCCTCTTCGGATCCCCTCCTCGATGTAGTGATTTATGTCCTGATACTATTGCAGCAGTATGTCACAAGCATTTTCTCAATGAGAAAACCAAAGATTCACCTCATGTCATTCTTGTTGAGTCCTTGGCTATGAATGCTGATGCAATTCCTGATGTATACAGTGATGCTGAAACATCTGGTCAGGTAACTGTTCCCTTGTTTTCTGCTCATGAGCTTAAAGAACAACAAAGATCTGACCCAAGCATCAATCGTGTCATTCAGTTACTTGAAGCTGGAGCAGATGTTCCACATAACAACAGAGAAACATTTGAAATAAAACTGATGCTCCGAGAATGGAAACGTCTTGAAATGAGGGATGACCTTTTGTTCAGGAGACGACAATGTGACCCAGATACAACTTACCAGCTTGTACTCCCTGTCTCACTTAGATCCACTGTTCTAAAGTTACTCCACGATGACATGGGTCATATGGGGTGGGAGAGGACTCATGAACTAGTGAGAGCAAGATTTTATTGGCCTAAGATGGGTCATGACATTGAGACCAAAATAAAGAACTGTGGTCGTTGTGTTCAAGAAAGTCCTTGCCTGAAAAGGCGCGCCTTTAGTTAATATTAAAACCACGCGACCAATGGAATTGGTCTGCATGGACTTTCTTTCGATTGAGCCCGATAGTAAGAGTACCAAGGACGTTTTAGTCATCACAGATCATTTTACGAAATATGCGGTGGCCTTGCCCACTCGTGATCAAAAGGCAACCACTGTGGCTAAAAATCTCTGGGAAAACTTTTTGGTTCACTACGGGTTCCCCGAACGCCTCCATAGTGACCAGGGGAGGGATTTTGAGTCACATGTGATTAAGGAACTGTGTGCTATTACAGGCATCAAAAAAGTGAGAACCAGTCCTTATCACCCGAGGGGTAACCCCGTAGAGCGATTCAATCGCACCCTCCTTAGTATGTTAGGTACTCTGAAGGATGACCAAAAAGTTCATTGGCGTGATTTTGTCAAGCCTCTCACACACGCCTACAACTGTTCAAAGAGTGAGGTTCCTGGGTTTAGTCCTTATGAGTTGATGTTTGGCCGTAAGCCTAAGCTACCAGTTGACCTTGCCTTTGGGTTGCCCGTTACAGGGAACTCACCTGCATCCCATTCTCAGTATGTGCGCAGTCTAAAGGCTAAACTCGAAGAAAGTTACCAAATTGCCCTTGAAAACTCCAAAAAAGTTGCAGAGCGCAATAAGAGCAGATTTGATAAGAAAGTCAGAGAATCCACTCTTGAAGCAGGAGATAGAGTTTTAGTCAAAATTGTCCGTTTGCGCAATAAACATAAACTTGCCGACAAATGGGAACGCATGGTGTACCGTGTTGTCAAGAAAATGGAAAATGTTCCTGTGTATGTGGTTCGACCAGAGAGAGGTGATGGTCCAAGTAGAACTCTTCACCGAGACCTTTTACTTGCGTGTGGTGACCTCTCAGACATTGAGGATGAAGTTGAGACAAGACCAAAACCTCCACGTAGACGCAAAACTCGACAAAGTCCTTCCGAACCACAGGACACAGATCTGTCAGAATCAGAGGAGGAGTATGAACCCATGCCAGGACAACCTTCAATCGAAACAGAGACCTTCATTAAGATTTATGACAATAATCAAGACCAATCAAATGTACGAAACCAGACAACAAACTCGGATATTTCAAATGAACCACTCTCACTCAATAAGGATACCTCCTTGCACCCAACAGTTTCATTTGAGACAGACACAGACGAGATGGACAATGAACAGGAAAATCAGAATGAGGCCGAACTACTCAAAGAGGAATCACATTCAGATGTCATGGAAGGAGGAGATGATGAAAACCAAATACAAGGAGGACCAGACGTTAATATTGTGGACACAGAGCAAAATGGTGATGTGATTGACCAACAAACAGAACAGACAATTGAAACAACAAATGAAACTCCCAATGTGAGAAAATCTGAAAGATTAAAGCGAGCCCCAGGACGGTTTCATTACCCTCAATTGGGTCAACCGCTGATATCTTTTGCACAACGGTTCTTGGATAACTTTAACCAAGCCCTAGAGTCATTTAGTAGCTATGAAAACCATCAGATCTATGATGTTTAAACAAACATTTAAGTACATGACGGGACTCATGCTTATTCAAGGGGGGAGGGTGTAACACAGGTAAACACATGGTTACTAATTTTATTGGAAAAAACCCTAGTTTCCAACACTCCTGAAAGCACTAGTTTCCTAGTCCCCTTGAGCGCGTCATAGGCACGTGCTGCATGCGACCAGCAGAGAGTGCAGCAGAGAGCGTGAAGAGCAGGACGCATACAGAGCCCTCGGCGACCACGAAGCCTTGTATGTGTTTTGTTCTCTCTCAATCGAACCGGGTGGAGAGAGTTTGTTTTCTTGGAAGCTCCGACTGGTTTTTAGTGGATCTGGATTTGATCTGGAAGCTGGTTTCGACACGGATGGCGAGCCAAATCCAGTGAGAACTCTTGGTGGATCCAGAAGCAGTGTGGCCAACTGTTCTCTGGATGCGAGAGTAGATCTACAGACCCAACCACTTCAAATCACAGGATCCCAGATAAGAACAGATAAAAACACCTTTATCCCAAACGGATCACAATCCTGGAAAAGACTCCCGGGTTCACACGAATCAAACCTTAGAGACTTAAGCTTATTTTATTTTATTTTTAATTTGTAAAGAAAGTTCTACAACATTGTTTGCACTGTTTCTTGTAATATTGTTAATTGTAATAAATCTGCCGGCTGTTCAAATTCAAATCTCCACAATTCATTTTACTCCTCCAGAACCTAGTATAAAACCTAGCACAGCTATATCAAGCTGGTGTTACACTTAATTTGAATTTCTTTTCCTTTCTGTGTAGTATATACTTGTACTTTTTAAACGGGTTTAAAGAGAGACCCAGATCCACAGCCACTGGCCTATGGACCAGGAGGTCACCTGCGTCCGTCATCATAAATAAGTACAAAATATAAACCATAAAACGTAACAGTGTGCTTTTTTTAAATGTTTTATTTATTATTTTTTTTACTAAGGTTCCTGTGTAGTGTGTGTGTGTGTGTATATATACTAAAAATCTATGCACCTCAGGCTGTGTGTGTGGCCCTGAATTGAATATTCTCAACAACACACTGCATCAGGAGGAAATTCAGCAACATCCACCTCACTGTTCATGATAAACAGAAAAAAGTACGATATTTAATTTTTGAGTAAATTAAACATTGTAGCTGTTAACAAATCATGATTGTTTAAAAGAATATAAAACTTTAAGATGAATATAAACTGACATTTGGACCTACTATTCTGGATAAGAATCATCGTCAATGTATCTGAGGCTTCATCATATGAGCCTGTAATTGTTTTTTTCTTGATTAGCATGTGTCCAAGGGCTTTATTACTTACTTTTTTAAATTAATTTATTTTTTAAGTTTAGACTCGTAAATATTTTAAGCTTACAGATAAACACCCTTTTACGTATTCCGTACTAAGGGTTCATAATCTCTGCCATCTGATGCCATGTACTTTGACCAAGAGACTTGGAGATTTTTTGAGCTAACAAACATTAATAGCGCTTTTAAATTTATATGAAACCAACATTTGGTATTTATTTATTTTTTGGCTGTTTCACTGTGCAAAATTTATTCCACCTTCTAGTTTCCACTGTGGCATTTCGCAGAATATCCATCACTACTATATTTTGGAGCCAAGGCCTGGTGTAAATCCAGCTCTGCTTTCTACATTCTTCAATTATATGGTAATTCTTACTGCTAGAAGGTTTGACAGGCAGTACATAATTAAACATGATATATTTTGGGCCAACTATATGTATTGTTTTTGGGAGAAGGCAAAAAAAAAAAAAAAAGCACCCAGTTAGATTTTTTTCCTAAACTTTTTTAAATTTATTTTTTATTGTGGTTGTTAGGACTGTGAGGTGCTACTGCAACAATGACAACATGTTGCATATACTGAACTTTTAACTCGATTTTAGTTTGAGAACACATACAATAATTTACACACAATGTTCACAGATGTTCTCACCTCAACCTCAACATGGTGCATTTGGGATTTACCTTTGAGACCAAGAACGCTGGTCGCTTTAAGTAAAATTCACAACACTGTGAGAGTATAATGTGTTTGGGTGAGCGGTTGTAAAGAAACAGACTCAACCGAGTTGTTTGCATCCATGTGGAGGAGTTTTGTAAGTTAAACATTTGAGCTATAAAACTTGTAGTGGCCCAACATAGTAAACAGGGAAAATATAAAAAGGTGGGCAAATAAATAATCAAAAAATAGTTGATGTAGCCTGAGGCAAAACAGAAAACATGGTGTACTACTTATAAAACTCAAGCTAGGGGCAAGAATTCAAGCTCTACCCTTGCACTGCAAGTGCTTCGGATGATCCACAAGTAGACATGAAACAGGACTTTAGGATATGGAGCCCTCTGTTGGAGAGGAATGGCACTGACCTCCAGGCTTGGTGTTTCATTACGAGAAAACTATTAGAAAACAGAGTTTCTCATTGTTTTCTTGGGATAGTTACGGCCATCAGGAGGTCATAACGTGACCTGTGTTGGTTTGGCTGTCTGTCTGTTTGTTTATGCACTGAGTAACTCAAAAAGACATCCATGTTTTTTTTCTGAACTAGGGTGTGACACAGATAAAAACAAAAACAGCAAAAAGCAAGGAAATATTAAAATTTGAAGGTGACCTGTGCAGGGGATCATGCTGAAAGAAATCCCTATGTTTAAAATTGAAAACAAAACAATTTGTATCTCAGCCAAAATTTATCGGATTTATTTCTGCATCAGGGATGTAAAGTACCAGAATGTAGGTGTAGCAAAGAGTGTTTTGTGGTATTTGCTACATTGTAAGCTTTTGTACACAGAATTCTCAAAAGTTTTAATGGAAATATCTGTGGATCATTACCTGTCAGATTGTATAATAAAATAATGACATCAAATTTGTATAACTTTGGATAATGATGGTCAATAAGTACAAATAATGTGTGAATGAATGTTCATGAATATATTTGAAAAGACATTTCATTTTCACTATGCCAGATTATAATGAAACCTGCAGTTTTTCTCAGATTTTTTTTTCACTTTAATTAGTGCACTTGTAATCATTCTTCATTTGTGCCTAGTAGAGGAACCTTAAACTCTGTGATCAACCCTCTACTTCATTAATTTTCTTGTTAAAAAAAGTGAAACTTGTTGCTTTTTTGAATGACTATTTTTGTTGAAAGTGATAATTTTCTCTCCAAAAGAGCAAGGGGTGCAAGCAATAGATCCATCCTCTCCATTCCCATTACTTTATCATAAAATTTAATTCAGATCATACAAAGGAAAAATCAAACAAGAACCAAGTCTGATGTGGGATATTATAATTCTGGAGGCAGTGGAGGAGGACCATTGCCTTGCAAAGAATGATCTGTCATCCAAATGTTCTCTGCCTAATTGTTGTCTCATCAAACTAATGGATGAGGTTGATGGAGCCAAAATATTGTCCAAAGCCAATACCATAACTGCATGCCTTAAAATGTACTGATAAGGTGGGTCAACCTTCTCAATGGTCAACATATCCTGGCTTCTTAAAACCATCCAATTACAAATGAAATACTCCCCCAAACATTGCTATTGGAAGGTTTTATTCTTTGCATGCTTCATTGGCCATGTTGACCTACTCAGGTCTTTATTTGGTCTTCATTTCCACTGCTGCTAAATCAGTGTACTGTAACAGCAGCTATCAGACGAGGCAGGTCACAGTGCCCGGTTTGCAGGAAATGGGTGTTTTTCCTCTTTGATTGCGCTTGTTGTTTGCAATTTAGATGGCAGTCATGAAGTGGAACACTTCTTGGAACTGAGATTACAGGAGAAAGATTGTGGCCTGGTTTGGCTTGGTAATCAGATGTCCATTTTCCCATTTCAATTTAGACCAGAAAGGGTTTCAAATGAATTTACGATTTGTACTGAGAAGCCATTTGTAAGAAAAGGCTATTACTTCTGAATTGCTCACATGGGTTTCATTACTTATTTTCTTTTACTCAGTCTAAGTGGATTAATGGAGGTACACAATATCATAGAGGTCTGTTTTTGTTGGTGCATTCTCGTTTTATTGAAATCCCCCCTACACTGCCCCATGAGTAGGGTTCCTGCTTAACCCTGGCCTTGCTTGTTTTCCTGCACACTGGTCCCAATTTGTTTCCGAGAGAACAAAGAGTTTTGTTCTCTTTGTGAAAAGTGCGCAACCTACAAGCTGTCTTCTCGATGTCAGAAATGCTTATTACTTTCTTCAGGGCAGAAAATTAATTCCGCTGGGACCAATATTTAATATTAATGTCATAAAATATGGATAGATGGTGTGGCGGAGGTGGAGCTCGCTTCTCCCACCAACTAATTCAAGGATATTAGAGCGACTTGTTTGTTTTCATGGTATCCCGTCGTGAAGGCAGGGTCAGGATGAATTAAACGCCACAGTATTACAGCGGGAGAGAGAGAGAAAGAGAGAGAGAGAGAGAGAGAGTTAAAAGTAATCCAGATAAAGAGTTATTTTAAAGCATCCTCTTAAAACGGAGGAAGATGAAGTGTAACCAGTCATGCAAACAGGACCTTAGGAGGGCTATTTTTTTTATGCCTGTTCCATATTAATCATCACCCTAGGTGTGTTTGTTTTAATATGATGAGCATTTGGAAGGTATTAGAAGCTGTTTCGGTTGGGATATTAAACAACAAATTGCTCCTTTGTTGATCTACAATCCCAAGAACACTTTTCTTTCAGTTGCCATTTCGTTTTCCAAGGTTAAAGCGGGAGTAGAAAGTGACCTCCTGGCTCAGCACTTGTTCTGAGGTAAACTAGAATATGTTCATCTTACACAGATGCGACCGCCATATGATAAAAGTAAGATAATGGCAAATATCATTTAAATAAATATCGAATTATATGTTATGGACAAACATTTTCTACATTGGAAAACTACATTCTACATTTTTCTACATTCTACATTCCAAAGTCACAGGAATATGAAAAGGGTACACAATACTCTACCTTGCCTGGATGTATTCCCCTACCAAGTTTGGTGTTCATAGGTGTTCTACATCAGGAGATATGCTCCAAATATGTGTTTTCGATGTTGTAGATTAAAGGTCGGCAGGAACATGAAACGGGTATACGAAACTCTGCCATCCCAAAATCTATTCTCACGCCAAGTATGGTATTTATTGATGATGTAGGTTGGGAGATATGCTTCAGACAAATGTTATGATGGAAGAACAGAACGGGGCAACACTATTTGTCCTCGCCAGCTTGGTTGGTGGGGCATAAAAATGTTGGTGGTAATGGTATGTATTTGAAAAAAATAATGGGAAGATTTTGGTTGCAAATCTGCGACGCACTATTTATTACTCTATAACAGTGCTTCTCAATTATTTTCTGTTACGCCCCCCCTAGCAAGAAGAAAACAATTCGCGCCCCCCCACCACCCACTTTCCGCCACAACTATAAATTATAACTTTTTTCTATAATATAGTTACAGGTATATCTCTTCATTATATCGTATCCTTGTTAACATAAATAAAACAAAAAGAAAGAGATATAGTTCAACTTACAAGAATAACTTTTAACATTTTTATTAGTCTGTAAAAGAAAGTGCATCAATTTGCCTTAAATTTAAAAATAATAATATCCTTGTTACATTTTTGACAAACTTACCACACCATTTGCTGCTGAAAATAAAATCAATAAATAATTAATTCAAATTGACTTCAGAAACATTAACTCAGGAGCACAATATATAAACACTTTAACCTACAAAACAAGAACAAATAGAACAATTTGTGCTGATTTTTTTTTCTCAAAATGAGGAAGCCAAGATTAATGGCTACAATGAGCACGTTTTGCAGCGCACAGCTTCTCAAAGCGAGGTTTGAAGCATGACGCAACTCTCAGCTCCTGCTCAATGTGCAATGAGGGCGCCACTGCCAACTACTGGAGTGGATGTGCAATTACACTTTCTTGTAGTACGGCGGAAAAAAAGCATGTTCTCCTGGGTCACACGCGCCCCCCTCAGCATCCCATTGCGCCCCCCCAGGGGGGCGCGCCCCACTATTTGAGAAGCACTGCTCTATAAATACTTTTCATAAGCTTTAAAACAAAAAAACAATTATTGTAGTCATGTTTTTGGCAGAATTGATAGGATTGCGTTTTCCTACTTTTTTTTTTTTTTTTCCAATTTCTAAACAGGAAGTCTCAAGATTAGTAAGAGGCAACCCAATTATTCTAAAAAAAAGTCTACCTGGAAAAATCAGGAGATGTGACGTTTACTTCAAGGAACATAGAGTGTGTAATGTCTGGAAATTTCACAAAACCCTAGAGCCAGTCCTACTCCGAGACCATGAGATCAATTATTCACTGGAAAATAGTTACATTTACAAGCATCAGTTCCCTTTAATCATACAGCGGCAAGCTGTCCCTTTAATCATACAGTGGCAAAATCAAGGGTTGTTTCAGTATGTGGTGGGTTTTTCTTAGGAGGCCTATGATGGACTAGCATTCCATCCAGGAGGAGTTGAGCTCCTAGTTGCTTCATTCTACAGAAACCGGGAATAAGCTTCAGCCTGGTGAGCCTGTAGGCTGATGTAAAAGCCCAACAGATTTTATCTTACCGCTCCTAAGCAACAACACGCAAATGAAGATGAAATGGAATTTGAATTGGCGAGAACAATTTCAATGGGGGTCATTTCATTATAATTCATGTTTCATCTTGGTCAGTAGGGGGGTTGGAGAAATATGTGGTAAGGGAATATTCACTGGTGAGGACACCTGTCCATCAGAGGTCAACCTGAACATCTTGGGGCAACAAAATCAACCCAATATTTAACAAGATCCTGGTGGAAACCCATGTTTTGACAGAAACTCAAAGCTCAGGATGAACCTGAGGCGCTAATTTAAGCCTGGAATTTTTTTTTTCATTATATTTAGATTCGATCAATAATTATGAATTTGCAATCTTGATTCGGTGTTAGGGGTAGTGGTGGTCTAGTGGAATAAGGCGCTGGATCACTGATCCAAAGGTTGGGGGTTCGGGTCCCACTCTCCACAAGGTTGTCACTGTCTCTCTCCCCCCCCCCCAGTGGAGCTAACTGGGTTATCAAAGGCCGGCCATGTCTCTCACTGTCTATGGTGTGAGGCATGTAAAAGAACCATTGCTGACTTTCGTAAAAAGAGCGATGGCCTGGTGAACTGTCCAGGGTGTACTCTGCCCTCGCCCGAAGTTGGCTGGGATGGGCACCAGCCTCCCCGCGACCCAAATTAGGATTAAGCGGGTACAGAAAATGAACTGATGATTTGGTGTTAATAGACATTTAAACTGTTCATCTCATATTCCATGTTCGATTTTAGGAGGATTAAAGGGTCAATGCTAAATACCAAGGCGAGAATCAGTTTTCCGGGAGCTTCATGGCCCAAAGACAGTTGAGATGTTCACTCTATTGATGCCTGAGGTGGCTACAGCTCACTAAAGAGGGCTGTAACTCTTGAGGTGAACTCAAAATGAGAATAGATGGTAGGTGTCCATCGTGCAGGGAGAACCTAGCCAACCATAAAGGGAAAGATGTATGATGGTATAAGGATGAGTAATTTCACACCAGAGGGGGGAAAAAGAATCACATCACCCACCTCGGCTTTAGTGCTGTATGAAGGTACCACAAAGTTTTCTCCTGGCTGTTGTTGTGTCTTCTTGGTCATAAGTTGCAGGCACTTCAAGACAAGACTCTGAATTTTTTTTTACCGTCTTTATTTTATATCTATTTCATTCTTTTGGGAGTATTTGGCTTGACTTCATGTGTTGTTTGCTGTTAATCGTGGGTACACATGCATGATGTCTATGAAGCACTGTCAAAATATTTACCCTTCAAATTAATACCTCTTAATGAGCAAAGATTTCCTTTAAATCCGTGATAACATCTGGTTGGCAGCATTTTTGAGCTCTCCTGAGCTGAATTTCAGGATATTTTGTTGCATTTAATCTGCCATATTTGAAAATTTTCTCACTCTTGGCAAATATCAAGGCATTGTGTGGCTTTCTTGATAAATTATTACAGAAATATATATTTGTGAGTGGAAGGCCAATTCCCCTCCCCCTTTACAATCCAAAATTAAATCAAAGGATGAAGAGAAAATATCAGAATTTCCTGTTACTTGCATCCAGATGTGTAAACATTTATTTTATTCACCCCCCAGACATCCACCCCCTCCCCGAGTCAATAATTAATTTTATTTGTAGTGGCGAGAGATGGATGTTTTTATTTCCCAAGTAGAGCACTGTTCACTACCATGCAACCTTGTTTCTTATTTCTCTCGAATCATGTTTTTCAATTTAAAATGTCAATTTTCTTTTATGTTTATTAAAAAAAAAATTTTTTTTTTTAATGTACCAAAATATTAATGCATTAATATTGCCTAGATTGACTGAGCAGTTATTAATTAATTTATTCATATACCAAACCATTGAATCCTACTAGGGCAGCAGTGAGGTTGAAGCCGATCACATATCCTCTGAGGTACAGCCTGTACAGCTCGCCGGTCCATGACAGGGCCAACGTGCACACCACAACCATTTACACTCACACCTTCTGGAACAGCCAATTAGCCTTATGTGCATGTCTCTGAAATGTGTAATGAAACCGGAGGAGATCCACACAAGCACGGGGAGACTATGCAACCTTCAAATAAATCCCATCTGCCTGAACTCGAACCCAGGACCTTCCGATTGTGCGGTGGACGTTCTCAGTTCTCAACATCATGCCACCATTCTTTTTGAAGACTATACAATTACTCGCTCTGAGTTTGGACTCACTGGTTTGTGATTTGGGATTTTTTGCATAACGAATAATGCAGCACGAGGACCAGGCACGTTGTTGGATCTGTGAGAGAAAAGCAAGGCGTTTTAAATCTTAAGAAAAGAAGAAACGTTGATCAGAGCCACTGTGTAAGCAACGTACACATCCAGAACAGCAATGTGGGGTGTCCTGAAAAAAGAAAGAATTCACTGCTGGATTATCATCACTACTTCAATATCAATATATACTACAAGGAAATGCTGCACACTGATTGGTTGCTTGAATCAAAATGATGGACACTCACATGACCTGCCTGTCATGGTTAAAACATTTCAGCAATGTTCACCTCACCTTTGGTAAATAATTGTTCATTCATCATTCATTTTCTGTAACCACTTCTAATTAGGGTCTTGGTGGCACTGGCGCCCATCCCAGCCGACTCCGGGTGAAGGCAGGGTACACCCTGAACGGCTCGCTGGGCCATCGCAGCGCAGAAACACGCTGACGGCTTTGCAGCTCCTCTTGATGAAAGTCAGCAATGGTTCTTTTACATGAACCTCTCACCAGAGACAGTGAGAGACATGGCTGGCCTCTGATAACCCAGTTAGTGCCCTGGGGGGACAGTGACACCCCGTTGAGAGTGCAACGTGAACTCCTAACCTTACGATCAGTGATCCAGCATCTTTACCATTAGACCTCCAACTGCCCCGTGAATAATTGATAATTATATTAAACATTTTACATTGATGCTGTAAAACTGGAAAAGAGTTTGAAGGACAAGTGGTCGTGGTGTATGTTTTATCAGCTGTAAACAAACCAAACATTTTTAATCTTTCACAACTTAGCAAAGCACTTTTAGGGGATTTTTTTTTTTTTTTTTTTTTTTTTTACAAAGAATTGCCCCTCTCCTTTCCCCCACCCTCCCGGCTCAATTAAAGTCCAACTAGCCTCTATTATAGATCCCTCGCTCCTCTTGTTGTATATATCAAACCTGAAGCATAATATAAATCCTATGCTGATGATATATTACCACAGTGGAACCACAATATCCACATGGGATCGAATGCAGTGGAGGTTTCAAGGTCGAATAACGACGGACTAAATTGCAGATAGTAATCAACCATTACTAAAGCTTGTTTTTATCCAATTCTCAGATCACAGCTTTACGTTTTTCGCCCAGGTAAAACCACGGAAAATTGGAGTCGCTGTCGCAGGGTCAGCAGATACAAGGCTCGCATTATATTCATCAAAGCACACTCATATAATACAAATTCCTTGATGGAGTCAGTGTGAATCTCAATTAGTTTGCAAATAAACAAAGAAATGGGAGAAAAAAAGCTTTAGAAATCTGAACTACTCGTAGTGGATGCAAAAGCAAAGCAGCAAAGGCAAGGTGGCTGCTCAGCATGTGTGAACATCTTTAGGAGCGCTGAGGAAAGCGTCCCAGGTGGCTCCTGGTGAACATGCTGAGGCCGCGCCAAGTCTCGCAAAGCTGTCATCTTGGCATCTTTGAAAAATCTGAAATATGAGAAGGTTTTCATTTGTTTTCGACATATTTTGAGACCTGATATGTAAGTTCATAGTTTGGGTATTTATTTTAAAATAACCTGATTTTTTTTTTTTATAATGCAGGAAATAATGAAAAAAATATAAAGTAAATGCTTTGTGAGTAGGTAAAGTACATCTGCGACACGCATGGCAGATGATAAAGGGAGATTTGAGCAACCAGTCCAATCTATGCTCGTATTCCGAGAGATAACACAGGAAGCGATAATAATGTATTTTGCAAGATTCCTGTTAAATCATTAAATCTCTTAAAGCTTTTTCTAAAAATAATCGTAGACTTGGTGGTGAGGAAGCAAATCCCACAGTAATGATATCGGCAGAAGTGGACTTTAATTCTGCTTAAGGTACTTATTATCCTGAGAAACATTGAGCTTCTTTCGAAAGAATACTCGCAGTTAATAGAAGAAAAATTGAATTATAACAAATGATTCTGATGCACAAGATCACTGTGTATTGGACTCGGCATAGAGGGAAGCGTTGGGGTCTTCTTATTCTGAACTGACATGAACTTAATCCATTGCAATAAACTAAAATAAAATGTGTAACGGCAAATTCCTGATCATTTTGGAGGCACCAGACCTCCTAAGACCTGAGGCTTGTTTCCGAATTCTGCACTGAAGTATGTTACGGCAGACAGACGGCGGTTTAGGGGGGAAGTCTTATTGATAGACATGCACTGATGGGTGAATATAATTCTTAATCTGACTGTAAACGTGGCATCACTGTAACATTCCATTATAACTAGAAGTGCACCCGAAGAGCGCAAACCCTCACCAAGCACAACAACTCTTATATGACGTGCAAATCTGGATGTACAAGCACGTTAATGTAGGCTTGTAAACTGCCCTATCGTACAGTGTTGGTGAAAGTAAAACTAAGTTTGCGGATCCGCTGCAGTCGCGCTTACAGCCGCTGATCTTAATGTTCATTTTTGGACATGGAGGGTCGCATAAACAGGAAGTGAAGCTTAAATAAAATAAACTGTCTTTCCGAGACAGTATAATGTTTTCTGTTTTAAGTAAAGAATAAAGGCAGAGTGTAACACAGCCCGATGCAAAGCAGAGTGAAGTTTTATGAAAGGATGACATCATACTTTTTTTTTCCTGCTTAAACCTTAATTTAATGCTGAGTAACATTTATGAAGTTAGTTTCTCTTATAAAAAACACTCTTTCGTTCCTCTCATGAACATAAACCAAGTTTGTAAGCAAGGAACTTGATCATTAATAAACAAGGTCATTCATCAACACCTTCTGACCAATCAGATGCAAGAATTTAATAACATTATGGTACGGCAGCCTGACTTTGAAAGTAGAGAAGTTCCAAACTATCTCCTATTAATAGTGTATAGAATTTATTTCCTAATATTAATGACTGGCACTCAGGAGTATTGATCCACTTCTTCTCCTTCTATTGCTTTGTTAGGAAATGTCTCTCATTTCTAGTGGAAATGTCTATTATGTAGCATCAATATTGGATTATGTGGATTTAATTCCGTTTTTTTCCCTACTCTTAAGTGTGTGTTTTTTTTTAAAAACATGAGTAGTACTTGGAAGACTATTGAGATCAATATCATAAATACTGTGCGGCCAAAGTTCTCGCTTTCCAAACTTTTTAAGATCAGGCTGCTTAGAAAAGCTGATCATCACGACACAAGGATGAAGATCTCAGTCCATCATATGGTAGTTATGAATTGTCGTGATGAGACTTTAGTTCACACACTCAGGTGTATTTCGATTCGGACCCTCACCTCGAATGCCAATCGGGCTGAAACAAAAGAAATAAACGGGCCTGTTGAACGCGTAAATAAAAAAAGAGATGTACAAATCAGTCCAACTTCTGCCCTGAATCCTCTCTTGGCTGATGAATGAAAAGTGAAGAGATGTACAGTGATCCCTCACTTTTCGCGGTTAATGGGGACTGAGACCCTCCGCGAATGCCAAATTTCAGTGAAGTAGGATCAACCCCCCTGCCTGACATGTATGTGTGTTTATAATAGCAATAAATACACATTTAGCGCTATAAATGCTTATAATAACAATTAAACATTCAAAAATAATGCATAAGATGTAAATAAAATATAAATACACACACATACAGACGTGTGCACGCACACACACACACACACACACACACACACACACACACACACACACACACACAGACGCACGCACACACACTCAGATGTGCACCTCAAATAAAAATGTAAGTAGTTTTGTTGGGGGGTTTTGGGTTGTTTTTTGTTTTTGTTTGTTTGGGGTTTTTCTTTTGCATGATTGGCCTTGTTTTGCAACATTTTTCTTAACTTTTCCCCTATTTTTCCTTAATTTCCTTATTTTTTTATTTTTCAATGAATATTTTTGAAAACCGTGTGATGCACTGAAGCCGCAGGAACTGAAACGCAAAGTATCTTAGTGATCGCTGTACTGTATTTTGCAGGAAAAGTCAAAAGCAAAAGTAGTGCAGTGCACAAAAAAAAAAAAAAAAAAAAAAAAAAAAAAACTTCTGTTGCACGCCTTGGAAATTACACATGAATAAAGCATAAAGCAATACAGAGCTGCCATTCAAGGCCATGGAGCCCTATGAAGATAAACTGATATTAATTACAAAATATTGTGGGAGAAAAACGGAAAACGCTTTGAAATGAATGGGGAAAGTAGAACAGATCGCCGGAGTATATGACAGTTAGGAATGGGCATTGCTTTGATTTAAGACCTTATCTGCTTATTGTGTAATAAATCTCTCCGATACGGGGCCCTGTGTAACCTTTACATAATAACTCAACAACTGCTGTCGAGTTTTTCTAAATAGGTTAATGCCGTCATCAACTTTTTTATCCTTTTCAGATGAAAAAAAAAGAAGCCAGTCGATTCCCGAGCACCATGGCAACATTGCAGCGATCAGATTAATCACCGCCGAGTGGGTTTGAATGTCAAAAGGTGGGGAGGTGGCGATTGGGGATAATGATAAGGAATATCACACCTTTACATTTCTAAATGACTGATTTTCGATCATCTTGGCCTGAGTAAACAAGAAAATAATGTTTCAACATCAAAACAAAACAGCCCCGGACCGAAGAACGATCGCCACCACGGAGGTTTTTAACTGGAGGTGAAATGAGTAATGAGTGAATGCATTAAATGGGTAAAAGTCTTATTCGAAGTGATCACAGGCTATTTTATATCCTCCCTCACATCAATATTGCAGCAGTCAATAAAAACACTCCATCCTTAGTGATTTTTAACCCGTATTAAACATACGCGATCAATAGCGCGGAGGCGTTTCCGACTCGAGCATAAATGTGTTTGTGTTAGGGACGGACGTTTTTACAAATCGCTGTGGGTGTATTGTTATGACAGGAGATGTATATGTTATGGCTCTGACTGCACAGCTGTTTCACTTATCATCATCGATAAGCACAACTTTTATTCAGGGTTTTTTTTCATGGCGGAAGAAGTGCAGAAAAGCCAATCAGTATCCTGTCCAGACACCACCTCCAATGAAAAGTTACATTTATAGAAGTTACTTCATCTATACCTACTCGGATATTCATGATTTTTTTTTTTTTTTTTTTTTTTTTTGAATAATGAAGCCTGACGTTGTATAAGTAGCAAGACTGCTAAGCAATCAATCCTAAGAAAAATATTCTGCTCAGATAAATCTAGAATATTTAAAACTCGATTAGATAGAATACTAAAGCATGTAAAGCACGTAGCAACAAAGTGTAACTGCGCGTAAATGCAATGCTAATATACAAGTCATCACACGTCAGCTAATTCAACACATCGATTTACAAAACTAAAATTGTTGATTTTTATCACTAAATTATAAAACATAGGTAGCGAAGTGATCAGATTTACAAAGCTTTGTAAGCTAGCGACTTTAGGAACATACAGTACTATTAAAACTGTAAATAGCAAATACAGTAATACCTTGAGTTACAAGAGTCTTTTATAATGAATTTTCCAATATACGACCTTCGATCCCACCAAAAATCTCCCCCATACAACGACCAAAATTCTGCTGGGGAAATGGCTTTTCCAGGCCGATTACCCTTGGATTCTTCAGCAAGTGTTCCTTTGTGCTCCCAAAACACCTTGTGCAGTGCTTCTCCATTATTTTCTGTGATGCCCCCGATAGGAAGAAAAAAATAATAATTTAGTCTAGCACCCCATGCCCGATTATAAATAGTGTTTACTGCACTTCATATCGTTTGCTCCGTGCTTTTTCCCTGCACCATAGGGATTACAGTGACAGCGCCACTGCCACCTAGTACAGAGGACGCGCAATTACACTTAATTCTAGTACAGTATGGCAAAAAAACATGTTCCTCGAGGTCATACGTACCCCCCCCCCGGGGCATCACACCCTGTCCCACTATTTGAGAAACACTGGCCTTGTAGGAGCTCACCATGAGCCTTTCTTTGCTGGAATTCGTAGCATGCACATGCACAAAATTCTACTCCTTCGCTGTTACTCACCACCTCATGCCTGCTCATGTGACATCTTCACACTCACGTGACATCTTTGCCTCAGTTGATGATCGGAATGGTTAGTTAACTTTTGTTGTTTATTCTTGTTTTATTATTATTTATTGGAATGGATAAATTGGTTTTCTATTATGTCCGATGGGAATCTTTGTTTTAGCTAACAAATATTTTGACTTACGAGCTTGCCCTCGGAACAGATTAATTTTGTAAGTCAAGGCACCACTGTAACACCAACTTAAATTAACTAGTTTTTACTGTTGCTAATACACTACTTCATAAATAACTACTTGTATTAGCTAAAACTGTTAGCTATTTCTTTAATTAAAACAGAACAAGCTGCGAAATTAAACAACATACTTAACAAAATGTGACTCATGAACTATTTTAAAAAGCGTTTGCAAATTCTAGCAAACAGTAATCAACAAAATGTATTGAACTAGCTAAATGAGGACATGAATTAAAAATAAAAACATAAAAAGTTTTTTTATCACATTAATTTACAAAAAAAATCCAAGCTACCTATGAAATTCAGGAATGTTCTATACAGTCTATCACGAACTAGCGAATTTTAAACTGTAACCTAAAACACGACTAGCTAGGAACTTTAATGATATAATTTAGGAAACGTATCTCGTTAGCTAATTTTGCAATGCAGCCATGAGGCGGGGGGGGGCACTAACCAGTGTCTCTCCCCCTTATGCCGGTCCCAAGCCCGGATAAATGCAGAGGGTTGCGACAGGAAGGGCATCCGGCGTAAAACTTCTGCCAAAAAAAAAAAAAATGCGAATGATCAAAACAGAATTCATACCGGATCGGTCGAGGCCCGGGTTAACAACGACCGCCATCAGTGCTGTCAACCAACAGGGTGCTGATGGAAATTGGACTACTGTTGGTCGAAGACGTCGAAGAAGGAGAGGCGGAAGGCGTGTCCGTAGGCAGAGAGAGAAGAGGAAATGCGTGAGCCTCGGACTGAGAGTAGGGACTTTGAATGTTGGAACTATGCAAGGAAAAGATAGGGAGCTGGCTGACATGATGCAGAGGAGGAAGGTGGACATACTGTGTGTTCAGGAGACAAGGTGGAAAGGTAGAAAGGCTAAAAGCTTAGGAGCAGGGTTTAAACTGTTTTATAATGGTGTGGATGGGAAGAGAAATGGAGTAGGAGTCATCTTGAAGGAGGGGTTTGTCAGGAATGTTCTAGAAGTGAAAAGAGTGTCAGACAGAGTGATGAGTCTCAAGTTAGAAATTGAAGGCGTGATAGTCAATGTTGTTAGTGCTTATGCCCCACAGGCAGGATGTAAGCTAGAAGAGAAGGAGAGATTCTGGAGTGAGTTAGATGAAGTGATGCAGAGTACCCCAGAGGTGAAAGAGTGGTCATTGGAGCAGACTTCAATGGACATGTTGGTGCAGGCAACAGAGGGGACGAGGAAGTGATGGGCAGGTTTGGTATCCAGGACAGGAACACAGAAGGACAGATGTTGATCGATTTTGCAAAAAGGATGGAAATGGCTGTGGTGAATACTTTCTTCAAGAAGAAACAGAAGCATAGGGTGACTTATGAAAGCGGAGGTAAGAGCACACAGGTAGACTACATCTTGTGTAGGCGATGTAATTTGAAGGAAGTCAGTGACTGCAAAGTAGTAGTGGGTGAGAGTGTTGCCAAACAGCATAGGATGGTGGTGTGCAGGATGACACTGATGGTGAGAAAGGTGAAAAGGCAAAGGTAGAGCAGAAGACAAAGTGGTGGAAGCTGAAAAAGGAAGAGTGTCGTGTTGTCTTCAAGGAGGAGTTGAAACAGGCTTTGGGTAGTCAGGAAGTGCTTCCAGAGGACTGGACAACCACAGCCAATGTGATCAGGGAGACCGGTAGGAGAGTACTTGGTGTGTCCTCTGGAAGGAAAGTAGATAAGGAAACTTGGTGGTGGAATGAGGAAGTGCAGGAGTGTGTACAAAAGAAGAGGTTAGCCAAGAAGAAGTGGGACATTGAGAGGACCGAAGAGAGTAAACAGGAGTACAGGGAGACACAGCGTAAGGCGAAGGTAGCAGTGGCTAAGGCCAAACAGAGGGCGTATGATGACTTGTATGATAGGTTGAACAGTAAGGAGGGAGAAAATGATCTATACAGGTTAGCACAGCAGAGAAATAGAGATGGGAAAGACGTGCAGCAAGTTAGAGTGATAAAGGACAGAGAGGGAAATGTATTGACTGATGACAGAAGTGTGCTGGGAAGATGGAAAGAGTACTTTGAAGAGCTGATGAATGAGGAAAATGAGAGAGAAAAAAAAGAGTAGAAGGGGTGACCATTGAGGAGCAGGAAGTAGCAAAGATTAGTAAGGGAGAAGTGAGGAGGGCATTGAAGAGGATGAAGAGTGGAAAGGCAGTTGGCCCTGATGACATACCAGGTGAGGTATGGAAGGGGCTGGGGGAGGTAGCAGTAGATTTTCTGACAAGAATATTCAACAAGGTCTTAGAAAGTGAGCAGATGCCAGAGGAATGGAGGAGAAGTGTGCTTGTGCCCATTTTTAAGAACAAGGGCGATGTACAGAGTTGTGGCAACTACAGAGGGATAAAGTTGATGAGCCATACAATGAAGCTATGGGAAAGAATAGTGGAAGCAAGACTAAGGGCAGAGGTCAGCATTTGTGAACAACAGTTTGGTTTCATGCCAAGAAAGAGCACCACAGATGCAGTGTTTGCTTTGAGGATGTTAATAGAGAAGTACAGAGAAGGTCAGAAGGAGCTGCATTGTGCCTTTGTGGATCTGGAGAAAGCATATGACAGGGTGCCGAGAGAAGAACTGTGGTATTGTATGAGGAAGTCTGGAGTGGCAGAGAAGTATGTTAGAGTGGTGCAGGACATGTATGATAGATGTAAGACAGTGGTGAGGTGTGCTGTCGGTGTGACAGAAGAGTTCAAGGTGGAGGTGGGACTGCATCAAGGGTCAGCTCTCAGCCCCTTCTTGTTTGCTATGGTGATGGACAGGCTAACAGATGAGGTTAGACAAGAATCTCCATGGACTATGATGTTTGCAGATGACATAGTGATCTGTAGTGAGAGCAGAGACCAAGTGGAGGAAAATCTAGAGAGGTGGAGGTATGCCCTGGAAAGGAGGGGATTGAAGGTTAGTCTTAGTAAGACAGAATACATGTGTGTGAACGACAAGGACCCAAGAGGAACTTTGAGGTTACAGGGGGCAGAGATAAAGAAGGTGGAGGATTTTAAGTACTTAGGCTCAACAATCCAGAGCAATGGAGAGTGTGGAAAAGAGGTAAAGAAAGCGCCTGCAGGCAGGTTGGAATGGATGGAGAAAAGTGTCCGGTGTGATGTGTGATAGGAGAGTATCGGCAAGAATGAAGGGAAAAGTGTACAAGACGGTGATGAGGCCAGCAATGTTGTATGGTTTAGAGACAGTGGCCCTGGGGAAAAGACAGGAGTCAGAGTTGGAGGTAGCGGAGATGAAAATGTTGAGGTTCTCTTTGGGAGTAACGAGGATGGATAGGATCAGAAATGAGTACATCAGAGGGACAGCACATGTTAGATGTTTTGGAGACAAAGTCAGAGAGGCTAGATTGAGATGGTTTGGACATGTACAGAGGAGGGATAGTGAGTATATTGGTCGTAGGATGCTGAGGTTGGAACTACCAGGCAAAAGGCCCAGAGGAAGACCAAAGAGAAGATTTATGGATGCAGTGAAGGCGGACATGAAGGTCGTTGGAGTAAGAGTAGAAGATGCAGAGGATAGGGAGAGATGGAGGCAGATCATTTGCTGTGGCGACCCCTGAAGGGAACAGCCGAAAGGAAAAGAAGAAGATCTCGTTAGCTAATTTTGCGGAATTTGAGCTTAACAAACTGTTAATTACTAAATAAATATTTACCTGACATATGATTTGCGTACTGTATTTGTGAAGAATTTTAATCACGCCGCTCATTTGAAAAGGGTCACAGAAGCAATTCTAGGTAAGCTGAAGGGCAACTGGAAGTCTTTTGATGAAAACTGTGCCGGACAGATCGGACATGTTCAAAACGGGATCGAAGGAAGCGTCACTGTCGAAGTCTATTAGATTTTGATAAACAACTAAAAAAAAAAAGACGCGTTTGGCAGCAGACACAGGTTTTGGGATCCAACTTTAATCATAACCTTCCCTTTGCTACATCTGCTTATTTTTGACAGTTGAGAAGATGGGATGAATAAAAATGATGACAGGGAGCCGAGAATGAACGCAGGCCGATCGCTCTGTCTATCCGAGCCAGCTATCACAGCAAGACCCTCAGGACTGAATGTGGTCAAATATAGCCAATCAATCTCCAAAACTTTCTCCCTCGCAGAACTAATGAAAACTAATGGTTGGCTTGTGGAGAAACTCATCCATCCTGCTTGTTTTCTCTGAACAACTACATGTTGGACTCGAAGGCTGAGATTTATGTTGCATTTTTGGGAGACTGAGAAGATGGAACCAGTAGCAGGAACAACCAATTATATCGAAATTAACTTGATTGTCTGGAGTCATGTTGTTGGATCTCAAGATTCGTTTGAATGGACATTATGGTGCTTCTGAAAGTTCTTGAAATTCCATCACTCCTGAGAAGAAGTCAGCGATTCCTGGAGGTCTGGGTAGTGAAATTATATTTCCGGGCCAATTCAATACGGTCAAGATTAGTTATGAATTATTTGTGGCTTGTTGTTGCTGGTGACGCCAATCAAAAGTGGCCCAAGGCAATATTGGGCCCAATCCCAGACCTGAATAGAAAGCGACTTTGATTTTTCACTTCATTTCATTTCTCGTCTGTCAAATTCGTTTCTCTCCATTGACGGCTCTTTCGCCACATTTCCGATGCGCCTGTCGTCATCATGGGGAAGAAAGTGAAATGGGGTTGAGATGAGACAGCTGTTGCCCCAGTAATCCGACTGCACACTGTAATCACCACCCACCCACCTATACACACACACACACACACACACACACACACACACACACACACACACACACACACACACACACACACACACACACTTGTTCCAATAGAAAATGATTCATCGGAAAAACAATAGCGGGCCCTGCAAATCCCCGAGTCCGTCTTGCCGTGACCGAGGGCTTTGCCTGTCTAAGGTTATTGTTGTTTGAGGATATGACTCACTCATTACTTTGTACATAATGTCATGAGGCATCACCAAATTTCCATTTTAAAGTTTTTTCCCATTTTCTTTTTTTTTTTTTTAGGTATAGAGGCGAATGTCATGCATAATATGTGACTTATGTTGAGCCTTTAAGACATACTGCATATTTAAGAGCGTATCTCTCGCTCTCTGAGCTGAATTCAGGAGCCATTTTGGCTCAGGCTTTTTATATCTGGGTGACTGCAGCCCTATTTACTCATCCCGGAGGTGTCCGGTTGTCTGGTCGGCTGTGTCCCTCCTATGGGCAACTAATAGAAAAAAAACAAAAAAACAAAAACACTGGTGCTTCTGGGTGACCTCAAATCTCAGCGGAGGTTCATCACATGAATAAGAATCAGAGCTCGTAACGGCATCTCGTCGTCTAGTCCCGCAGGGACACTCGTAGGGACGTCAACCATGGGACGGAGCAGGATTGACCAGAGTCCAGAGAAACCCAAGCTTTTGTAAGAAGTGCTGTCCTGGAACAGAGATTTATTAGCCATCGAGGACGCGTTCGTTGCTCCCTCTGTATTGTGTGTCTGTCCAGACCTTCGTGCCACCGTCCTTGTGGGGATTGATTTAAGGCCCAAGCCATAGATGGTATATCAACTCTCATTCTCTCCTCTCCATTCTCACACACTCCTTTTATCTCCCATGTACTTATCCATGTATCCAGCCAATACACTGTTTCTCTTTGTGTGTGTGTGTGTGTGTGTGTGTGTGTGTGTGTGTGTTTGTGTGTGTTTAAAACCCTGTTCCCATATGGATTACATATGCGGAATATAATAATAAAATATAGTGAGTTTGTAAAGTGTATTGATTTGTCAGTGGTTGATGTGATGGCGTAGCGGTTAGCATGTCCACCTACCAGCAAAGAAGTTCCGAGTCCTGGGTTCGGCAAGGGTGCTCCTGTGTGACGTTTTCATGTTCTTCCCATGCTTGTGTGAGATACATACTCCCTCTACATCAGGGGTGTCAAACTCGTGCCACAAAGGGCCATGTGGCTGCAGGTTTTTGTTTCAACCAAGCATCAGCACACCTGACTTGGCTCATTCAAACAACTGATAAGAGTCTTCAGGCAGTTGATTGGTGAATCTGTGTGCTCTGTCCAGAGACTGACCAATCAAACGCCTGAAGACTCTTATCAGTTGTTTGAATGAGCCAAGTCAGGTGTGCTGATGCTTGGTTGAAACAAAAACCTGCAGCCACATGGCCCTATGTGGCACGAGTTTGACACCCCTGCTCTACATGCTCAGGTTTCCTCCCACAGTCCAAAGACATGTACATGAGGCTAATCGGCTACTTCAAATTGTGCCAGGTTTGAATACGGAAGGGAATGGTTATGGGCTGCAGTCCCCAAGCAACCGTAGTAGTATTAAATAGTTTGGTAAGTGAATGATTCGTAAAAATCAGAAGGTGTGGAACCTGATTCGGAATACGCGTAAACACTGATGAAACCTTTAGTCAGCGATTATGGAGTCTACCCCAGCAATAAAGCTAAACGGATATGACTCCATGTTTAACCTGTTGGTGATAAATTTGAAGCGAGGATTTAATTTGGATTACCTGGTAACAGTTCTTGTTCGTCTCTTGTTGCAGTTTTGTCTGATTCGCAAATTCCAGCAATACAGGCGGTCCTTGACTTATGTGGTTCTCGACTTATGACACTTCGACTTCACGACGCTACTAAATATCTGTACGCCGCTGTGCATGTAAGTTCCTATGACGCGTACTAGTTTTTAACGCAGAGTGCGCATTAATACACAGCTACGCAGTGCTACGCGGTCATCAGCATTGTCAATTTTGTCTCGTGGCGACTCATAGTAATGTATTTTATTGCATTATATATTTATTTTATTTTAATTGAAATGTCTATTTTAATTGTCTGCACTGTTTTCCCATGGATAGGAGGAATACTACATGTATGTGGTTCGTTATTTAGAAATTTAGGGGGTATTTAGGGGTTAAAAATCCGACTTACGCGGAATTCCGAGTTACGACGCGTCATAGGAAAGAACTCGTTCGTGACTCGAGGACCGCCTCTATCTGTTCGGTGGTGGTGGTGGGTTTCGCAAAAAGCAAACATTCCTCGACATGCGTTTAAACTGCGTTCAGCGCACCTTCGTTAGTGTGTGAGCACTTTATGTAAATAGCAGTCATATTTCTGTATATTTGGTTTATTGGAGCTGCAGACGTGTCAGCAAACTCTGAAAAGCATCCCACACAAGAATTCGTTTGAGCGTGTGAGAGAGAGAGAGAGAGAAACTCATAAAAATCCCTGTTCAATAATTCAGAAGGCAAATATTATATTACCGGACTTTGTTTATAAACCGGTCGCCCAGTGTGTATGCGCCTTACGCCCCTGGGCATCGACGGTCCTATGAGGGGGAAAAGCCAAGGAAAGGGGTGGTGAAAAAAAGATGGAGATGATGAAGAAGGCCGCCTGTAGCACAGTGGATGTTTGTATGATTTAATTTTTTTCTTTTGAAGAAGAAGACGACGAATCTGGAGGGTGAATATTTTTTAAATTAATAGTAAGTACTGATTGGATTTTGTATCCATTGTGAACTGAAATTCGGTGCGAATTTGCTCCAGAGGATTTCTCATCCAACACAACACTGACTGGGAATAAAACAGTCCCGCAGTTCCAATCTGTAACAGCTCACTCTCAATCCTCAAAAAAAAAAAAAAAAAAAAAAAAAAAAACTCCAAACATTGATTCAGTGCTTTCGAGATGCTCTGTGAAGTGTAATTTGATAGAAAATGTGATGTAAAATGTCCCGGGCAGTGAGCATTTAGTCTTTTTCACGCCGCACTGCTCCTTTGATGGAACTTGTGTAAGTCGTGATGGTTTAAAAAATAAATAAATAAATAAAGACAAAGCTACAGGCCGGGATTTCCCATTACAGTCAACACGTTTTAAATAAAGCAGGTCGTGCCGTGCACCCAGAGATGATGTATCATAGTGATAGCATACTAACTAAACCTGATATTACCCTCTGCGTCCATACATTACATTGCTGCTGGCTTAATGAATCCCTTGCTTTTATTTATGACCCTTTTGTAGTGCTGAGAAATTAACATAATCACCTCCGGAAGAATTAATCGGATCATAAATACTCTTCAGTTCTCTTGGTAGTTTCTGCAGGTTGAAGTCTTTCATTTCGCACGTTATGAGATTGAGAAGTATCAAACTGCACAGATCTACATCTGTCTATCTGCCTATAAATATGTGTGTGTGTGTGTGTGTGTGTGTGTGACTGGAAATACATATAGTATATAAACATGAGTGCATTTCTGCCCTGTAGTCCCTCGCCAGACTCCAGTACAGTATTGATGCCATTATAACCTTATTTTGACAGAATGAGCCATGCGAAGGATAAATCAGAGGCGATAAAGCCCGCGCCCACAGGGTTATGGGCTCAGGTCTTGTCAATTTTGATCACTATCCCATCCACATGTACAGAGTAATAAAGTCTCCAAGATCACGGAGCAACACACACTTGAGGCGACACAGAGGGCAAATAATAGACGAGTGTCAGACAAGAGCAACTCTAAAAGCGATGAAAGTTTAAGGAGGAGTTCGCGTACGCCGGAAGAAAACAAAATTGACTTTATATTGGTGTTTGTTTATTCTCTTCTCTATTTACACATGGAACTTTTAGACATTTACAATCGATTAAGTTGAGTGAATTTTTGAATGGCTTTAATATAAGTTTACGGATTTATTTAAAAATACACGAGTGGTGAAATTCTTCATGTCGTGCGAGTTGATTGTCGTTATTAATAACAGCATATCCATCTTATTTTATCTTTTGTATGAAACAGAAACATTGCCTCTGTTGTACTTTTTATCTGTTCCCAGTTCCCGAACTCGCTCTCATTTCAGTTTGAGCAGCGAATTGCGGTCTTTCCAGCACCTTACTTTTAAAAGCCAACCAAGAGGCCGCAAAGCACAGGTTAGCTTAACGCACTCGTAATACGAAACCCGCAAACTATTATTAATGCTGGGGACTCATTCCGTGAATAATAAATACATCAATTACATAAACAAATTAACATCATACAAGAAACTTAAAATCGCATGAACTGGATGTCAGCATGCTGGTTGGCTCGTCATTACGCATGATGATGTAGTTCTGGGAAACAGAAAGCTCGGAAGGGACTTTTCATGGATATTGATTGACATTTACTGAAGATAAAGACAAATCATGAGGGCAGCCGTGATCCAGTTCTAGTTCACGCACAGAAACACGGATGAGAATGGAGTTAGGTTGGCAAGCGGCCCAGAATCTCTGGAGTCTGGTTAGCAGTGACTGTCAGGGCTTACACTGGGCTTACAATGGACAGCCCAACAAGAGGCTACTTGGCAGCACTGGGTGCTGGGGATGTAGGAACTAGGGAAGATACACTCAGATAACACAGACGCACTTCCAACAGGTTTACCACTGGATAGGTTGGCTACCGCTAGGCTAACACTTAACAGGCTAGTTAGCGTGTCATCAGTGCATCGCGAGGAGGCTGGTGCCCATCCCAGCCGACTCTGTACGAGGGCAGAGTACACCCTGGATGGCTCGCTAGGCCATCGCAGGGTGGAAACATGCTGACGGCTATGCAGCTACCCTTGTTGAAAGTCAGCAATGGTTCTTTTACATGAACCTCCCACCATAGACATGAGAGGAATGGCTGGCCTTTGATAACGCAGTTAGTGCACTGGGGGAACAGTGACAACCTATTGAGAGTGCGGTTTGAACCCACAACCTTGGGATCAGTGATCCAGTACCCTACCACCAGGCCACCTCTGTCTGGTCATCAGTTCATATTTCTTGTTAAATAATATTTTTTTAGTAACCTTAGACCTTGATCATGTGACACATTGGCTGCACAAGTCCCTGAATGGTTACTATAGAAACGATAATGTATTCATGTTTGATGGTTATAGTGAAATTTCTTAAAGACTTGGCATGCTTGGTGTGTTTTTCGAGATCCCAGTCTCCGCAGCCGTAACCCTGGTGTTGCTTGGCTTGTTTTTCACGCGTGCGCTTTTTCCAGTCCACTCGTTTTAATAAACAAGCCTTTCTGAAGAACCTATCCGATTCACGTGTGTAAGTGCAGCTCAGAATCAGCAGCGTCACAGTCCAGCTCCTCCGGTTCCCTCAATTATCGCCTTCGTGGAACTTCCTCACTAATCGCCGCGGTGCTTGTGTGAGTCGAATTTAACAAGAGGATCACTAAAGGTCATTCAGCTGTAAACAAATTGTGGGGAGAAGACACTCGTTTGCAATTAAGGCCCTAAACCCGTTCGCAACTGAAGACTCTCGCTTAAGGAGTGCTGAGAGTGCCGATTGTTTCTGCTCAACGTGATGTAATAAGGCGAGCGGAGATGCTGTATGCGAAATAAACACCTAACTAGCATGACATCACCGGACGCCCAACAGTGGCGTCCTCTCTGCACCATACTCTTCGTTTTTGAGAAGGATACGGCTGGTGAAGTGAGCAGTGGTTTCTTGTGACACAAACCAAATAAGGGGGTTTCATGAGAAATTTACGATGTGAGTCACCATGTGTGTGTTTGGTGGTGGTGGTGGTGGTGGTGGTGGTGGTGGTTGGGGGGTTGGTGGGTCGGGATCATATTTGAGTTGAAAAAAAGTTCACTGTCTATTATTTAATTTGTATTTTTTATTAATTTATTTTGCATTTTAAATGTTTTGCATCTGCACGTATTCATGTGTTTATCTATTTCTATTGCCCTTTCTTGGTTTATCTGTATATCTAGCTATATTTGCCTACCTACCTACATACATACATACATACACCTATTCCATGTTTTTTGTTTACTCTGTATGTGCGATGTACTGGTTCTTTGTCTTTACTTCGTCTTTCTGTTTCTATTTTCTTTCTGTGTGTCACACGTAGAGAAAGGAGGATACAGGCGCAGATGAAAGAGCTTATCAGAAACACAGACAGGGAAAATCCGAAGCATAAGGCACCCTAGTAGTCAGGAAAGAGGCAGGCAATATGGCAATCGGTAAACAACTTTATCCAGGCAGAAAAAAAAAAAAAAAGAATTAAAAAAAAGAAGCAAAGTCTAGGTACACAAATGGTACTGAGAACCAGAATAACAATAACATCACCATTAGCATTATGGCTTGTTAATTGTCACTGCAACATCTGTATGCTGTGGGTCTTCCCAGGGAGGTGCAGCCTGGAAGCCCGGCCTGTGGCCTCTTTTTGGTGCAAGGATGAACCCCCTTAACACGAAAGAGCAGCAGCTCCTGACACTTGAATGTTAGAGAACAGAGGCAAGGCAAAGAGCCTGAGGGCACCTTGCTGACCAGGAGGCCTGCACCCTCTAAGCCTTTGGTGAGAACTCTGAAGAAGCTTGGAGAAGGAGCCAGTTGTCCTGTTGCCTGCCGTGGACAGATTTACAGCTGCAAATAAAAAAAAAGCACGTTCTGCTTGGTGCTGAAACTCGGGGACAGGGAAGCAAGCGACTTCTAATTTTCCGAATGCTTTTTTTTTTTTTTTTTTTTAAATAAATTCAAAATAAATTGCAGCTTCTATTTCATTGGTCTCATTTTATAATCATGGGAGATGCAAATTTTTGCCCGGAGCTGCACAGAATCCTGTGATACGCTGTAGCAGCTGGAAATGTGAGAGAAAGCAAAGAAAGTATGTGTGTATGAGATACTGTACAATCGTGTGTGTGTGTGTGTGTGTGTGTGTGTGTGTGTGTGTGTGCGCGTGTGTGTGTGTGTGTGTGTGCATGCGTGCACGCGCGCGTGTGTGTGTGCATGTGTGTGTGTGTGTGTGTGTGTGTGTGTGTGTGTGTGTGTGTGTGTGTGTGTGTGTGTGTGTGTGTAAATATTACATACTCAGGACCTGAATACCTTCAGAACTAGCAGAATGAGGACATTTTGGCTGACCCTGACTCATTTTTAAAGGGTTGCTTGAGGATTAAGATATGAGTTCAGGTTATAATTCAAGTTTATATTAGAATAAGGGAAACAGTTAGGATAAATGGAATAGGACTGTGCATTATGCCAATAAATGTCCCCAGAAAGCTTGAAGTACAAATGTATGCGTGTGTGTGTGTGTGTGTGTGTGTGTGTGTGTGTGTGTGTGTGTGTGTGTGTGTGTGTGTGTGTGTGTGTGTGTGTGTGACTGGAGGGCACCAGCAGGCTCAAGAGTGTGACTGAGCTCGGCAAGCTTTCGAAAACATCAGAACAGCAGTTGGGAGATTGAAACAGGTGCGATGCTGTATTAGGTCCTGAGGGGAACGGTGCTTTGATGTGCTCAAAAGGAACCATCGTTGGCTGTAAATGTATCTCTATATCGTATTTTCTCCCTTTGAGAGTGAATCAATCTCAGCGCAGTCCAGCCCGCGGTCTCCTGTTTAAGATTCAGGTCAGATTTTGATTAATGGAAGAGAGATTTTTTTTTTTTTGGAAGAGAGGGGATCGACCAGAGGAGACTCGGCAGACAATTGCTCTGAGCGATGATTCATTTGTAAATTTCAATTTAGGGAAAGCAGTGTGTCTTGCGACCTTAAAAAAAAAAATCAAACAGAGATGTGCTGCACATTAGTTTGGATTTGTGACATTTTTGCAGAGATTCGCCATATACGGACTTGCACGTGAAATAAAATGCAGTTGTGTGTAAATTTATATTTAATACCCCTATTTCACTGGAGCGTGGAATGCAAGGATCATGGCGGAAAGGTGTGGAACGCACTCTGTGGAGGAGCTTTGGCATTTTTACACGGACAATGGGTCAAAAATCTATGTAAAATTGCACATTTGGAACACCTTCGGAACGATCACGGGATGTGTGGAAAGGACACAGAAAGACCGTGGTACAATGTCGGAATACATGCGTAAAAGCGCTCGGATCACCTTCAGAACCAGTGCGGACAGCAAAGGAAGACCTTTGGATAATTCACGGACCGCACATGGAAAGGACGGAACGTTTGCGGAACGACCGTGGCACTACTCCTTTTTAGAAGGAAGACCCACGGAATGAAGGCGGAACATTCACGTTCAACATGGAATGACTGAGGAATGACTGAGGAATACCCTGCGTAACCACGTTTCAATGAGGAAAAATCGGCAAAGATCAAAGAATTTGCTCCTGATTCTGCCTATAAATATGCGGAATGACCAAGGAAGCTCATTCGCTCAGTCATACTATATGTTTGTAATGTGCAATATGTTTATAATTTACAATTGATTTAAAAATGCACTTCAATCATTCCAGACTAAAAACCATACACACAAGTCCAAACCACAGTGATTATCACTTTAAAACTTTATTACATGAACAGGAAAAATAAAGTGAACGAACTGGAATAATTTATAGTGGAAGTAACTTCCTTGAGTGTTCCGCAAGTCTTCCGTTTTATCCGAAACCATTCCGCAAACCTTCCGTGAGTATTCTTTGGAGATTCTGTGGCCACTTTTGACCACCCGGAAGAAGGAGGAATGTTCGCAAATGTTCACGGAAGACTTGGGGAATAAAAGGAATGATCACGGCACGTTTGCGGAAAGGCCGGAATGTTTGCGGAAGGACTGCGGAACGTAAGGGAACACTGTCGGAAAATTTTTCCGTAAATTTTTTCGTTTTTCCGTTTCGCGGAAGATTTTGGCCTGACGGAAGGGGAGGAATACCTTTGGAATCGTACGGAAGGACACAGAAGATGACGGAGGATGAACAATGGAGGATGACTACGGTTTTGCTTCCGCGAGTCTGCGGCGCTCCAGTGAAATGGGGGTATAAGATTAGATTATTGTGAAGAGATCATATGAGTGTTGTATTTTAGTGTGCAGTGCGTACGTGCTATTGTATATTAATAAAATGGTCATCATAATAACAATATTATTTGTAGTTAATAGTTAATGTAATTTTTTATTTATGTAGAATGTTCATTGCAATAAATCTGGAATTGTACATTTTCCCAAAACAGTGAGGAGTGAGAAATCTGTGTGAGAAAAGTTTAGTAACAGATGGGATCCATACACAAGGTAAAGACGCGGCGAGCCATCCAGGAGCATAATCTGCGCCCAAACAATTCAGCACGCCTCCAGTTCAAGACTGCCGTGTGTCACATTGAGGATTATGGGTCCAATTTGTTATAAAAATGTTACTTATTTTTATTCTCCGGAAATGTTCCTCCTTCTTCTTGCCGCCTTTTTTCTTGCCCCTACCATTTCGAGACAATATTTCATGCAAAAGTTTTCCTTTTCCCTTCACCAAACATGAAAAATTTGATGTTTTTTTTTCTACATTGTTGTCTCTAAGCTGCTATCACGGGCGCTTAATCCAGTGTTGATGGATTGCTCCACCTGAGCAATACGTGGGGGGTGTTTGTGTGTGGAAGTGACACAAACACGCTTTATTTTGGTCTTTGTCAAGTATTTGGCTTGGTTGCAGCCGCCCACACTTTTTCAGTGCTCAAAACACTGTTATGCTTCACATAAAAATAATTTTATTGTTCATAATGAGCATGTGATGCCAAGTTTATCCAGCTTCCTGCTCAATTACGCATTAAGGGCAGCCAAGGCCTAACAGTTAGAGAAGATAGTTTGGGACTGCAAGGTCAGTGGTTCTAAACCGGCAGGATAAGTGTGTGTCAGCGGAGAAGAACCTCCCCCCTCCTTCACCCTTACAGCTGAAGTGCCCTTGAGCATGGCACCTAACCTAACCTGGCACTCCGGGGCCAATAATATGGCAGCCCCACAGCTTTGTGTGTGTGTGTGTGTGTGTGTGTGTGTGTGTGTGTGTGTGTGTGTGTGTGTGTGCTCACTTTGGATGTGTTAAATACAGCCAAATTTCCTGTTATGGGATTACCTCATCTCATCTCATTTTCTGTAACTGCTTAATCCTAATTAGGGTCATGGGGAAGCTGCGCCCTTCCCAGCGGACCCTGGGCAAGGGCAGAGAACACCCTGGACAGCTTTCCAGGCCATCACAGGGCAGAAACACATTAACAGCTTTGCAGCTCCTCTTGTTGAAAGTCAGCAATGGTTCTTTTACGTGAACCTCTCACCATGGACAGTGAGAGACAATGCCGGCCTCTGATAACCCAGTTACTACACTGTGGGGACAGTGATAACCCAGGGAAAGTGGGGCTTGAACCCCCAACCTTAGGATCAGTGATCCAGCACCTTTACCACCAGTCAGCCACTGTCCTGTTGTGGGATTAATACAGTACAGTACGTTTAGTCATATATAATAATTTAAGTCTAGAATTTTTTCCAAGTGCAAATAGATTTGTAGTTCTCACAGCGCTGTCTGTCTGTCATCGTGCAAGAGAAACGAAAATCATAGAAACTAACTATAGAGTTAAAATTCATCAAAGGCTACATTTCAGGTAAAGATAAAAATTTAGGGGATTCATAAAACATTCAAGTTTTTAAAACTGATGAAAAAGTAGGGGCTTGTGTGTGTGTGTGTGTGTGTGTGTGTGTGTGTGTGTCTGTCTGTCTGTCTTCCTTTCGGCATTTTCCCTTTTACTTGTGAGTCGCCACAGCGAATCCTGTGTGCGTGTGTGCATATATACAGTACACATGTGTATACAGGTATACCTCACCCAAGGTTGTTAATTGGTTCCAGGAGAGACGACTTTACGAAAAATTACTTAAATCAAATTAGCTTGTCTCTAGGCTAGCCTAGGTAAGGCTACGCCAAATTTACTTGTATAATATTATATATATATATATATATATATATATATATATATATATATATATATATATATATATATATATATATATATCTTCTTTTCCTTTCGGCTTTTTCCCTTTCTCGGGAGTCGCCACAGAGAATCATCTGATTCGCACATTTGATTTGGCAGAGTTTTTACGTCGGATGCCCTTCCTGTCACAACCCTTTAGCAAGGGACAGAAACACGCTGACGGCTTTGCAGCTACTCTTCACGAAAGTCAGCAATGATTCTTTTACATGCCTCTCACCAGAGACAGTGACAGACATGGCCCGCCTTTGAGAACCCAGTTAGCTGCACTGCAATATATATATATTGGGATCCCTCACTACTTCGCGCTTCAATTCATGTGGCTTTAGTGCATTGCATTTTCTTTTTTAAATATTCATTGAATTAAAAAAAATAAGGAAATTATGGAAGAATAAGATAAAAAGTTAAAGGAAATGCCCATAAAACAAGACCAATTATGCATAAAAAACCTAAACAAACAAAAATAAAAACAACCCAAAACCTCCCATCAAAACTATTTACATTTTTATGTGAGGTGTGCATCTGTGTGTCTGCGCCTATATGTGTGTTTATATTTTATTTACATCTTATGCATTATTTTTAAATGTTTGTTACCATAAGCATTTATAGCATTGAATATGTATTTATTGATCTTATATACACATATACATGTACGTATATGTCAGTAGGGAGGGGTCGGTTGATCCCACTTCACGGAATTTGGTGGTCACGGGGGGAGGACATATATATATATATATATATATATATATATATATATATATATATATATATATATTCATTTTCTGTACCCACTTAATCCTAATTTGGGTCGTGGGGAGGCTGGTGCCCATCCCAGCCAACTTCGGGCGAGGGCAGAGTACACCCTGGACAGCTCGCCAGGCCATCGCAGGGCGAAACACGCTCACGACTTTGCAGCCTACTCTTCTCGAATGTCAGCAATGGTTCTTTTACATGAACCTCACCATAGACAGTGAGAGACATGGCCGCCTTTGATAACCCAGTTAGCTCCACTGGGGGGGGGGGGGACAATGACAACCTTGCAACCTTTGGTTCAGCGATCCAGCGCCCTATACCACTAGACCACCACTGCCCCTTATATATATATGTCTGTCTTCCTTTCGGCTTTTCCCCTCTTACTCAGGAGTCGCCACAGCAAATCATCTGATTCGCACATTTTATTTGGCAGAGGTTTTTACGTCGGATGCCCTTCCTGTCACAACCCTTTTAGCAAGGGACAGAAACACGCTGACGACTTTGCAGCTACTCTTTACGAATGTCAGCAATGTTTCTTTTACATGAACCTCTCACCATAGACAGTGAGAGACATGGCCCACCTTTGATAACCCAGTTAGCTGCACTGGGGGCCCCTTATATATATATATGGGTTATATGGGTTTTATATATATATATATATATATATATATATATATATATATATATATATATATATATATATATATATATATATATATATATATATATATATATATATATATATATCCCCGCAATCACTGAAATCCGTGAAGTAGGATCACCCCCCCCCCAACTGACGTTCCCTCACTTTTCACGGTTAAATTCATGCAGCTTCAGTGTTTTTTTTTTTTTAAGTATTCATTGAATTAAAAAAATAAGGAAATTAAGGAAGAATAGGGGAAATAGTTCAGGAAAATGCCACAAAAACAAGGCCAATTATGAAAAAAAAAACCCCAAACAAACACGAAACAAAAAACAACCCAAAACCTCGCATCAAACTACTTACATTTTTATGAGGTGTGCATCTGAGTGCTTGCTGTATGTGTGTATTTATGTTTTATTTACGTCTTCTGCATTATTTTTGAAGGTTTAATTGTTATTGTAAGCATTTACAGCATTGAACATGTATTTATTGATATTATATACACACATACATGTACGAATACGTCAGTTGGGGGGGGGCGTGTTTAATTCTACTTTGTGGAATTTGGGGGTTGCGTGGGGATCTCGGTCCCAATTAACTGTGGAAAGTAAGGGATCCCTGAATGTGTGTATACATACATATATATATATATATATATATATATATATATATATATATATATATATATATATATATATATAAAATCTGGGCTATTCCCACTCAGCCCAGAGGGCAATAATGAACACACCCAGTTCCAAGTGTTAAAAGTGTGATCCAGTGGAATAAAAGGAACAAACAGTGAGATAAACCAAACCGACAATGTGTGCCATGCTTTTCTGTGTATAAAGCTCAGCCATATTCCCCCCCCAGGTAATTGACAGTTTTCTGTAATCTCACCCACTCAAATGACTCTGCTTGAATGCATTAACACACACACACACACACACACACACACACACACACACACACACAAACATACACACACAGTGTAATACCCCTCCTCTCTGTCACATTCTCAACGGCACATCTGTCTTCAAAATTAGTGAACGTGTCAGCTGGTGAAACTTTTCATTTGCAGAAGCGCACTGTTGTCTTCTGCGTTAGACTGCTCCGCATTTCATTTACGGGACATGCGGAGCGGCACCAATTCCATAAATTGACTTGTCGGGCGCTGTAAAGCAAAATGCAACGTTTGTTCTTTTGTGAAATGAAAAGTTTCTTTGGTGTGGATGAAAGAGGCTGTGCATCACAATGAACATGAGAGGAAGAACAGCATCCACAGGAATCATAAAACACACACACACACACACACACACACACACACACACACACACACACACACACACACACACACACACAGTCTAATAAGGTGGAAAACAGATGGTCTGGTCAATATATGAGAAAAAGCAAAGCATATGCATTTTAATTGCTCTTCGTTAGCAGTTGGAATAATTGTGTTGTGTGTTTTAATTCGCTGTTATTCTGACCTCGTGTTTTGATTTGGAAGGCAGCGAAAAGGAAAGACTTTTGAACTCGATAATTATGATATTTTTGAATTTTGACAAAACTGGGTGCTGATAAAAAAAGCACGAACCTCATCCCCTGTAAAATCCGTAGGAATTACAAAGCTTTTTATGTTGTGTTTGTCGGCGGGACCTTTTTTCCAGAAATCTTAATTTGCTTGATTTAAAGTGATTCGACCGCATTAGAAATACACAATGACACAACCGTGCGAGTCCATCGTTTAGGTTCAAACATTATCCTCTCATCCATTATCCAACGGCAGCGCTGGCTTAGTGGATCAGGCGATGCGTTTCTAATCCACAGGGCAGCAGTTCAATCCCCACTATCACCACTGTTGGGCCCTTGAGCAAGGCCCTTAACTCTCAACTGCTCAGTTGTATAAAAAAAAGACGAGTGTAACTCGCTCTGTATAAGAGCGTCTGCCAAATGCTGTAAATGTAAGATAATTATCACTCGGAATCTCCTCCATCTTTCAGACCAGTCAGACTGCAGCATTCCTGTGTAGCATATAACAATAATAATTTACACACCACATCTATGTTTACAATCAATAAAGCACTAAACAAACCATTTTTTTTTTTTTTTTGATCATAAAGTCAGACAAGTCCCGGCGTCCTATTAATTCTGCGTTAAACAGTCGAGTTTATGGGAAAGTAGAAAGTTCCGCGTTGTCATGAATGCGGCATAACCCCCCCCCCCCCCCCCAGAGGAAACGGGTAGGCATCGCTCTGTTAGTGAGACTCACAAGCCATGTCGGACTCGTATTACTAAATTACAGCAGTGTATCGACGGCGTGCCAGCGTGCACCGCAGAGGACCCACTCTCCTGAGCCATCAGTAACTTATATAGTCGAGGCCTGTCAGCTCAAAAGTGACTGCTACAAATATCAAGCAAGCCGGATGAAACAGTTTATCACGTTTCATTGCTTTTCAATAGAGACGAGGACGGCCTGATTTATTATTTATGTCCGCATGGCCACCCTATCCCTGTCCTCCGAGGAGCACTCTAAAAATACGCAGCACATTCGGGACCTCGAGGAAGGATAACGACTATTCCCCTTACACACACACACACACACACACACACACACACACACACACACAAACGTGCGCACGCACGTGCATGCACATGTTCAGCTTGAAAACACAAAAAATTATTGTTTTTTTTTTTATTCTCCCCCGCCATTACTGTAGAACCGAACACACAACTCGGACCTGTATTGAAGTCGAGATGCGTGATTTATGCAGAGACACATGAAAGGGAGTAATGAATTATATTGCTGTGGGAAATTCACTTATGTAACCAAGTCAGAGTCATGATCGAAAGGTCAAAGTGCGGGAGGGTCAGTTAATCACCAGTGTGTCGTCTCTCTACCTTCTTACTATCCCAGTAACAATTTATGACTTCTGTCGTCGGTATATAAGTGTTAGTGCACTTTAATATCGCAGTGTAATAGCCAGGAGTCACTGGACAACAAATCACTCTTTCTGAACGAGTCACTGAAGGGAACAAATCAATATTATTCACTGACGTATGTCGGCCATGACAGAGATCCGTATCACTCTTGTTCAGCGGATCAGGGTTTGAATCAGTGAATCGGTTGAGCATGGCCAAAATCGAGTGCTTGTGCGTTCATGGGATCAGTGTATTTGAGTCAGAGCATTTCTGCCTGTTTCATTTAATCATGTACATCCTGATGCATCGAGAGCTGAGTCAGTGAACATGGCAGAGATTCATTTCTCATTCAACAGATCAGTTTTTGAATCAGTGAATCATTTGATTACGAATGTACACCATGTCCAAACATTCAGCATGAATCAGCAAATCTTTTTTTTAACACTGAGACTCATTTCTCTTTTGAACAGTATTTAAGTTGGATTTCGGAATGAATCAGTGGAATCACCAAAAGATTTGATGTGCAAGTGTTCACCGAGTCATTGTTGAATCAGTGAATCTTTTGGATTTGATTGTGAGTCATTTCTTTCTTGCACAGTGTTTTGAGTTGGACTTGGCATGAATCAGTGGACTGATTCGTCAGTGGAATGATTCGTCAGTGGAATGATTCGTCAGTGGAATGATTCGTCAGTGGATTGATTCGTCAGTGGACTGATTCGTCAGTGGAATGATTCGTCAGTGGAATGATTCGTCAGTGGAATGATTCGTCAGTGGAATGATTCGTCAGTGGATTGATTCGTCAGTGGACTGATTCGTCAGTGGAATGATTCGTCAGTGGAATGATTCGTCAGTGGAATGATTCGTCAGTGGATTGATTCGTCAGTGGACTGATTCGTCAGTGGAATGATTCGTCAGTGGAATGATTCGTCAGTGGACTGATTCGTCAGTGGACTGATTCATCAGTGGAATGATTCGTCAGTGGAATGATTCGTCAGTGGAATGATTCGTCAGTAGAATGATTCGTCAGTGGACTGATTCGTCAGTGGAATGATTCGTCAGTGGAATGATTCGTCAGTGGAATGATTCGTCAGTGGATTGATTCGTCAGTGGACTGATTCGTCAGTGGAATGATTCGTCAGTGGAATGATTCGTCAGTGGACTGATTCGTCAGTGGACTGATTCATCAGTGGAATGATTCGTCAGTGGAATGATTCGTCAGTGGAATGATTCGTCAGTAGAATGATTCGTCAGTGGACTGATTCGTCAGTGGACTGATTCGTCAGTGGACTGATTCATCAGTGGACTGATTCATTGCCAAAATATTTTCTGTTCAGGTGTTCGGTGAGTCACCGGTTACATCACTGAATCCTTTGTTTTTGATTCAGAGTCATCTCCCCCCCTATTCTGTTTGAGTTGGTTTTAGGCCGACTCGGTCAAATGATTCATTACTGAACAAAACAGACATGCACAAAAATATTATGAGATAATAAGATTAACAGTATCGGTGATTATAGGCAGCACGGTGGCGCAATGCTCGACACGACCGCCTCACGGCAAGGAAGCCGGCGTTCGATTCCCAAGCTCGGCTGTTTCTGTATGGAGTTTGCATGTTCTCGCTGTGCTTGTGTAAGTTTCCTCCGATTGCTCTGGTTTTCTTCCACAGTCCGAAAGAAAACATTCACATAAGGATTGTATTGTACATAATTGGCAGTCGTGTGTATTGGCCCTGTGATCGACTGGTAATCTGTCCAGAGTGTATTCTTTCCTCACCCAGAGTCGGCTGAGATGGGCGCCAGCCTCCCTGTGACCCTAATTAGGAATAAGCATCGGGGAAGGTGAATGAATGGAATAGATTGGCTATTTTACATCATGAGTAAATTTTTAGTTCCACTGGTGTCAGTAGTGCGAGCAACAGAATCCGTGAATCTGAATCATTTGAAGCGAGTAATGAAAATGAAATGACTGAGATATTTTTCATCGATAAATAAGTGCAAGATCTTGTTACTTCCCTCTACACCCAGCTCGGAAAAGGTTAATAAAGTTTGTTTTCCCAGCATTGCAGTTGCAACATTCTGAAAGCTGTTGCCAGGAAAGGGACACACAAGATTTCCGATGCTCAGCGGGGGCACCATGTTTTATCTCCGTTAATATCGACTATAAAGATATAACAGGAATTAAGTAATGTACAATCCAAACAAAGTAGTTACATCAGAAATGGTCTCCAAGTAATCAGATTGCACTTTTAAAGCAATCAAAAAGATTACTTTGCTGATTGCACCTTCAGTCATGGAATTCATAATCACCAGTTTACTGCTCATTATGCATTGATGGTGGTGCTGGGTGGTTTTTGTTTTTTTTTGTTTTTTTGTTTTTTTTGGAAGAAGAATAAAAGCCTTCTGAAACGGAATCCTTGTCATGTCCTGTCATAACTGTCTTGTGCTGCTGGATGGTGATTTATTCGAAGCCCCTTTAATTTGGAGGCTCCGGCTGGCGGTAATAGGCCGACGTACGGGACAAGGTTACCTTGTGCGCTGCTTATCATGGGGAAAGTGGCCCAGCAGGACGAGGCAATACTGCATTTTATTATCATTCAAATGAGAACATATAGAGGGCTTCTCTCAGATTGGGTCGAAATAATGGGAGCCATTTATCTTGCTCATGCCGACCTTTCATATCCCATTCATGTCTTATTAGAGATTAGAGGGGCATGCATCATCATCTGGGCATAATTAAAAAAAATTAGATATGTATGAATGCAGTCGATATGAATAAAAGGTGGCAGTTCTACGAGCTTATGCAGGCTTTCTCTCTCTCTCTCTCTCTCTCTCTCTCTCTCTCTCTCTCTATCTGTTAGAATGGTTACGTCTCCTCATGTGTTGACTTTTCCCACTCTTTCCTTTTTAGGTTTGGAAAAACCCCGGCATCCCGGAGCGACAGCTACCCTTATCAGGCTGTGGAGGTGTTTATGAGACGCCGGTTAAAGCCTAACATAATCACAGCGTGCCACATTAATGTGCTCTCCATCCAGCAAGTCCAGGCGTCCCTGCGGCAGTTCATCCATTTTTATGATGGATGTTGATATGGGTGGGGTGGGGTGGATGGGGTGAGATGTTGTGGGAAGGGTGGGTGTGTATGAAGGGATTGTTAGTGTTGGGTGGCTGTAAATACCACCAGCGATATACACCAAGTGTGCATCATTTATAAGAAGAGGAAGAGTCTCACAGAGTGTACACTACCTCCTCTAGAAGGTATGTTGCATGCTGGGTAATTTAGATAGATGTATAGATGTATGTCAGCCAATAATACTAAATTCTGAGCATCAAAATAACAAAGTTGTCCAAAAATACAACATTACATGATATAAACAGTTTTCAAACTACTTTTAGTTTGGAAAGCTCCAATTAAAAGTAAAAAAAAAAAAATAAAAATAAAAATGCCAGACTGCTCAAATGAATTTTTTATCTTTCCCTCAGGGGAGGACACTGGCATTTAATCAGGCCTGTCAATTAAGCTGCATACTGAACATAAATTAAAATATCACAAAGGGCTCTAAATAAATGAATGAGTGAATAAATAAATATGTTTAAATATGTGAAATTATTTTTAAAATTATTTTCTGATTTATTCATCACTGTAAAATTATATTTATGATCTAAATGAAAGATTATCCCAAATTCTGTGAACCAACATTCAAATCAGGGAACAGTCTGCTATGTGAAAAAACAGAAACAAAACAATATTTATTATTATTATTATTATTATTATTATTATTATTATTAGTAGTAGTAGTAGTAGTAATAATAATAATAATAATAATAATAATAATAATAATTCATTCATTCGTTTTCTGAACTGCTTATTCCCAATTGAGATTGTGAGGGAGGTTGACGCCCATCTCAGCCAACTCTCGGTGAGGAGTTAGTACACCCTGAATAGCTTGCCAGGCCATGACAGGGCTTATTATTACAATTATTATTATTATTATTATTATTATTATTATCATTATCATCATCATCATCATCATCATCGTCATCATTGTCATCATCATCATCATCATTATTATTATTATTATTTTTATTATTATTATTGTCTTCATCAGGTATTGTTGTCACTTGAATTATTTTGTCACCAAACCCCTGACCACACCCATGCATGGATTTCCCTCAATCTTGATGGGGTCACTACTTTACCTGAGTACCACAGATTATGTGTTTTTTTTTTTTTGTCAGACTCAAAGTTGGAGGTGAAAGCAAGGTCCTAATTTTTGGTGAAAAAGCACCTGTAACAATGAAGTGAGTGCTGATCGACACATGAATAGGAAAACAAGACTGTTACCTTTGACCTTGAGTCACCTTGAGTGACGAATTCCCTTATTTGGCTATGCCTATATACAATAGATCATATCGTAGGATGAGCTCATGGATAATTCAACGCAGAACTGATATCCTTCCTATTTGTTACAATATTCATAAAGTACGGCAGTGTTGAGATATATTCTGTGTATTTATGACCATCTACTTTATCACATGCTTTTTTTCGTCTTTCATTAAAACCAACTGATGCATGAAGTGAAATTATACACTTGAATAGTTACCTCACTGCATTGCACGATGGGCTCGTCATCGTGATGCGGTTCTTTTTCTGCATCACCTGTGTGTGATGTGTTTTTGTGCCATAGCTTGTGGAACATGGCAAATGACAAGGTGAAAGTTCGGGTCTCGGAAATGTGTCCAGTTTCACGAATCATATGATAATTGGTGTATAAAAAAATAAAAAACAATAAAAGATATCAGTTCACTTCAGTTGTTCATTTTAGTTTCAGTGATGTTGCTTTAATTTTGGATTTTGAATCAACGTGACAAACATTCGAATAATAGATTATAATTATAAACATGACTCGGAACGCGACCTAATAGTATACCAATAGGAAGGACCCCTTCATCTTTGTGTTGAACAAGAGGATACAGTTGTGCTCTACAGTTTCAGTCAATCCAGCTGTTTCACTATCCCAGCTGTCCAGCCTGCTCGAACATTTCAGCTTTCGTGCAATTGGCGTAATTGATGACCTCATGCTAGTCAATAGATCAATTAGCAAGAAATTGTACATTTGTTTTTTGCTAACCGGAAAGAAAGTAAGGAGGAAGAATAAGAAAGAGAATTTGTGTGTACTACAGTTTCCTTCTACCTTCCTTGCATCTCAGCACTTCTGGGTTTCTCAGGCGGAAGAACTACAACACCTACAACAGGGGTCATCAGCATGGTGCTCGTGGCTCCATAGCAAAGATGAATATCATTAATTATTAAAATTAACATATAATTAAAGGTAAATTTGTTATTTCAGAAGTGTGTGTCAATCTGGTAGCTCTTCGCATTACAGTGGTACCTTGGCTTACGAGTGTCTTTTATAATTAATTTTCCATGATACGAGCTTCGATCACAACAAAAATTTTGATTTATGAGCTCTACTGGGGAAATGGCTTTTCCAGGCTGATTAGCCTCGAATTCTTCCGCATGTAATCCTCCGTGCTCCGAGAATGCCTTGTGCAGTGCTTCTCAATTATTTTCTGTGATGCCTCCTATAGAAAGAAAAAATAAACATTTCACGCCTCCCCAGCACCCCACATGGGACTATAAATAGTGCTCAGTGCACTCCATATCGTTTGCTCAGTGCTTTCCCCCTACACCATAAGGAACACAGTCAGAGCACCACTGCCACCTTCTGTAGAGGATGTGCAATTACACTTAATTCGAGTACAGTATGGCAAAAAAGCATGTTCCCATGTTCATACGCACTCACTCTGGCATCACCCCACCCCACTATTTGAGAAACACTGGCCTTGTGGGAGCTCATCACAAGCCTTTGCTCACTGGCATTCCTAATGTGCACATGCACAAAATCTTCCTCCTCCTCCTCCTCCTTCTCTGTTATGCACCACCTCATGCTTGCCCATGTGACGTCTTCGCGCCCACGTGGCATCTTTGCCGCAGTCAATGGTGAGAAGGGTTAGTTGACTTATTGTTTATTCTTGTTTTATTATTATTTATTATTAATTATGATTAATGTTAATGTACAGTAGGCACTCGACATTCACGGGGGTTCGGTTCCAGGCCCTCCATGAATCGAGATAATCCGTGAGTTCTGTACCTGGAAGTAAAACCCCATGTATCACATCACATGTGCAAATGAGCAGCTGGAAGTAAAATACTATGTATCTATTACATGCACTAAATATGCTTCTTAATCACATTCTATAGACAGTCTTACTCATTAATTCAGTATTAATGTAGTAAAATGTAGTAATGATTAAAAAAAAACTTAATTTTTTTACTGTAATATTTATTGACAATAAAATATAAACATTATACAGCATACATATAAAAACACCTTTCAATGCATTCTCTTTGAAAAACACACAGCACTGTAGTTTTCAAAAATGTCCTCTAGAGGAACGTATTGCATTAGGCATGAGATGACTGAATTCAGGCATTAACTGCATTAAGTCCAAGCAGCTCAGCCACACCCCTCAGCTGGAGCGAGTACAAAACAGAATTTTTAGAGTGAGAAAGTTAGAGAGCGTTACAAACCAAAGAAGGGGTGATGTTGATGTGAGTTAATCCTCTGGCACAGAGGTGAGCCTGCTTTTGTTTATTAGGAGTAAATGAGAATAGTGAATTTATGTGTGTGCTAACGAGCAGCTCAGCCACGCCCCTCAGCCTAAGCGGAGAGTAAACAGTTAGTTAGAGGCACAGCACCAAAATAGAAGTCTTCCAAAACACAGACCATAACAAAAAGGACATAACAAGAAATGTAATAAATTGGATAAACAAAACAAAATGAGAAACATGCTACACCACAGTAATAAAATTACACACACACAAACATTTTAAACATTACCTTAGGTTATGTACTGGAATAATAATTGAAAAAGACTTTAATAGTGGAGCGTTTTACAACAGTTCAGACGATTATTTCTCTTCAGGTACTTCAGAGGAAACTGTTTCTTACAGAGAAAGTCTTATTTCTTCAGAAGAAACATCCAACGTCATTACCTTTTTCTGGTGCTTAGCAGGCGTTTGAGTGACATCATAGAACTTAACTGGTAATTAAAACATACTAAAAAAAAGGCTCATTGACAACTTGTGCACGAATGAGGAAAAAGGGGAATTACATCATCTCAACCAATCAGCAGGAAGGAGGACAGCCATTGGCTGAATTTGAATCACATGCGAGTTGCTGCGAATACTCAAACCGTGAGTGCAAAACTGTGAATAGTCAAGGGCGTACTGTACATTTAATATTATTAATACATATTTATTGTTTTTATATGGTTATCTTTAATATTTTAGGTCAAATGTACGTGTTTGTGTCAGGTTATGAATTTGGGAGGGGGTTGGAACAGATTAATTGGCTTTCTATTATTTTCGATAGGAATTTTTGTTTTATCTAACAAACATTTTGACTTATGAGCTCACCCTCGGAACGGATTAATTTTATAAGTCAAGGCACCGCTGTACTTGGTACCCACGCAGTAGCTCTCAGCTTCAAACATGTTGGCGACCCCCTGCCCTACAACGTACTAGTGAGTCAAACACGTGTGCAGCTGACTAGGCCACATAAGTAGTTAGTCAAATGTATGATGGAGGATTAACGCAGCATTATATGTGCACCTCCCGTGTTCCAGTGAGTTTAGTTTTCCAGTATATGAGCTATTTTACTACTCGTTCTTGTCCTCGTGCCGAGCTTGTGCTATTGCCTGCGTTGTATCTGATACCTGACCACGAGTCTAGTTTTTCCTGTGATAATCAGTGTTCCTGATCTTTCAACCTTCAGTTTGTTTCCTGTTTGGGTTTTTGGACTGTGATTATGGATACATCTGCCTGGAGTGTAAATGGGGCCTTTTATATAAGTTCTGCATCTATGCAGCTGTCCATTATTTCAGCCACATTCTTTTAATTTGTTTAAAAAAAGTAACAGTGTGTGATATTCTGCATTATTACACATCCGTGTTGAGTTTGAATTCTTTGAGGTGTGTGTGTGTGTGTGCGTGTTTCTCTTGAGAGTAAAAGCCACCTGGGCAGAGAAACAGATGATGATGAATGACTGAGCGTTCCTTCTCTCCAACGTTGCCTAATGAGTGCATGCTGGGTAATGCTCTTATTTCATCAGTGCTGAAAGAGTGAAGCCGTTCCCTTCAAAGCTCTCTTAAAACACTAATTGAGTGGTAAAAACGTCGCCACAGGCCGCTTGTTGTCAGCTCATTTGGCCTACCATTTATCTCCATCCTTCACCGCTTTATTGATTTATTTATATATTTCGAGGTGGTCAAACGCACGGCGAGGTACGCCCGCCCAAGTGAGAGGTTGCAGCGAGCAATCCAGTTTCGAAGCTCAGACCCACGTGTACGTTTCCCTCTCCTGAGCTCGCTCCATAAACATTTATTACACCTGTCAGAGACTCGTCAAAGCCTTCCACCTGTGTATCAGTAGCTCCAGGTGCCCATGTGTTTCCCTGAGCCCTTGTGCACACTCTAATGCATTTAAAAACATTGATGTCGTGCAAATAGAGTCACTGGAACAATAAAGCAAGACTTATCTCACCGGTGTCGTAATAAAGGTGATGGATGGCATCGCTCAGAGAGGAACTGAGACAATTGGGTTTGGCCCGTATTTCTGTAATTCAAACGGTGCATCGAGGGCGAGCGTCAGCTCAGGTTCCATTCATCCTCCTGTCCGAGGGCTGCAGTTCTTAAGAGCTTGGAAATATTTCTGTACCACGACATGATGGGGGATGGAGCAAAGTGAAAGCTGAGCTGTCGGATTGGTGAAGGGGTGGTGGTTAAAGAGTATGTAGCTGTTAATTACATCCATCAATGAGGTGATTTGTTTGCAGGATTCCCCAAAAAGCTATGTGTGGATTTTCATTAAATTTCCTATGAAGGCAGGGCTTTTGCACAGGGAAGACTTCTTTAGATTTTGGAAATGATCTGAATTAATTTCTGGATCTCAGAAATTTTTAAAGGATTCTTTAATATTGTTAGACAGATGATTTTTGGCATTTTGGTTCATCCTGCAGATGGCTGGCCTTGATAGAGGTTGCTCTCTTTGGGGTTGTTTTTGCTTCAAAATTTGTTGGTATGAACAATAAAACCACCTTGTTACACAAAAGGACTTTTTTTGGTAGCTGTAGAGCCTCACAATATCACTGAACCTGCGATTGAACACCAGGACAAATATAAAAAGCATTTCTGAACATAAAAACACGTGAGGACAATGCAGTGGTGTAACACTTAGTATGTTTGTCTCACAGCAAGGAGGTTCTGGGTTTGATTTCTGGGCTTGCACGGGCGTTTCCGAGAGTGTTTGCTCTGAGTGGGTTTCATCCGGGTATTACAGTTTCCTCCAATGGTCTAAAGATGTGGCGATTGGAGTATCTGACTGTTCCCAAGACACCTCACTGTGAGTGTTCAGTGTACCCCGGTTTTGCCCAGAGTTGGTGGAGATAGGCTTGACCCTCCTTGAAACCCTTATCAGGATTAAGTAATTCAGCAAATTAATCTTCTTCTTTTCCTTTCGGCTGTTCCCTTAAGGGGTCACCACAGCGAATCATCTGCCTCAATCTCACCCTATCCTCTGCATCTTCTTCTTTTACACCAATTGCCTTCATGTCCTCCTTCACCACATCCATGAATCGTCTCTTTGGTCTTACTCTGGGCCTTCTGCCTTGTAGTTCCAACCTCAGCATCCTATTACCAATGTACAGTACATTATCAGTATCCAGTATCCCAGTATCCCTTCTCTGTACATGTCCAAACCATTTCAATCTAGCCTCTCTGACTTTGTCTCCAAGACCTCTTACATGTGCTGTCCCTCTGATGTGCTCATTCTTGATCCTATCCATCCTCATTCCTCCCAAAGAGAACCTCAACATTTTCATCTCTGCTACCTCCAGCTCTGCCTCTCCTGTCTTTTCCCCAGGGCCACTGTCTCTAAACCATACAACATCGCTGGCCTGATCGCCGTCTTGTACACTTTCCTTTCATTCTTGCTGATATATTCCTATCACACACTACACCGGACCCTTTTCTCCAACCATTCCAACCTGCCTGCACACACTTCTTCACCTCTTTTCCACACTCTCCATTGCTCTGGATTGTTGAGCCTAAGTACTTAAAATCCTCCACCTTCCTTATTTCTGCTCCCAGTAATCTCACCGTTCCCCTTGGGTCCTTGTCATTCAAACACATGTATTCTGTCTTACTGAGGCTAACCTTCATTCCCCTCCTTTCTAGGGCATACCGACACCTACCTAGATTTTCCTCCACTTGTTCTCTGTTCTCACTACAGGTCACACTGTCATCTGCAAACATCATAGTCCATGGGGAATCTTGTCTAACCTCGTCTGTCAGCCTGTCCATCACCATAGCAAACAAGAAGGGGCTCAGAGCTGACCCTTGATGCAGTCCCACCTCCACCTTGAACTCTTCTGTCACACCGACAGCACACCTCACCACTGTCTTACATCTTGCAGACATGTCCTGCACCACTCTAACATACTTCTCTGCCACTCCAGACTTCCTCATGCAATAACACAGTTCTTCTCTCGGCACCCTGTCACATGCTTTCTCCAGATCCACAAAGGCACAATGCAGCTCCTTCTGACCTTCTCTGTACTTCTCTATTAACATCCTCAAAGCAAACACTGCATCTGTGGTGCTCTTTCTTGGCATGAAACCAAACTGTTGTTCACAAATGCTGACCTCTGCCCTTAGTCTAGCTTCCACTATTCTTTCCCATAACTTCATTGTATGGCTCATCAACTTTATCCCTCTGTAGTTGCCACAACTCTGTACATCTCCCTTGTTCTTAAAAATGGGCACAAGCACACTTCTCTTCCATTGCTCTGGCATCTGCTCACTTTCTAAGACCTTGTTGAATATTCTTGTCGGAAAATCTACTGCTACCTCCCCTAGACACTTCCATACCTCCACGGGTATGTCAACAGGACCAACTGCCTTTCCACTCTTCATCCTCTTCAATGCCCTCCTCACTTCACACTTACTAATCTTTGCTACTTCCTGCTCCTCAATGGTCACCTCTTCTACTCTTTTTTCCTCTCTCATTTTCCTCATTCATCAGCTCTTCAAAGTGCTCTTTCCATCTTCCCAGCACACTTCTGTCATCAGTCAATACATTTCCGTCTCTGTCCTTAATCACTCTAACTTGCTGCACGTCCTTCCAATCACTATTTCTCTGCTGTGCCAACCTGTATAAATCATTTTCTCCCTCCTTACTGTCCAACCTTGCATACAAGTCATCATACGCCCTCTGTTTGTCCTTTGACACTGCTATCGTCACCTTACGCTGTGTCTCCCTGTACTCCTGTTTACGCTCTTCGGTCCTCTCAATGTCCTACTTCTTCTTAGCTAACCTCTTCCTTTGTACACACTCCTGCACGTCCTCATTCCACCACCAAGTCTCCTTATCTACTCTCCTTCCAGATGACATTCCAAGTATTCTCCTACCTGTCTCCCTCATCACATTAGCTGTAGTTGTCCACTCATCTGGAAGCACTTCCTGACTACCCAAAGCCTGTTTTAACTCCTCCTTAAAGACAACCCGACACTCTTCCTTTTTCAGCTTCCACCACTTTGAGTTCTGCTCAGCCTTTACCTTCTTCACCTTCCTCACCGTCAGCGTCATCCTGCACACACCACCATGCTATGCTGTTTGGCAACACTCTCACCCACTACTACTTTGCAGTCACCGACTTTCTTCAAATTACATCGCCTACACAAGATGTAGTCTACCTGTGTGCTTTTACCTCTGCTTTTATAAGTCACCCAATGCTCTTGTCTCTTCTGGAAGAAAGTATTTACCACAGCCATTTCCATCCTTTTTGCAAAATCTATCAACATCTGTCCTTCTGCGTTCCTGTCCTGGATACCAAACCTGCCCATCATTTCCTCGTCCCCTTGTCCTGCATCGACATGTCCATTGAAGTCTGCCCCAATAACCACTCTTTCACCTCAGGGGTACTCTGCATCACTTCATCTAACTCACTCCAGAATCTCTCCTTCTCTTCTAACTCACATCCTGCCTGTGGGGCATAAGCACTAACAACATTGAACATCACACCTTCAATTTCTAACTTTAGACTCATCACTCTGTCTGACACTCTTTTCACTTTTAGAACATTCCTGACAAACTCTTCCTTCAAGATGACTCCTACTCCATTTCTCTTCCCATCCACACCATGATAAAACAGCTTAAACCCTGTTCCTAAGCTTCTAGCCTTGCTACCTTTCCACCTGGTCTCCTGAACACACAGTATATTCACCTTTCTTTTCTGCGTCATGTCAGCCAGCTCTCCACCTTTTCTTTTCATAGTTCCAACATTCAAAGTCCCTATTTTCAGTCCTCGACTCACGCCTTTCCTCTTTTCTCTCTGCCTACGGACAAGCCTCCTGCCTCTCCTTCATTGACGTCTTCGACCAACAGTAGTCCAATTTCCACCAGCACCCTGTTGGTTAACAGCACTGATGGCGGTCGTTGTTAACCCGGGCTTCGACCGATCCGGTATGAACTTTTTTGTTGTGACTCGCATATTTAATTTGACATTGGTTTCATGCCGCATGCCCTTCCTGACGCAACCCTCTGCATTTATCTGGGCTTGGGTCCGGCGTGAGGGTGGACACTGGCTTGTGCCCCCCCCCAGCTGCATTCATTCAGCAAATGAATGAATAAGTGAAAAACAGAGCAAACAAAAATCACACCTGGCACATTGAGTTAAGAATAAATCTCAAGACACTTAAAGTTATTATTAATGCACATGCATAACCCACCTGAGCGGCCCCCCTGGGACGCATATAACCCACCTGACCCCCCCCGGGTCGAAAGAAAGTCAACAAGCACACAATTATATTCATGGGATTGAAATGGAACTGAAACATGGAATTGGGCGTACATCATTTATATCCTTAACAATCTTCCACTCCCCTGACATCATCTCTCTCTCTCTCTCTCTCTCCCTCTCTCTTTCTATCTCTCTCTCTCCCCATCTCTCCCACAACACCTCTCTCTCTCTCTCTCTCTCTCTCTCTCTTTCTCTCTCCCCGTCTCTCCCACATCACCTCTCTCTCTCTCTGTCTCTCACTTTCTCACTCCCTCTCTCTCTCTCACTCTTACTCACCCCCAACACATCATATGTCTCACTCTCTCGCTCTCTCTCTCCTTCTCCCTCTCTCTCTCCCCCTGTCTCTCCCACATCTGTCTCTCTCCTCCCCTCTCTCACATAATCTCTCTCTTCCCTACATCCTCTCCCCCACAAGCCCTCTCTCCCTTCTTCCCTCCCACACCCTCTCTCTCCCTCAATCTCCCATATGCTCTCTCTCTCTCTCTCTCTCTCTCTCTCTCTCTCTCTCTGTCTCTCTCTCTCTCTCTCTCTCTCTCTCTGTCTCTCTCTCTCATCTTGTTATGTGTTTTGTCCTTTCTCTGCTTTACTGGATTGGTGCCATGTGTGATATAATCAAATAAAAAAATAATCTATAATCTTTAAAAAAAACTATCGCATTGCACCAGAAGGAATGTGAAACAGACTCCATCAGACAGCGTATAGATTCCCGAACAATTCCCCAAAGCTCTGTGATTACAACGCACTTCACTGATCCAGTTCTTTCAGACAAACTCTTTGGACGAAATCATAACTTTTATCAGATTTTGTTTGAGTCAGAACTTGGACATGAAGCAGGATCGAGATAAACTATTGTGTAGAGTTAGAGTCAACAGCGTAACGTCCAGGCTGGAGAATGTTTGGGTGATAAAAGTCTCTCATGTTTCCACACCATCGTTATTAATAACCTTCAGCGTGGATGGATTCTGATTGTCAGGACGTGGTGATCAATGATTAACAACTGCTCTGACTGGTTTATATTAATATTCAATTATCATTCTACTAGGCTGTAGGGGAGGCTGGAGCCTATCTCTGCCAACTCTGGTTGAAGTTGGGGTGCACGCCCAATAGCTCGCCAGTCCGACGTAGGGCCAAGATACACAACTATTCACACTCACATTCATGTCTGTGGGCGATTTGGAACATCCAGTTAGCCTAATGTGCATGTCTTTGGCCTGTTGGAGGAAAGCGGAGTACCCAGAGGAAACACCCACATGCACGGAGAGAACATGTAAATCCCACACACAAACGCTTCCTGCTCTCAGCCCTTTGAAAGCACTTGTTTCCATGTAGCTTAGCATACCGAACCTTTCAGCGGTCAGTCAGTGAAGTCGAACATGACTTTAATTCCAGAAATGAGTAATTAGTGATCATCTAATCAACTGGAGCTTGCTGATCTACCCAGCGATTACCATGTCTCAATGAACTCTGCTTCCACATCTCTTACGGCTTGTTTGTCGAGAGGAATTTTGGCAAAACATTTGGTTCCATGCAGACTCACCGAGTTTGAAAAGCTTCCAAATGCATTCAAGTGGCATACGCTGAGCCTAACCCACTGACACGCATCCGCATGCTTTTAGCACTGACACTACGTACATGTGCAGCTTGATGGACATCAAAGCATCGCCTTAGCACCTCGTTATAAAGCGTAGAAGCTAATTATAACGTGTGTGTCAGTCTCTAGCATGCTGGTTCTCATCCCCCACCTCTCTGTGTGACGAATATCTCACTCAGGGATTTAACTCTGTCGTACGGGAGACAGACGCTCTTTGGCTCTTTTTGATCACAGACCCATGCCTTCATTCCAGATAGTTCACTGTCACTCATGTCGCAGTGCTGGTTTTACTTTAATCACTTTATAACGCTGCTTGTTTCATAAGCAGGTGGAGACTCGCCGAGGTCTGCCTACACAACAGCACACAGAAGGGTGTGCTGGTGTGTTAGAGTCGGAAGCACGATACATCGAAGGGGTCGACCTGAGGGAGATGCCAGTTGCGGCGGCGTCCCTCGCCGTCATGCAGTGCCAGCCTTCCTGCTGCTTTCCTGCGATAACCATATTTGGTAAACACGGCAATAAAAGCGACAGTTTCTACATATGACCGTGTCGGCGCCACAGTCCATTCCAGGCAGCAGTTAAAACACAGAGATGAGAGAAAAACAGTTCACGCCCTGAGAAAGATTCTTTTGGAACATCTACTGAATGTGATATTGGCTGTTTGCTTCATTCCGGTGTAATCTGGAGCATCTTCGCCAGTAATACAGGGAACGTGGTTACGGGTCAGTTGTTTAATATCAATAGGTGGTCCGGTTCAAACCAAAAGAAATGCTACGGTCAGTCAAGTCACCTCTACTGATAACCGTGGTGACCAGAGAAGCATCACAGAATGCAGAAGAGCTTCACAGATACTCAATTCACGAGGTCTGAGACTACCGATGTCCTTTTTGCTTTTCTGGGACACTTGTACATTATATTCTACCACAGTACAGTGTTACCTTGACTTACAAGTGTGTATCTTTTATAATGAATTTTCCATGATATGAGCTTCGATCCCACCAAAAATCTGCCCCATCCAATGAGCAACATTTTGATTTATGAGCTCTGCTGGGGAAATGTTTTTTTCGAGCTGATTAGCCTCATATTCTTCCGTGTGTTTCCCCTGAGCTCCAAATGCTTCTCAATTATTTTCTGTGACGCCTCCTCTTGGAAAAAAAAAAACGTTTTACGCCCTTGCCTCCTGCCCAACGCCCCGTGCGTGACTATAAAAAGAGTTTATTGCACTTCATATCATTTGCTTGGTGCTTTTTCCCTACATCATAGCGGACACAGTGAGAGCGCCACTGCCACTTACTCTAGAGGATGCACAATTGCAATTAATTCTGTTACAGTATGGCAAAAAAGCATGTTCCCCAGGGTCATACGTCCCCCCCCCCGGCATCACACCACGCTCCCCCACTATTTTAGAAGCACTGGCCTTGTGTGGGCTCACCACAAGCCTTTCTTCGCTGGCATTCGTAGCATGCACACACACACAAAATTCTCTTCTTCCTCCTCCTCCTCCACTGTTACACACCACCTCCTGCCTGTCCAGGTGACATCTTCGCTGCAGTCGATGATTGGAAGGGTTAGTTGACTTATTGTTTATTCTTGTTTTATTATTAATTATTATTCATGTTAATGTACATGTATTATTATTATGAAATATTTATTGTTTTTACATGTTTGTGGCAGGTTATATGACTTTGGGAGGGGGGTTGGAATGGATTAATTAAATAAATAATGGAAAGTTTTTCTCTTATTTCTTATGGCAATTTTTGTTTTATCCTACAAACCTTTTGACTTACGACCTCGCCCTCGGAACGGAGTTTACACATTTCATGGTAGTATACAGCAAACTGATCATAAGATAACACCCACATCATAGTATTTGAACAGATTTAAAACAAATTTGAAATGACCTAGAACAGGCCTCACACTAGGCGGTTCTGATGGCGCAGTTCTGGACCATACTGTAATGCAGTGACATCATCATTTACACCATCATGACTGACACTGACCGCCATAAACGGCAAGATTTTTCAAAATGTCTGTGGCAGTTCCCCAAACCATGTATCACTATATATGTAGCTGCCGTGTTGTTCCCCTTCGTAATTTTTCTGGGCCGCATTCAGTATGACCTCATTATAACCGATTCACGCCATGTTTTCACTTCCTGTTCACGACTGTTTTGCAACAGCACTGTCATTTTATATTGCACTGAACCACCTTCAAGACCACCTCCATATAAGGCTGTTTTGCCAGACTGCCTTTATATTTTGTTGTTTCAGCATGGCCCCAGGATGGTACTGCCCTACCGTGAAGCCTGCGTAGCTGTCTAGTAAAAACCGTTTCAATCCCGGCAGCCATTCCAGCACGTTGGGTAAACCAATCACCATTTCGTGTTTCTACAATCCTCACCTCCTTAACAGCCCGCACTCCCTGATTCACGCCTTAAAGTCGCGTTCTGAAACGACCAGAAGAACCTTCAGTGCCTTTGGCAGAAAATTAACAGTCAGCAGCTTCACTTTAACAACATGGTTGGATTTATCAGCTCCGCTGATCATTATTTAAACCCTGACGTCCTAAACCTCTCCACCTTTCCCAAGGTTGAGGTGTGTAAAAATGATGTCATTGTTATAATTGATGCAGCGTAATTGAAAATTTATGTCTTTTATGGTTTACGGCTGAGCGATTTTAAAGGATACGGGCAATAATGTTGCACAGAAAGAGACGGAAAAGGTTGAGGAAGATGTACCGGGCCTGGGTTGTAGATCATCTTTGCTGCGGAACGCGGTGGTTCTCGTAATGTTTAATGGAGTGGGTTATTGCAGCTGTGCAGCGTTTGTTCGCTTCACACTTCTGCACAACACTGAGGGAAATGCCCAAATCCTATTAGCAGCTCTGTTAATTCACAAGTCCTTTCCTGCAACCTGGGATTAATCTTCATCTAAACCCTAATATGATACTGTACCGTGCAAAAGTCTCGGACAGCAGAAAAAAAAAAAAAAAAAAAAAAAAAACGATGTGCAAAGCAATTTATCTTGATGGCAACTACTTATTTACCTGAAATAACTGAATACATCATAAGGAGAATAAACTGCATATTGAGACAACGATCATTACAAATGTATCTGAATTAAAATAAATGTTGTTCTACAGAAAGTACCACCGAAAACGTGCGATGTTGTGATATCCTAATCCGAAAAACTTACCCGTACTCCTGCGGTTGAACGTTTTACATGGCAAAATACCTCCCGCCATGGAGAACCCCTTTCCCTGAGGTTCTATCTCTTCTGAACATATGATTCTAGTTAGTCAGTTAAAGGCCAATCAGGTCCAAGAGTGAACATTTTACCCAAAAGCGGTATCTAATTGTGAATATTAGTGAATGCTTACGAAGCCTAAAATTTAACACAAATTCCTGAACCATTTCCGAATAAACGAACATTTTCCCCCTTGGCTCAACGATCCAACATTCTTTTTACTTCTTTTTCTTCTTCTTCTTCTCCTTTCGGCTTTTCCCTTCAGGGGTCGCCACAGCAAATGATCTGCCTCCATCTCACCCTATCCTCTGCATCTTCTACTCTTACTCCAACGACCTTCTTGTCCGCCTTCACCACATCCATAAATCTTCTCTTTGGTCTTCCTCTGGGCCTTCTGCCTGGTAGTTCCAACCTCAGCATCCTACTACCAATATATTCACTATCCCTCCTCTGTACATGTCCAAACTATCTCAATCTCGCCTCTCTGACTTTGTCTCCAAAACAGCTAACATGTGCTGTCCCTCTGATGTACTCATTCCTGATCCTATCCATCCTCGTTACTCCCAAAGAGAACCTCAACATTTTCATCTCTGCTACCTCCAACTCTGCCTCCTGTCTTTTCCCCAGGGCCACTGTCTCTTAACCATACAACATCGCTGGCCTCAACACCATCTTGTACACTTTTCCCTTCATTCTTGCCGATACTCTCCTATCACACATCACACCGGACACTTTTCTCCATCCATTCCAACCTGCCTGCACACACTTCTTCACCTCTTTTCCACACTCCCCATTGCTCTGGACTGTTGAGCCCAAGTACTTAAAATCCTCCACCTTCTTTATCTCTGCTCCCTGTAACCTCACCTCTTGGGTCCTTGTCGTTCACACACATGTATTCTGTTTTACTGAGGCTAACCTTCATTCCCCTCCTTTCCAGGGCATACCTCCACCTCTCTAGATTTTCCTCTACTTGTTCTCTGCTCTCACTACAGATCACGATGTCATCTGCAAACATCATAGTCCATGGGGAATCTTGTCTAACCTCGTCTCTCAGCCTGTCCATCACCATAGCAAACAAGAAGGGGCTCAGAGCTGAACCTTGATACAGTCCTACCTCCACCTTGAACTCTTCTGTCACACTGACAGCACACCTCACCACTGTCTTTCATCTCTTATACATGTCCTGCACCACTCTAACATACTTCTCTGCCACTCCAGACTTCCTCATGCAATACCACAATTCCTCTCTCGGCACTCTGTCATATGCTTTCTCCAGATCCACAAAGGCACAATGCAGCTCCGTCTGACCTTCTCTGTACTTCTCTATTAACATCCTCAAGGCAAACACTGCCTCTGTGGTGCTCTTTCTTGGCATGAAACCAAACTGTTGTTCACAAATGCTGACCTCTGCCCTTAGTCTAGCTTCCACTATTCTTTCCCATAACTTCAACGTATGGCTCATCAACTTTATCCCTCTGTAGTTGCCACAACTCTGCACATCTCCCCTGTTCTTAAAAATGGCATTCTTCTCTGGCATCCTCTCACTCTCTAAGAACTTGTTGAATGTTCTTGTCAGAAAATCTACTGCTACCTCTCCTAGACACTTGTATACCACCACGGGTATATCATCAGGACCAACTGCCTTTCCACTCTTCATCCTCTTCAATGCCCTCCTCACTTCACCCTTACTAATCTTTGCTACTTCCTGGTCCTCAACGGTCACCTCTTCTACTCTTTTTTCTCTCTCATTTTCATCATTCATCAGCTCTTCAAAGTACTCTTTCCATCTTACCAGCACACTTCTATCAGCAGTCAATACATGTCCCTCTCTGTTCTTAATCACTCTAACTTGCTGCATGTCTTTCCCATCTGTATTTCTCTGCTGTGTCAACCTGTATAAATCATTTTCTCCCTCCTTACTGTCCAACCTATAATACAAGTCATCATACGCCCTCTGTTTGGCCTTTGACACTGCTACCGTCACCTTACGCTGTGTCTCCCTGTACTCCTGTTTACTCTCTTCGGTCCTCTCAATGCTCCACTTCTTCTTAGCTACCCTCTTCCTTTGTACACACTCCTGCACTTCCTCATTCCACCACCAAGTCTCCTTATCTACTCTCCTTCCAGATTATACACCAAGTATTCTCTTACCTGTCTCCCTGATCACATTTGCTGTCGTTGTCCAGTCATCTGGAAGCACTTCCTGACCATCCAAAGCCAGTTTCAACTCCTCCTTGAAGACAACATGACACTCTTCCTTTTTCAGCTTCCACCACTTTTTCTTCTGCTCTGCCTTTGCCTTCTTCGCCTTCCTTCCAAAGTGGCAGAGGATTACTGTAAATTTGATACCCCCTCTCGCGGAACATTCTGGGAAAATGTGTCCTGTTTTCACCTGACTAAGAAAGTGCATTGCCGAATGTCTGTAGAATAGCTATGAAGTTCCGATGATCAGGAATAGTTTGGGAAGAGTTTTCCAAATTTCAGCAGTTGGCAGATTCTGGCAGAAAAATTGGACGCGCCAAATAATTGAGACATTGGCACTGAATAATTGTGGAATAACTGGAGAATACAGGGCCCGAAGAGCGATTTGAAAAATGTGTGTGTGTGTGTGTGTGTGTGTGTGTGTGTGTGTGTGTGTGTGTGTGTGTGTGTGTGTGTGAGAGTGTGAATGGGGGAGGTGGGGGGGCGACTAACTGAAATTTTGAGATTTTAGATGATTTGAAACACTAATCCCATTGCTTCGGTTTGGAAAAGACGTGTGAGATGTTATGATTTTAGCCTGACCATGGCCCGACACGGGTAGCGCTTATATCCTTGTGTCAATCTTTCAATACCATGTTCTGGTACATTCCCTAGAAGTCAGCCACTATATTACTATATGCTTCGTGCAGAAGCATTTATGGTACACGATGTACATGTAGGTTATACTAGGCTTACACTAACTACACATTGAAAACATTTTTCAGATGCCAGTAGACATACCGAAAACATTTCTTTTCTTTTGAGAAAAATTGGGGGGGCTTCAGCCCCCTCACACCCTCGGTTCTGCGGCTCCTGGAATAGTTTGTGAGATGAATCCCTCTAGAACTGAGATTTCCTTTCGGCTTTTTCCCTTTACCAGGGGTCGCCACAGTGAATGATTCGCATGTTTTTTTTGATTTGGCAGAGGTTTTTACATCAGATACCCTTCCTGATGCAACCTTTTAGCAAGGGGCAGAACCACGCTAAAAGCTACGCAGCTACTCTTTACGAAAGCAATGGTTCTTTTACATGCCGCTCACCATAAACAGTGAGCGACATGGTCTGCCTTTGATAACCCAGTTAGCTGCACTGGGGGGACAGTGACAACCCGTGGAGAGTGGGACTTGAACCCCCAACCTTAGGATAATCGATCCAGCACCCTATACCACTAGGCCACCACTGCCCCATGAATCTGTCTAGAATATCCCCAAATATTCACGACGGTTAAATTAACAACCAAAAAAAAAAAAAGTAAAAAATCTTTTGTTCACTTTAGTTTGCTCCACTTATCCACCAATCATGGACACATTCCCTGTTAATGAGTTAAACTCTTCAACTTTTCCCTCCACAACTAAATTGGCTTTTTTCAAGTTTTTTTTTTTTTTTGCATTCCCAACGTCTGCAAACTTCATAGACTACCTATTGTTACAACATTATTCATAGAATCCCCAGAGCCCTTCCAGTGATCCCCAACCAAGAAGCCCTTGAAAGTTCTAGAGGACTCTTCCAGCAGTGGTTTCGAACCCTGGTGATAAAGTACAACTCAAAAGAAGCTTCATTAAAAGAGTTACCATGACAACAAAGGTTGGAAACCATCACTGAAAATCGCTCAATGGGCACCCAGTTGAAGAAATAGGTTTTTTGGACTGCTACGGGTCCTTAACTTGGTAAAAGTGTACTTCTTCTTAAAGAAAGGTCCTCCGTGGAGAAGGGTTCTCCCAGAGGAAAAAAAACAATCACTATTTAGGGCTCCAGTTTTAATCTTTTTTTTTTTTTTTTTTTGCAGGCTGGACTCTAAGGTTGACTAAGGTTGGTCTTTCATCTCAAAATACTCCAAGAACAAAATTTCACCAAGGGTTTTATTTTTCCTTCCCAGGTCAGTTATTTGAAAGGTTCTTCAAACAATCTCAGGTTCTTAAAGGTGTTGAACTGGAAGTCAGCAGTGAAACCGTTCAATCGAGTGAATCCGAATTTCAATCAAGAAAACCGAGTACATAGAATCTTTCACCTGGTGCTCCATTGGGACACGTTATAGATTTTAACCCTTTTCACTCCAGTGTTGACTCCACCAACAGGTTTGGGATTATGTTTCAAGAATTTAAAAACAAACAAAAAAACCCCCCAAAAAACCGTTTCCATAGAATTTCTAGTTAAAGAAGGGGAAGCACTCTCTGGTGGGGAACTGATCCATGAGTATCCGGTTGAACCAGCATTCCATGAATATTCTAATGCAGGGGTGTCAAACTCATGCCACGAAGGGCCAGGCAGCTGCAGGTTTCTGTTTCCACCAAGCAGCAGCACAACCCGACTTTGCTCATTTAAACAAACATTTGAGTCTTCAGGCATTTGATTGGTCAATCTGTGTGCTCTGTACAGACACTGACCAATGAACTGCCTAAAGACTCAGATCAGTTCTTTTAATGAGCAAAGTCAGATGTGCAGCTGCTCGGTTGAAACAAAAACCTGCAGCCACACGGCCCTTTGGGGCATGAGTTTGACACCCTGCTCTAATATATCAATTTAGGCACCGTCTATAAGCCGAACTCCGAATAGATGTCTCTGTTGATAGGTGTCCAGGCCTGGGTTTGCTTTTCAGAGCCTTTTATGTTACTCACTGATTTCCACGTCCATTTGTATTACTTGTCTTGTTACCAGATGTATCTGTTTAACAGACTCATTTTCTGCTTTCATCATTTTCCCGATGAACATTTATTTATCTGTCTACCTACCCGGAAGTTTGATACGATACACGCTAACTCGTGCTGTACAGTATTCATCATTTACCATCCTGTTCTTCTCTCTAGATCCTTCTGAGACTTCTGAGAGCAAAACATTTGGAAATTGGGACCTGATTAGATTTTCCTTTTCTTCCTCTGATTGTTAGCCCCCCCCCCCCACCACCACCACCACCACCACCACCACCACCCAGATTCATAGTTCTCAGCTTCCTCAATCACTTCTGCTTTGCCTTTCTGCAAAAATGATTTCTCAGCTGCAGTAGACCTTGCAAACCATTTTTAATAAGATTCGCCCAGCAAGTCGAGCTGTTGACTTTGGTACCAGAAGACTCTGCCAGGTGCTGAACAAGCAATCGACTGGATTTCTTTCTGTCCTTTATAGAAATGACCTTTAAAATGCCGACCGTGTTTCGGGATATTCCCCTGCAGTTTTCCTTTAAAGTACAGTTCATTCAGATTCCTCACAAACTTCAAGAACTTTTTAAATATTTAATTGTTTTTATAATCCTGTCGGTAATATTTGTGAAATGCATCGCTGATAATGTCTGACCAACCAATCGTTTCACAATTTCTACTGATATCAAATATCAGATAACTACTTCATTCGATCATTTTCTGAACCGCTGAATCCTGATTAGGGTCACAGGGAGGCTGGCGTCCATCCCAGCCGACTCTGGGCGAGCCATGCAGAGTACACCCTGGACGTCTCGCCAGGCCATCGCAGGGCAGAAACACGCTGACGGCTTTGCAGCTCCTCTTTACAAAAGTCAGCAATGGTCCTTTAACGTGAACCTCTCCCCATAGACAGTGAGAGACATAGCCAGCCTCTGATAACCCAGTTAGTGCACTGGGGGGGACAGCAGTGACAACCCGTTGAGAGTAGGGTTGGAACCCCATTAGGATCAGCGATCCAGCACCTTTACCACCAGGCCACCACTGCCTTACAAATGAGAGAGATTTCCTTTCGGCTTTTTCCCGTTTTTAGGGGTCGCCTCACCGAATGAATCACATGTTGGCTTAGGTTTTTACGTCGGATGCCCTTCCTGACACAACCGTTTAGCAAGGGACAGAAACACGCTGACGGCTTTGCAGCTCCTCATTATGAAAGTCAGCAATGGTTCTTTCACATGAACCTCTCACCATAGACAGTGAGACACATGGCCCGCCTTCGATAACCCAGTTAGCAGCACTGGAGGGGACAGTGACAACCTTGTGGACAGTGGGACTCGAACCCCCACCCTTAGGGTCAGCGATTCAGCACCCTATACCACTAGAGTCCACCACTGCCTTCCAAATAATTACTTAAATACTCAAAAATAATCTTAAACATAATCCCGAGTGATCAACCAAACCATCTTAAATAATACATTAAATACTCAGAATCCGCCCAATACTCCCAAAGTCAATAATTATTAGATGATGATCAAATAATTTCAAATAATCCATAAAACTCGAAAATAATATAGAAAATATTACAATAATAATAATCTGCCCAATAATCAACTCAATGCTCATAAATATTTTTGTAAATAATCCAAACTGTTCACAAAAATCCCTTTAAAGTTCACTTTCCCTGCACTCTCCACTTAAACTCGAACAATTGAATCAAATGCTATTTTATTATATTTTATTGTTGTTTTTTTTTTAAAGCACACCGAGCTTCCTCTTCATCTTGTGCTTGTTTTATTCTGTGTGCTATTTCCGCTGTTATATTTATACTGCTGCAGCCTTTGAATTTCCCGTTTGTGGCTCAATAAAGGATGATCTGGTCTGATCTGATCTAATCCTGCCGTTAAAAATTCTCAAAAGCATTCAGTTAAAAATCTCAAATATTCACCACAGAATCCCATAAAAAATCTTCCGATCAATCAGAAATATTTTCCTATTTTTTTCCCATTTCTGGGTCATCAATCCCAGCAAATTCAATCAAGAAGAAATGATCTCCCAGAAATATTAAAATATCTACACAATCGAAAAATGGTCATTAACACGTACTTGATATTCGCAAAACAAAATTTCATGATCGTTACCATGCATCAAACAATCCCAAAAGATTACTTTAAGAATTTAATAAATTAATTATAATTTTATATATAAGCCACCAAACAATCTCCAAAGAATCTCGAAAATATTTCCAGGTAATTTCAAAGAATTTGAAGAATAATTTGCCGAGTAATATACAGTAATCTCAAAGCTGCAGAACATCTGACAAAGAAACTGCCAAAAAAAAAAAAAGCCAAAGGATTCCCTGAATAATCCTAATTAGTAGAGGTAGTCGTAGCCTAATTGTTGGAGAAGCTGCTATGGGACTGACAGGTCACTGGTTCGATTCCCGAACCATCAGTGTTGCAGTGGATGAGTGAGCATCACCTTCTCTTCCTCTCCTCATAACCCCTGCTGGCCTTCAGCAAGGTACCAAAACCCCAACTGCTCCCAGGGAGCCACCACTGTGTGTGTGTGTGTGTGTGTGTGTGTGTGTGTGTGTGTGTGTGTGTGTGTGCATGCTCCGAGTGTGTGTGCTCACTGTGTGCTCACTGTGTGTGTGTGTGTGTGTGTGTGTGTGTGTGTGTGTGCTCAGTGTATGTGCTCACTGTGTGTGTGTGTGTGTGGGGGGGTGTGTGTGTGTGTGTGTGGGCGCGGGGGCTCTGAGGGTATGTGCTCAGTGTGTGTGTGTGTGTGTGTGTGTGTGTGTGTGTGTGTGTGTGTGTGTGTGTGTGTGCGCGTACTCCAAGTGTATGTGCTCACTGTGTATGTGTGTGTGTGTGTGTGTGTGTGTGTGTGTGTGTGTGTGTGCGTGCTCAAGTGTATGTGCTCACTGTGTGTGTGTGTGTGTGTATGTGTGTGTGTATGTGTGTGTGCGCGTGCGTGCGTGCGCGCTCTGAGTGTATGTGCTCACTGTGTGAGTGTGTGTGTGTGTGTGTGTGTGCTCATTGTGTGTGTGTGTGTGTGTGTGTGTGTGTGTGTGTGTGTGTGTGTGTGTGTGTGTGTGTGTGTGTGTGTGTGCTCCGAGTGTATGTGCTCACTATGTGTGTGTGTATGTGTGTGTGTATGTGTGTGTGCGCGTGCGTGCGTGCGTGCTCCGAGTGTATGTGCTCACTGTGTGTGTGTGTGTGTGTGTGTGTGTGTGTGTGTGTGTGTGTGTGTGTGTGCTCACTGTGAATGGGTTAATCAGAGGAAATCATTTCCCTCATGGGATTAATACAGTATATCATCATCATAATAATAATAATAATAATAATAATAATAATAATAATAACAATAATAATAATAATAATAATAACACAGAAGCACACAAACTTTCTGAATCATCAAACACCATGATCAGAACACGTTAATGTGTTGTAACTAAATATCCTAAATGTCCTCCTAAAAAAAAAAAGCAAACAAAAAAAACAATAATAATAATAATAATAATAATAATAATAATAATAATAATAATAATAAAGTTGGTGTATGATGTATATGGGGGTAAATGTTTCTTTAAAAAGCTGAGGTTTTATTTGAAGTGTGTAAGATGGATGAATAAACGGAGCTGGAGTTAATCGAAAGTTAATTTTTTCTTTGGCGCCGCTATCAGATGGTTTCGTGAATGTAAATGTAAAACCGAGGCCCCTGTGCTAAGTGGGCGCATGGCGGTCGTGAGTCGTGATTAGTGGCACATATTTAAAGTGAATGACGTTTAATAATCCAGACTTTTTTAAACATGTGCTGCTCTTACAGACGGGGCCGGGGCACGCTTAATAAATTAACCAAATTAAAAATCTTAATGAAAAAGTACAGATACAGCCATCATCATCATCATCATCATCATCATCATCATCATCGAGGTGTTCGGGGCCTTCGGAGAGGGGCTCGGGCGCCGCTTTCAGAACTTTTTCTGTAGATGAATAAAATTTGATGGCACAGTGAGGATAGGTGAAGGATATTGGATATTATAAATCTCTTAGATTTAACTCGAGATAAAATGATATTAGAAATTGGAGATTAGCGCATTAAGGAAAATTAAAGCCATTTTCCTCGGTTTGGTTATCGGGTAAACACATCTGATATTCCCACTGGTCCTGTGCGCTGGCTTTAATAAATGCAAGTCTTCTATTGATTGTGCATATTGCAGGTTCGAGAAGACTGACGGGATGTAAATGAATTTCCTGAACTTTACTGAAGTGGAGTGAGTTTCTAGTCTGGATTTAAACGCTTTATTAAATCTTTTATTCTCCGCAATAAGACTGAACTGAAAAAAGAAGGGAAGAAATGAGGAAACTCGTGATAGAACACATGCCGCTACACAGACACGTCAACACCGGGATGATCGATGCGACTTACTGCACAGCGACGATACACCGCACTCGATTGTTTCCTGTAGTGACGTCTTCCCACGTGTGTTTCAGGCGTCTCTGACCATAACACCGTGACCTCATATTACGGGGATCCCTCACTTTCCGCTGTTAATTCGGACCCATATCCACACGCAACCATCGAAATCCGCGAAGTAGGATCACCCCCTCCAACCCCCCTGACTGACGTATACGTACATGTATATGTGTATATAATATCAATAAATACATATTCAGTGCTGTAAATGCTTATAATAACAATTGAACATTAAAAAAATAACACATAAGATGTAAATAAAATATAAATACACACACACACCTATACATGGTATTGCGTGAGAAGAAGATGACACACATACATACGCATGCGTGCATGCATGTGCGCAGATGCACGTGCACACACACATGCAACAATGTAATGGAAGATTTTGAATTGTTTTTGTTTTGTTTCTTTATTTTTTTTTATTTTTATTTATTTTTTTTGCATAATTAACATTGTTTCTGTGGCATTTACCCTAACTTTTCCTCTGTTCTTCCATAATTTACTTATTTTTTAATTCGATGAAAATTTATAAAAAAAAAAAAAAAAAAAAAAAAAAAATGCGATGCACCGAAAGCCACATGAATTGAAACGTGAAGTATGGTTACATTTCATGTGTGTAAATTTTATATTAAAAGAACGTGGTCTGTTTTGTAAAACCTGTGATT